>JAHWFO010072570.1:2952954-3033965 GCA_023313115.1 Rhysida immarginata
TTTCTTATGCACTGAGTTGCTTTTTTACAAAAAACATTCATCTAAAATACACATTGTCATTAAAGATGTGTAGAATTATGGTAAATGAATGTTTGAATTATAATATCTGTTTACTAGAACAATGAATGTTTCCCTTTCACTGTGGTACTAAATATGCTTTTGGACAGAATTACAAATAAACTCCTGTGCATCATTTTTGTGGGGAACAAATTTCAGTAAATGAAAAGTGGATGGCGGCGGTAGAAAACAGTAAAGGAAAGGATTTTTATTAAAAACATTAAGTGTAGAGAGATACCAAGAGAAAGAGAGACTGATCACACAGTTCATGAATGGAGTCTATCAAGATGTACTTTCTATATCTTCGTGAATTGCTTAGAGTTGTAATTCTAGCCGGCTCTAGCAATTTGGCCGCCCCATGCAGAATGCTTTTTTACCATTACCGTTGCCGTTGCCATCCCCGAACATTGCCGTCTCTAAAAGTTTGCCTCCCTGTGCAAGTGCACCACTTGCACCTATGGTAGAGCCAGTCCTGCAACCGAAATTCTTATGAATGCCTATTTAAACATTATATTTGTAAGTTAACCACAGGTAATGAGCAATTGTAGAAGGGGTTTTTTTTTCTAAATAGAAGCAAGAGCACTTTTATCTTGTTTATTTATTTATTCATATGGAGAACGACAAAGCTGTCATTCCTTTCTTTCAGGGGAACGCTCTTCAAGTTTATCACAGGAAATTTCATGTTGTGATCATTCAAACTGGTGTTTTTCTGTGGAAAATAGGAAAATTTGTCAAAAAGTGTGAATGAAACTGGAAATCCGCACATTTTGGCTTTTTTCTGTGTAGAACAAGTAAATTTGGCAATACGTATGCACGAAACTGGAAAATTTACACATTTTGGTGGTTTACTAACAATAAGCAATATTGAAGAAAGATCATATATCTGCAAAAGTCCTGATTAAAACATATAGACTTCCTGGATAATTTCTCTATATTTATAGGTTATGAACATGCATAGTGAATTCACAGTAAGCACATGTGTAGCCAGTTGTCAACTTTCTAATGAACAGACTTTAAAATTGTTGAAATTAAAAGCAAAATGAATTCATTTAAAGCCAATCATGGTTTATTGGACAGTGATAAGTAGGCAATTGCATTTAATGTTGAGAAAACTTTACTTAAAAACAGTAACTTGTGCAAATCTACTTGAATTTATTCTAATTAAAAGATCTTTTAAAAGCAAAGAATATTTTATTTCTCAAATTTTTGGAGTTTAAATAGTTTAAAATGACTCTTTAAACATAATATTTGTAAAGTACATAGACAAAACTTTGATACTGTACAAGGAATGCTGTCAAAACAAGAAGTCAGAGAGCAGCCACTTTATTTCCATATTTCAATTTTTATTTATTTGAATGGAGAAACAAGAAAGCTTACTATTCCCTCGTTTCAGGAAAACATTCTTCTGGTTTATGACAGAAAATAAATGCAGTGATCATTTTTAAAACATACATCAATGTATCCATAAGAAATATTAAACAAGTCCACATAATCATAAACTCCTGATTAAAGCTTGGATAATGTATGTGAAAATATCTCCAATTTTAAATTTTTTTTTAAATATCATGAAAATGCTTAGTGAATTCTTAGTAAGCACTTGTGCAGTGTACCTGCACTTCACAAAAGCTCAGGCTGGTAACAATCTTACAATGTGCATACAATTCATTTCAATGTATCAAAAGCACATTTGCCACATACTGTCACAGATATTCAATAGAATTAAATTAGAATCAACCTAACAACACAAAAAACAGTCTAGGCACTTAGTGCATTCAATGAGATTTCAACTTGTACCTCTAAAAAATACAACACCATTAACATGAGTGAAATTCATTATTATTTTGGTTGCATGAATGAATATGACGTTCATAACTGTACAAGATAATAAACATACAGTTGTGTGTGAAAAGTGTTAATTATTTTTATTTTTTAAAAAAAATAAAAAAGAAAAAATGAGAGAGAGAGGGTGGAGAGATGGAGTTTAACAAAGATGGCATATAAAAACTCTTAGAATCGGTGATGGGTAGTTTAACTCAATGAGTTCAGCACATTGGTCAATGATCCTGTCACAAATATTCAATAGAATCAAAATAGAAACGCACATAACAACAGAAGTTGCCTGGATATTGCTTGAATTTTATGAGAATTCAGTTGGATACCTTCCATTTCCGAAAATTTCCCAGTTTCGCGAAGAAGCAACGAATGAACCGCCCACAGAACGTAGTGGACAGCAAGGGAACTTAAACATATATATACGAAATAAACGTTGAGTTTGCTAGTTGAAAAACACTAGAATGCGAACGTTTTCTCATAATGATCACTGTATAGAAGAGATATAAACGTGCACCCTTGTAAAAAGTGACAAAATTTTAATGCATACATAAGAAATAGTTGTATTTGGTCCGAGAGAAAAGGTATGCAACGTTATAGAAGAGTCCCATTACATTGCACAGCCTCGCGCATGTTAATGTTCTTGTGCTGTTAAAATTTATATAGAAACATCTGTGTATACTGTATTTAAAGTTAATGAGAACAGAGGGGTGGCAAATAATGGCCAATAAATTCAAGACAACTCAAATATTCGCGCATTGTGTAAGAGAAACGAACATGTAGGTCATTACAAAACTCTACTTCGATACCGAACGCAATTGCGAATGTATCATTTCATGTAAAGCATAGAGAACATCAACATGCCCCCAGAGCATGATAAACATCATCTAGAATGTTTTGGGGTGTGCAAACGACACAAAAGAGCTCAAAAAACTTAATTTTTACGGCTTTTTTCAACCAGTTTTCGAGGGGAGCGCCTACTGACCAACAACCTCGCTGTAACGAAGCGCTGTGCGCGTCGGCGCACATTTGCAAATGTTTCCCGCCGTGTAAAGCGTAAAAAAGAAAATCACACGACGAGAACGTTTAAAAACAACACGTAGACCGCATTGGATGTGCGACAACGGTCGAAAAGAGCAGGAAAAAACCTTTATTGAGCGATTTTTAACGGTTTAGCGAGGCGTAGGACGCATTGCGCGCCCTCGTCATCACGCTGCGGACGCCAAGGGTACTAGATTTCACTGAGAAACGAGGTTGTTTTTGCCGAATAACTTTGCCAAATAACTTTGCCAAATTCGACCCCAGGACCAAACGACTTTACAACAAACGTTCTAATATAAATGCCAACTCGAATCGAAAAAGTGTGGGTTTCTCTCACCCATAGACAATTAACAAATGCGAATTTTTTTGGGTGGCACCAATCAGAATAAGGCACGGCCGCGGAGTAGGGTTCCCAGCCGCGAGAACGTTCAACCATCTGTTCCCAGTGGTCGAACTAGCCAGTGGTTGAACAGGATCACTTGCCTACTCGGATGGCCAAAGCGAGTAGGTGTCAGAAGTTAACTTCTGACCAGTGAAAGCTGTGGGCCAAGCTCATGTAGCCTCGTTAGAGGTGTTTTTTTACGTTGGGTGTAGCATTATGCCACCAGAAGATCTTTTCAGATCTTAAAAACCTGTGGAGGCAATACCATCTGCCTCTCCACTTCAAAAGAGGTTTTCACACCGTCCCCAGTTAACCGAATCAGCACAACTCGGGATAACTGGCCACGGCATAAGGGGGGGTGCAGATCAATCCCCTTCGAGGCTCACAGCGACAGCCGCCCTGTGTGTAGCGGTGGTGCTCGGCATCTCAATGGAGTGTACCGACTACCTAAGCTCTGCCCTCCACTTTCTGCACAGGAACCAGCGCCCTGGTCGAGTCTCAAAGTTCCCCAGCTGCCTCAACCGCCCGCCCGCCTGCATAGGCGTGGGTGGACCGGAACCTCTGCACTGTCACCATAAGAGCGCTCTGGCGACAGTACAGGCGGTTCAGGACCACCGACACCAAGCACAGGGTGGGAGGGAGAGGCAGCGTACCCCCAAAAACACTTCTTCTCCTTCTTTCTCTTTCCTCTCTTCTTTTTCTCTCTCCATCTTTTTCTTTCCTTCTCTCTCTCTCTCTCTTTTTTCCGTTTCTTCTTCTTTCTCCTCCTTTTTCTTATCTTTTCATCTTTCTTATCTTTTTATCTTTATTGAATAAAGCATAATTATTATTATTCATAAAAAATAGGATTCAAAATTTGAAGAAAAACATAAATGGCTGCCGTTTTTCAAAATGGCGGGTGGAGGGGGGAGACCAGCTGGTCTACTCTTATCTTCTCATCCAAAATGGCCGCTCTGTTGCCATGGCAACCAAAATGGCGGTCCGCTGGGCTTATCTTATCTTTTGTTTTTATCTCTGCTGATAAAAAAGGGTGATATGAGGCCGGTTTGTGTACCAACGCCTGGGGCGAGGGCATGGTGGGCGTGGCCGGAAGTGGTACATAAACTGGCCTCATGAAACCGGAAGTGGTACACAAAGGGCTGCCCTTACTACTGACCGATAATGCTTCCATTGACGACTTTGTCGTTTGCTTTCGGGCTGGACGAAGAGATCACGCGCAGAGCTTCGAAGCACGAGCTATCTTTCTTTCTCACGTGATGCAACACTTGCAACCTATTATTGAATTTGCATGTAAGGTTTCGCAATTGTTGAAAACAAAAACTTACGATCCTACTCGTCGTCTTTTTTTTTTTCCCACACAAAATTTTCGTTTTCCTTTGTACGACCCTGATATCTCTAGTTGCATCACAATCCATACATAAATTGGTACATTCGCATTCCACATTTGGTGGGGGTTTATTACACACCATATCTTTCTTCACTTTTTTTTTACCCCTCTCTTCCCTTTCTGAGGTCAATGCTGGTCATATTTGAACCCACCCATAAACATTACGTGGTCAAAGAAATTAGTTACCCTCACCCTACTAAGGTATTAAAGTGCAGATTTCTGATTCATTTTAAACTTAATTTGACCACGCGGTTAGTACTTGATCCGCCTCCCTCCCTTTTGTGGTCATAAGTAGTCAAATCATGACCCCCCCCCAAACTTACCATGTGGTTAATGAGCGGTCGCGAAATGGCTTCGAACCAGGAACCAACTTGTGGGGGTTCACCATTTCTGGATCATCACAGCCAAACAATTCTTTTATAAAGAAAAAATATTCTTTTAAAGAGGAGTCCGTACATGTCGAATTTATTTAATTTTGTTCCCTTGTATGAATATTAAAAGCATTTCTTTATCTTTATAATAACACTATAAATATATAGTTTAGAAAAATAAGGTTTATGAAAGTTATAATTATATAGTTTAGAAAAATATAGTTTATAAAAATAATATAGTTTGTATAGTTCATTTCCGTTTAGAAAAATAAATTCCTTATTTATTTGAATTTACCCACCATCCATCCATCCACCCGCTACGATATTATTACTCCAATAAGTTTGCGTGTTCAAATATTGAGAATAATTTACTTACTTAGTTTTCAAACCCGCTTATTCGTTAGGGTCGCGGGGGCAGCAGCCCTATGGAGGATCTCCAGCGATCGCAATCTTCCGCCATCAGGCGCATGTCCTCCCTGGTAATATCCAAGCGACTCGACCCCAGATTCTCCATGTAGTCTAGCCACCTGGTTCTAGGCCGACCCCTTGGTCTCTTACCCACCAGCTTGGAACATTACAACTGCCTAGGAAGACTACTTTGCGGCATCCGTATCACGTGGCCATACCAGCGCAACTGAGATCTCTCAATGCGGAGAAGTAGCGGCTCAACACCTAAAGATTCCCTTATTGTGCTGCTGTACACTCTATCTAGTAGGGTAACACCTGCCACACCTATCAGAAATCTCATTTTGGCCGCTTGTACCCGCGATCGCACTCTTTCGGTCAATACGCAAGCCTCATGACCATGGGTGAGAATGGGGACAAAGATAGATTTGAAGACGGAGAGCTTGGCTTTGTTACCCAACTCGCGTTTCGTTACCACGGATCGCCGCAGTTCACGTCTGACACAGCTTGCTGCACCGATCCGAGCATCCAATTCTTTCTCCTGCCGTCCATCACTCGTGGATGCAATCCCGAGATACTTGAATTTCTCCACCTGTCTCAATGAGGCTCCCCTAACATGGATAGCGCACTGAGCAGGCTGCCTTGAAAGGACCAGAACCTCGGTTTTAGCCAAACTGATCTTCATCCCAGCTTCTTCACATTTGGCTGCAAACCGGTCTAGTGCATGCTGAAGGTTCGTGCGAGAAGACCCAAGGAGGACAAGGACGTCAGCAAAGAGCAACCTATCCACCAGGCAGTCGCCCACACAAACACGCTCATCGCCTCGGCTGCCCCTGTCTATCCAGTCCATAAAGATAATGAACAAGAGGGGCGACAGTACGCACCCTTGGCAGAGTCCAACACCCACGGTGAACGGTCTTGACTTATTGCCATTTATCCGGACACACATCTCAGAGCTTTCGTACAGAGACATGATAGCAACCAGTCCACTCCATCCAGTCCACTCCATCCACTCCACTCCATCCACTCCATACTCTTGCAACACTTGCCAGAGCTTCTCCCGAGGAACTCTGTCATATGCTTTTTCGAGGTCCACAAAGCAAGCGTAGACCTCTTTTGCATATTCCCAGGATTTCTCAAAGATTTGCCTTAGAGCAAAGATGTGATCCGTCGTGCTTCGGCCATGTCGGAAACCACACTGCTCCCCCGACAGTTTGGAGTCGGCTATTTCCCGACTTCTCTTCTCCAGACATTTAGCATACAGTTTCCCAGGAATGCTGAGCAAAGAGATGCCTCGATAGTTGCTGCAATCTCTCTGATCTCCCTTTTTGAAGATAGGGATCACAATTCCGGTCTGCCATTGCTTAGGGGCCTGTCCAGATATCCAAGCAACTTGGCACACTCGAGTCAGCCACAGGATACCAACCTGATTTAAGGCCTTTAACATCTCGGACCGGATTTCATCATCACCTGCACCTTTGCCAGTCTTCAGGGACTTAATTGCCCATCTGACTTCTGTTTCAGTGATACTACCGTGACTATTCTCCGCTCCAAGGTGCACCTCATATGCCTCAGTTGTTGTTGTCACCAGATTAAGAAGAGATGCAAAGTATTCCTTCCACCTATGCCATATGCTCTCCTGTTTTCAGAAGCCTCCCATCTGAACTCTTAATAGTTTGTGATGAAAGAGACTTCATTCCACGGAAGCGGCGCACGGTCTGCCAGAACACCTTATTTGCCGAACCATAGTCTGCCTCCAATTTCTCCCCGAACTTCTCCCAGGCCTTTGGCTTTAGCTGTTGATACTGTCTTTGCTGCTGCTTTTCGCGCCTCAGTGTACCGCATTCGACTCGAAGTTGACTTATTTGCAAGCCATAGCAAATAGGCTTCCTTCTTTGCGTTGACAGCTTCTTGGACTTCACCGTTCCACCATGCAGTCCTTTTCTCACCGCCCTGCGCCATACTCAGCCGCTTACGACCACAGCACAAAGCAGCCGAAATAATCACAGCAGTTTTAAACAACTGCCACTCCTCTTCAACAGTACCATGATCACTGGGTAGTTCTTTGAAACTTGAAGATATGTTATCTGCAAAGGTCTTCCTCACAGCTCTATCCTCCAATGCCTCCCATTTGATGCGCCAAGTTTGTCTGAACCTAGTATTTCGCTTGGTTGGCATGGATTCAGAGAACCGCAAAGTGCAAACAACAAGGTGGTGATCAGTTGATAGTTCTGCCCCTCTTCTCACACGAGTATCCAACACTGATCGGAATAAGTCGACTGAAACAGTTACAAAATCAATCAATGACTTCTGGTCCATTGCATCCCTGTACCAGGTATACTTATGGACATCCCTGTGCTGGAAGAAGGTGTTTGTGATGGAAAGTCCATTGTTGCAACAGAGATCCAACAAGCACCTCCCATTCGCATTTAAATCGGGGTCACCATTCCTCCCCATCACGCCTTTCTACGTTTGGTCATCAGCCCCTAGGTGTGCATTGAAGTCGCCCATCAGGATGACAGAATCTGCACTCTCTCTCCTGCTGAGAGCAGCATCAACTTCATCTAGAAAAAGTGGGTACTCTGTGACTACATTCGGAGCGTATGCAACGAATAGAGAGAGAGACCGTTTCCCTATCTGAAGCCTCAGGAGACACAGTCTTCCACCTAAGGGGGTCCAATCTGCAACATAATCTGCCAGCCGGGGACTTGTGAGTATCCCCACTCCCGCCTGGGCAGTCATGTTAGGGTCGACACCAGAGTAGAAAAGCTTCCACCATCCTTCTAAATCCACAGTTCCAGAACCCGGACGTTTCGTAGAGGTAATACCTATGATATCCAGTCGATACCGTTCCTCCAGAAACTCTGA
The DNA here is from genome assembly GCA_023313115.1 of Rhysida immarginata. Taxonomy (NCBI): domain Eukaryota; kingdom Metazoa; phylum Arthropoda; class Chilopoda; order Scolopendromorpha; family Scolopendridae; genus Rhysida; species Rhysida immarginata. The sequence goes on from JAHWFO010072570.1 coordinate 2,961,296, forward strand.
TTCCTTTCCTGTCATGGAGAATACGTTCCAAGTGCCAATTGACAGCACCCGATCCCGTTGTTGCTTTACCCGTTTCTCCTCCTGGGTAAAGGCATGCGCTGCCTCCGACCGTTTCCCCAAGCGCATAACGAGTGCACTGGTGGGGCTTCTTGGAGGCATTGCTCCGAGACAACAGCCAGGAGACTGTCGACTATTTTTCGAACGAGAGCCTCTGCCTAACTCCCGAACGCGGGTGACTTTAACCTGCGGCACACCCGATGCAATATGAATTCTCTCATTCGTCGACATCATGAGATATAAGTTTGTTTTGTGACGTGCCAAGGGGGGGTGGGGAGGTTCTATTATTATGGGGTTCCAAAATGTAACCTTCTCACTCACCTTGACACGATCACGAGTTCTTGGGACCTGTTACGGATTTAGCCGCGACACATTTTGAAATAAATGCCATTACACCAAGAGTTATGTTGCCATTATTTATTCGTTATCTGGTAAATTACTACTACCAACTATACAACAAATCAGACATTATATTTACTAGGGGCCCCTGCTAAATTAATCTGTATCCTATTCCTAATCATACATTCCTCGTCCCCTTGGCAGTGTACTCTCACTTCTGATCTGCCTGTGGCTTTGCAAGGTTCGCTCTTAAATAAATGATATTGTCATTACACGTGTATGCATAACACTGGTGCCCCAGAGCCTGATAATGGAATGAGATTGCGTTCCCTTGTGACATACGAGTGCATGAAAACGCATGTATGTACATGAAACGTAAAACTTGCGTTCCCTCGTATTACGGACCATTGACGTACATGAAAACGTCGAGTGCACCTTTTTTTGAACAATTAGAAGGGAGGCCACATTAACCCTTCCTGTCAAGCTTAGACCAACTATCACCATTCCTATTATTTCTACTCATGTGGAGGACCAGTGCTAAAAATGCCAAAACAATATCCAATTTACCATTCCCAACTTAATTATTAACAGCGGATCCCTTGTGCCACCTTACACTCAGAACATATTTTACTAACTAGTAAAGAGTAACTGAAATTCCAAAACAAATGGGATTCCATAAGGAACACATCTATTCAGTTCATTTAAAACTGAGCTCATATTTAGTGTCTAATTCCTCAGCTATCCTTCTGGGTTCTTCTAATTGGGCTATATTCGCAAGTTCAATTGTTCGAAGGCACGAATTTACTTCGCCAACGTTCCCAGGATCCCGTCAAAAATAACTATTTCAACACTCACCAATCTTCTCTTCTTAACGACCCACGCCGACGATAGTTGGTTATTTCCGCTTCACTGCAACACACGTAGGGGCAGATCGATCTTGGCTACTGTTGAACATTGGACCAAACATCGTTAACGTTCCGTAAACGATCTAAGTTGCTCTTGACAACCACAAAGTCTGGTTCCATTTGCCTTTAAACTGTTTATTTCTTTTTGGGAATAATATCACCGAACTTGACTTTTGTTTAGATGAGGGGAGAGAACATTAACAACCATGATTAAATGTTAAGAGAACTAAAATAGGCCTAACTGCCATGTTGTTCGCTGCTCCCTTGAAAGTCACCTTCCTTCTCCGAGATAGAAGTTATTTCTCATCTTTTTCATTTACATTTTTATTCAAAAAAAAACAAAAAAAACTTTAAATCGCAACAATTAACATTCCTATTGAGCCAGCATCACTGAGATTCTGGGAATTTCCTCTCACCCAACAATGCTAACCCAAAAAGGAAACCTATTGTTGACGATAAATTTTAAAAGATCGTTAAGAGAAATGTATCTTATTATTATAAACACGGCAAAAAATCATATTCATTGTAACTACACAAAAAAAACTTTGGATTACTTAAAAAAAAATTATGAAAATAATGGCAACAACAAAAAAATAATAAAACTAAAACCACTGACATCACATGTCACAGTTTGGATACTCTTCGTCTCACTTCTCAACCATGACCTTTCTGGTACGGGTGACCCTAAAGTAGCCGTGCTACAACCAGCACAGCTCACAGAATCCCTGAAGCACCCAAACCCCTGACCCACGGTAAGGGGGCATCCACTCAGGGGATTGAGAATAATTGAAAATTAAATACTACTGGAAAAATAATGAACTGACGAACTCCGATCTAATGCGGACAGGCATTATAAATATTTATAAACCGAAAATTTTATTTTAATTATATTATTAATATCTCAAAAAATTCAACAAAATGATATAAAAAAACGTTAAATTACAGTTAAAGTACGTAGGTAAGAAAAAAAAATTCAGTTGGGGAAACGAACACATAGATCTCAACTGAAAATTATAAAATAAATTTAAAAAAAAAGCTAAAAAGAAAAATTTGTTCATTTCATTAGCATTAAATAAAAAACTAAAAATAATAAAAATAATAATAATAATAATAATAATAATAATAATAATAATAACAACAATGAATGGTTTCTATATTCACATTCAGATTTCATTAAAACATTTGCCCGAGGACGCGGGTTCGACCCTGGGCGAGGACGACGAGGATTTTTTCAGGGGGAAAATCCTGAGATCACGCACTTCCTTCGGAAGGGAAGTAAAGCCGTTGGTTCCGTGTAGTCGTTTGCCGGCTGCACGCTAAAGAACCCTTGCGAGGCAAAATTTGCGGCCCCTATAACGCCGTCCTGAAATGACCATGGCAGTTGAAAAGGACGTTATTATACCAAACAAACCAAACCAAACCAATCATTAAAACATTTCATTGAGATTTCATTAAGCATTTCATTGAGAGAAAACACTGACATTTCGTTATAAACCTTCGCGGTGGTGTAGACTGGCCTGCATGCTATCAGGTTTTAGTTGCACCCAAAAGAAACGCATGCGCACAACCATGTTCCTTTGAGTACCGTTCCTGTCGCACCCAGAGACAAATGAAGAAAGTAGAATGGTTCCTGTCGCACCGTTACTTTCATTTGTCTCTGGTCGCACCGCCATGGAAGAAGTAGAATTTGGTCATTTGTCTCCTCCCTCTTCCCTGGCACCGCGCCAGTGTCTTTTCCTCCTCTTTTTCTTTTTCTCTTTCTCTTTTTAGCGAATCGGAGCTCGAGTTGATCTCTCTCCTTCCGACCGTTTCCATTACTTTCAACGGGGGTCGGCTTTTCCTTCTCTCTTGATCGCTTCTCTCTTTCTCTTCTTCTGTCACCTCATTCGATTTCTCTTTTCTCCCACGATAATGAGGTGACAGTAATAGCATGGTTATTAGAAGTTTCTAACTTCTAATAACCATGGTAATAGTATATGAAGAAATAATCGACGAACACGCATAAAGGTTCAACAATTGACGCTCGCTTCGTTTAACATTATCGTAGTAATGCTTATGATAACGCTTTGTTATACATTTATATGCTCGAATATAAAAAGAATTGCAAATCTCTTTTTTAACCTATTGGTTTCTCAATTTTATTCTTTCAAATTCTAGTTTTTCGTTAGTCTCGTGATTTAGGAATTTACACAATTCAGTTTTCATATTTATATAGTTTTCTCTAAATTGTTTTATAATATTAGTTTGTTCTCGGTCCAAGGCTGATGCCTCACTGTTATAACACGAAAATGTGCTCCTTTTATCCACCATGGCGATAAAATCATTCTTGTTTCTTTTTCTTGTTTTCATATTGAAACTTTTTTCGGTCCATTTTCAGATAATGTGTTTATTCTGCTACTTTCAATCTTTTAAACCAGGGCCGTCCAAATCGTGCACGTCGCCCGCGTGCAACATAAAATGCTCGCGGGCAAAGCACACGGGCAAAGCCGAAGAGAGAGCCCAAAACTCAGGAGGGGAGTGGGTATAGTTTACCTACGCAGTGTTGCCTGACTTCAGGGGACGATTCCATCAAATGAGGCATTATTTCTTTTGCTACTAATACTTGTTTGTTTTTCGTCTCTCGCATAACATGGCACACATTCCGAAAAAGCAAAAAATCACTGAACCAGTATTTAAACCGGAGTGGGAGAATCTGTTTTTTTTTTCATTGTTCACGGATCGGATTCTAAATGCTTAATATGCAATCGTGTCCTATCGGGAAAAAGAAAATACACCATTGAGCGGCATTACAACGTTTTCCATAAAGGAGAATTTGAAAACTTGGAAGGCGAAGGTCGACAGTTCAAACTGAATGAATTGAAGTTAGCACAGCAGGATGGTGAATGTGGTAACGAGGTAGGCTGCTATTCATCCCCATCCGTATTAAAGTGATGCATGTTTAACTAATTTTTTTTAATACATCCTTTGATTATATCTAATATGGTAATCGTTGTTTTTTTGCGACAGGGAAATGAGCCAGAACTGTGTTTTCGAGCCAGTTATAAAGTGGCATTTAACATTGCACGATCTGGGAAATCGTTCTCTGATGGAGAATTCATTAAGACTTGTTTGATAGATGTCGCCGGACTGTTGAGCCCTTCGGATGTTCCGGCATACCAAAAACTTTCATCATCCCGCAACACAATTTCGCGAAAGATTTCGGAGATGGCTGATGATGTGTACTTACAGTTGACGGAAAAAGCGAAAACTTTTGTAGCATTTTCCATCGCAATCGATGAATCCACTGACATATCTGATACTGCACAGTTGGTCTTGTATCTGCGTGGTGTTGACAACGACTTAAACGTAACGGAAGAATTTTTAGATCTTATGCCTATGAAAGGTACAACGAAAGGTGAAGACATTTTGCAGGCACTGGAGGAGGCACTCGACGGTTTAGGTTTGATATTGGAGAAACTGGTATCCGTCACAACAGATGGTGCTCCAGCAATGCGCGGTGAACGAAAGGGATTTGTTGGGCTACTGAGAGAGAAGATCGGTAATCGAGCATTACCTTCAATTCATTGCATGATCCACCAAGAAGCGCTTTGTGGCAAAATTGCGAAATTCGCTGATGTTGTGGATACTGTTGTGAGAATTGTAAATTACGTCCGAGCTCACGGGCTGAACCATCGTCAATTCAAAGAATTTTTGGCATCTATCGAAGAGCATTACACCGATATTCCGTATCATTGCGAAGTGAGATGGCTGAGTCGGGGGAATGTTTTGAAGAGATTCCTTACTTAAGGAGCGCAATTTCAGAAATTTTGGAGCAGAAAGGACATCCTGAATCAAAATTACGAGGCCCTGTTTGGATTGCGGCTCTCGCATTCTTAGTTGACATTACTGGACATCTTAATACCCTAAATTTGAGTATGCAAGGTGAGAATCACCTGATAAATGACATGTCAAATAAAATCGACGCATTCGTGATGAAGCTGTCATTGTGGAAAACGCAACTATCTCAAGAAAACCCAGCGCACTTCAAAGAACTGCAACCTGTATGTGAAGGTGCTCAATTTCCCGCATACGTAGAAATCGTTCAAAATATTCGCACTGAATTCGCCAAGCGTTTTCAAGATATCACCAACCTGCGTCCAATGTTCGATCTATTCGTCAAGCCATTTTCCGTCAGTGTTGATCAAGTTCCAGTAGATTTGCAGTTGGAACTAATGGACTTGCGTTGTAACACTTGGCAGCGGGACAGATTCTACGCAGTGCGAAGTTTGATGGATTTTTACAAGAATTTTTCAAAGGTAGCTTTTTTTTTTTTATTAAAAAGGAGAAATCTTTAATAGGCTTTACATTTTCCTGTTATTTGCCTTTTTTTCTATTTTCGTTCTGTTTTTTAGACAAACTTTCCTCGACTTCATCACGAAGCAGCCAAAATAATGTCCATGTTTGGATCTACCTATGTCTGCGAAAGATTTTTTTCAGTGTTAAAATTTACAAAACCTAGACTCCGATCAAGCCTAGCAGAAATGTAATACGCTTGTCCGTCAGCAGGACAATTCTACCTGACATCGAGAAAATTATCACATTAAAACGAAGGAAATAAAATGGTAAACTGCCTCTCTTTTTTTTTTTGTTTTTTTTTACAGTGTCGAATTGATAATTAGCAACTCGTACTCAGCTTTTAGTAAAGCTTTTAGAGGTTTGCTTCTCTGCATAGCGCAAATACATTCCCTGTTCTTTAACAGGGAGTACAAAAATAGAATTGCGATTGTAAATGTAATTATTATTGAAATGATAAAACAAGCAAAAGTACCTAGAAATTATTCTGCTCTTTCTAATGGTACCAATTAAAACAATGTGCGTTAATTAGTTTTCCTTTAAATCGGTTCCTTGTGTTTTTTTGTACAGTCGTCAAAGGGAAATAATCCACACTTGAATTTTACTCTAAGTTTTACCGTTTCAATATTGATTTATTTTTAATAATTTAATATTACATTTAGAGTTAACATTATTAAGATTATTAAATTTAAATAATTATAATCAAAAAAGCTATTAAAACAACACATTAGCATGAAATGTAATTTTAAGTATTAAACTCGTGTGGATTATTTCCTTTGGTTGACTGTACCAAAGGGAACCATTTAAAAAAAAAACCTATTTTATGCAGATTAAATTAATTGATATCACTAGAAAGAGCACAGTAATTTCTAAGTCCTTTTTGCTTGCTTTCTCATTTCAATAATAATTACATTTACAATCGCGATTCTATTTTTGTACTCCATGTTAAAGAATAGGGAGTGTATTTGCGCTATGCAGAGAAGCTAACTTTACTAAAAGCTGCACACGTCGACTTTAAGGAACTGATCAACGTAATGTGCAATAGGGGAGGAAGGAAGATTGCCCGCGTGCACGGGCGCTGCACGCGAACAGAAATCTTGGACGGCCCTGTTTTATCACGAGCGGTGATCAAAAAGTAAGGTTACAAAGCTTCCAGTGAAACATGTACATTTTATTTCATACAACCAATACAGCCAACTGATAGTAGATACATTACGTTATTTTTCGACATAGTCTCTATATAGTTTAGGCACTTGTCGGTTAGTGGGATGAGTTTGAATATTCCCTCCCGATAAAAATCCTGTCCTTGCGTGTTAAGCTAGGTTGTCGCGAAACGGCCAGGACTTCTCACCGAGAGCATCATCCTCCTTCACGACAACGCGCGACCCCAACAGCCCAAAAGACCAACACGCTATTGAAGCAGTTTCTCTGGGACATCAACGAATACCCTCCCTACAGCCCGGACCTCGCTCCAAGCGACTTTCACCTCTTTCCTCACTTGATGGAACACCTAGGAGACCGGCGATTCACTTCAGACGAGGAGGTGAAACATTTCGCGACAATGTGGCTGAACACGCAAGGACAGGATTTTTTACCGGGAGGGAATATTCAAACTCATGCCAGGAACCGACAAGAGCCTAAACTGATATGGAAACTATGTCGAAAAATAACCTAATGTATGTACTATCAGTTGGCTGTAGGGGAAAGGGGGGCCTAACGGACTTGTTAGGTAAAACGGACCACAGCAAGCTTTCTATGTAAAGTGCTGGCAAAATGTCAGTTTTTGTAATTATTATGTTCATATTTATTATCCTTTCACTTCCAGTTTATTTCATCCCGTTTGGAAAAGAAGCGACTGCATGGTCCCTGTTTATCATTTTGGTGACAATCTGAACTAAAGAAAATCATACAACTTTCGTTCTTATTACTTATACAGTAAACTCCGTGTAATTCGAATTCAAACGGACCAACAAAAAAATTCGAATTAGGCGACAATTCGAATTATGCGATATTGGTCACGCTAATCTAAAAACCATGTGTTTTGGATTATGAGTAATCAGTAATCATATGTACATGTATTGAAAAAATACAATGAAAAGAAACATTTGAACTTGCCTGTTTATTTGAAATACATGTAATCGGTAATTGATTTTCGAACAAGAATGCTGGGATATTTTTTCATCAGTTCATTGTTCAGTCTCTCACAGAGTTCGTCGATCTCATCTGATGACGAAGCTAACCCAAATGCTCGAATGGTTCGGAGAGCATCGAACGCTTTACCCAGTGATGGACGTTGTTGTTCTCTTGATTCGTCATCCTCAACATCATCATCATCATCGCCGTCAATAATTTTAGGGTTGGGATTGTTCACTTGCTCCACTATTTGATCATCATTGAGCTGTTGCGTTGTGTTAACGTCTTTGTCGATGTCAACATAATCTTCAAGATTACAGAACCGATCCTTATATACGGAACGCAGACTACTCCAAACGTTATTATATTTTTACAGTAAACTCCGCATGTAGTAGCACAGTGCTTGTTCAGATTAATCTGGGAATTAGTCACAAATTATTTTTGGAGTAACTACGGCGTTCGAATTAGGCGATGAAAAATACATTAGTTTGCATTAAATGTCCTTGATGATTGATTCGAATTGGGCGATAATTCGAATTAGAAAATTCGAATTATGCGGTAATATTTTTACATTAAATGTGAAGGATTTCAAACGTTCCTTGCAATTTATACGAGTTAAGCGATAATTCGAATTAGGCGGATTCGAATTACACGGAGTTTACTGTAATAAATTTTAACTAAAAATTCAAAGCAGTACGCATGTTTGTTAAGTTTGTACAAGCTTTCATTTAAGCATTGGTATGATCTTTTAGTTTTAAATTTTCCTGTGCCACCACTCCTTTTTATATAAAGATGAAGTGTGGGGCATAAAGGTCCAAAATCAATGGGGCAAAATGGATTACAGTCCATTTCACTTCTTACCAAGTTTTGCCTATTTTTTGTTACATACGTACCGCCCAAGCGCAAACAGCTATTAACGGCTTTAGAAAAATGGGACTTTTTCCACTGAACCCTAATGTATTTGAGGACTAGGAATTTTCCCCATCGCTCCAACTGTTGTGCCTGTGGACGAGCACAATGATGCACCTGCCACTAGCCAGTTGATTTCGCTGGTTACCCCTACCACTAATCATATCAACCCACATGGGTTCAAATATGAACGATAACTGAGATATGAACAGAAATAAAAATGCCGCCACCAAGATCAACAAGTTAATAACTCAGATTCTGTAAAGCCTAGATTAATGCAATTTGGGGGAATAACAAGGTACATAAGACTTGTGTATACCGTTAAAATTTGATTGAATTCCAACGAGAAGTTTCCGAGTTACACAGTCAAAATTGTGACAAGTGCTAGTTAGTACTCACAAGTGAACACGTACGTATTATGATGTTGAATGAGTAACTTGGAAACTTCTTGTTAGAATTAGATCAAATTTTAAAGGTATACACAGTCTTATGTACTCTGTTATTCCTCCAAATTTCATTAATCTAGGCTTTACAGAATCTGAGTTATTCTAACGTGTTGATCTTGGTGGCGGCATTTTTATTTCTGTTCATATCTCAGTTATCGTTCATATTTGAACCCATGTTCATAGGACGTTTTGTGTTTATCTTAACCTCTATAATACCCCCTTTAAGTATTTTACATTCGATGTAAATCATCCTGTATATTTAAGTTACAAGGGTGATCCTTACGACAGTTCGATGGTGGAAACTGCTACATCTATAAACTTCATTTTGGTCTTGAATGAAAGGTCCATAGATTTGTCAAAATTAGTTTTTGTGTCCATAATTACTGTAAATTAGCACTTATTTACAATTCAAAATTGAGGTAAGCGCATATGTATTGATATGATAAAAACTGAAACTTTTGCATTGTTGTTGCACGTTTAAGCATTCTTGGCGTCGGGTTGAAGCACACGCAAGAACTGAAATGTCATCTGACCATTATCATCACACCATATCTATATCTATCTATTCATCAACATATGTATATATATTTAAGTTACAAGGGTGATCCTTTCGACAGTTCATTGGAGAAAACTATTGTATCTATAAACTTCATTTTGGTCTGAAATGAAAGGTATTTTGTTGTAGATGTGTCAAATATAGTTTTAGTGTCCGTAATAACTATTAATTAGCAGTAAGATACATTTAAAAATAGCTCTAAGCATATGCGTAGTGATACGATAAAAACTGTCTTTACGTACAGCACATATTGTACTATTAATTACCTACGTACAATTATTTCATCGGTTTCCATGCAATGTTCTCTGATTTTAAGCTGCTCTATTATTCTATTATTTTCTGACGATTTTTTTATTTTTTTTTTACTAGAGATATGGAGATTAATAATAAGATGGGTTGCTTACCGTCAAATTTTGACGGGAATCATCTAGTAAATATTTAAGCTTAAATTTATAAATTAAACAATAATTTTACTTACAACAGTATGACAATACAACAATAACAATCAACAATCCACTCTTACACTGAACAGTATTAAAATTACAAAAAAATATGACATTTAATTAGGCAACAGATTTTATCATGGGAATGACCTTGAAGAAATCATGGGTGAATTAAACCCTATACAGCTAGTCAAAGCTAGCAAAAAAAAAGTCAAAATTAATCATTGAAAATTTTCCCATAAACTAATGCGCACGAAGCCGGGTATTACTCTAGTTAGTTCCTAAATTATCAATCTTCTATCTATATATTAAAGAAGGAAGGATGTTTTTTTGTGGTTTTGTTTGTTTGAGGGTATGCGAGTTTGTTTGTTTTTTATACAAATCTACAGTTCCATTCAGATCTTGATGAAATTTTGCATACTTCACCTTCAAAGCATGAGGAAGGTCACTGTCTACCTCAGATTTCAAAAAAAATAATAATTATTGATAAAAAAAATCGATATTCATGGTTACGGCAAGGCATTAATGATAAATATCTCATGGTCAACAATGCAAGGAAAAGTTTGTTCAACAATAGGTATCAACAATGGTGTCAGCACACAATGCACCAACACTATGCAGGAATCAACAATAAAGATCTCATGACCAAAAATGCAAGGCAAAGTTTGTGCAATATAGATAAGTTTCTATTTGTAACAATGCATAGAATTCCTGTTATTCAGGCTTTTCTTAGAAAAGAGAGTTCTTAGTACTTAACAATTTCTTGAAAATCTTTAAAAATGATCAGTAACTGGAGATAATGGAGAGTTAGCAGACTATTGAGAAAGAGTGGAAAGACGACAGAGGAAGCACTCCTTTAGCTCCGTCCTGTATTGAGCAAATGGTAAGCAAGTAATTAGAAGAATCGGCGACCGTTAGACAACGAGTGATGAATGGCCAAGTTTTGCTTCAAGACATCGAGAGAAGGGTGGGAATTGCAACAACATCAAGTGTACATCTAAAGTAAGATTACGTGAGTAACAAATTATTTAGACTATCAGGGGCGTCCTTGGAGAGGTCCATCCATTGTGAGCCTTTACAAAAAAATTTTTCGAATTTTCTTTAAGAGTTTTTACTGTATTAATTCTAAGCGTTTTCATGTGTTTATTTTTAAGATATTTCAAAATTTAATCCAAAAAAAGTCCGAGCCACGCAGGGGTTATCTCCTAGCTTATTTGGTAGCACACCAGATCCAAACATTTCATAAAAATACATTTTGACTATATTCCGTGGGAATGTGTATATTTTGGAAACTGAGATGCTCATAATACGAAGATTGAACGTTCGTTTCCAAGAATTCCAAGATAATGAGCATAAAGTGATGATGCAATGACAGAACATCAATTAGGCAGCATCTATTGATGAGGCAAAGGAGTCACGCGTGTCTCCCTTGAGCTCCCTATCAAACGTCCAGGCGACTGGCAAAAATTTGTGTATCTGGAAAGAAAGGAGAAAGAACGAGTATTGGTCAGAGAAACTCTGCAACTAAAACAGAAAAGCTAAAGTTCTCCATCCATTGTGAGCATTTAAAAATTTTTTTATCAAATTTTCATTATGAAGTTTTTATGTATTAATTCTAAGCGTTTTCATGTGTTTATTTTTAAGATACTGCAGAATATAATAAAAGAAACAGATTTCGAGCCATCGGAGGGGTTATCAGCTAGCTTATTTGGTATCATAGCATATCCAAACATTTGAACATCTGAACAACGGGAATTTCGAATACAGCAGAAGGGTATAAGAGCTTCTACGTCAAGGGCAAGAAAAGCTTGAGTCTAAAGTGTCTGGTGATGCTCTGCAGTGGTGAGGCAAGTCAAGAAGAGTTTAGATAAAGTCTCGGCATATCACTAGAATTCCTGTTTTTCGTATTTTTCGTAGAATGGATAGTCCCTTTGCTCTGTGTTGTATTGATTGAGTGATTATTTAATCAATTGGGAAGTATAATTTAATTTTTTGAGTTTGTTCTCTTTACCTACAAGTGTAATTATCCCAGGCAATGCCAGGTATCTTTGCTAATCTTCTATATACAGGGTGAGGCATTTATCTTGAGACAACTGAATATCTCGGAAACTAAGCATTGTACGAAAAAATGTCCAAAATCAAAGGTGAATTAATTTGCGGGGGAAATTCATTACTTAAAAAATTACCCCCCTCCTTTGTGAGGGGTCTGGAGGGAGGGGGTAACTTTGAAATCTTAAGTAGGAACCCCTATTTTTAATGGTACATTCAGATTGTACACAATATTCGAGAAATGTTTTATTCTTAGTGTTTTTTCAATTGATCCAACCGTTTAGGAGATAGAGGCCCTGAAAGTGTGGAATGTTTAATGTTTTGAACCCAATTTTATCGATTAAGACAAAGATATAGAGAGTGGGTCTTACAGACATTCCTAGTCTACTTTTTAATGGTCTTTAAGAATCTGAAGTTCGAATTTCAAAAAACCAACATTTTCCAATACCCACGTATAGACTCCGTCTCCATAGGACTGCTGCCCCCAAAAGTTTACTTGTGCACTAAAAAATTTTGAATTTTGGAAATTCTGACTTCGGATTCTTAAAGACCATTAAACAGTAGAATAGAAATGTCTGTAAGACCCACTCTCTATCTCTTTCTCTTAATGGATAAAATTGGGTTCAAAACTTTAAAAGTCCCACACTTTTAGGGCCTCTATCTCCTAATGGTTGGATCAATTGAAAAAACACTAAGAATAAAACATTTCTCGAATATTGTGTACAATCTGAATATACCATTAAAAATAGTGGTTCCTATTTAAGATTTCAAAGATACCCGCTCCCCCTGGCCCCCCTCACAAGGGGGGGGGGTAATCTTTTAACTAATGAATTACCCCCCGCGAAATAATTCACTTTTGATTTCGGACATTTTTTAATACAATGCTTAGTTTCCGAGATATTCAGTTGTCTCAAGATAAATACCTTAACCTGTATATAAAGAAGGATTTTGTTTCTGGGTGGGTTTGTGGTGATGTTTCATATAAAATATACAGTTTTATTCCGTGCTTGGTGAAATTTTGCATACTTGACCTTCAAAGCATGAGGAGGGTTACTGCCTACCTCAATTTTCTAAATAAAAAATAATTTTCGATAATAAATCGATATTCATAATGATGGTAGGGCATATTAATAAGAAATAACTCATAACCAATAATGCAAGGCAAAGATTATGTAAAAATAGTTATCAAGAATGGTATCAACACGCAATTCACAAACACTCTGCACAGACCAGCTAAGGGTGAATACAAAAGTCTGAACCCCCCCCCCCCCCCTTTTATTTTTTGAACCAAAGTGGATATGCCAATTTTGATGAATCCAATGAATAGGAAGTTGTGGGTGGCCTATCCCATGGTGCACTTTTTATCTTCCCAAATATGCAATTAGGACGCATTCAAAATTTATCTCAAAAACCGTAAGGGATAGAGAATAAAACCCAATTGCAAACTTGTTCAGCATAAAAAAACAAACAAAACAAAAAAAATCATCCAAATAGGACAATAATAAGCCCTGAAATGCGATTAAACGTATTTTCGGATGATGATGTAACAATTTCTGGCGTTTTCGCGCTCAGGCCTTATCTTTAGGAGGCGTTGGCTGTATTGAGCAAATAGTGAGCATATCAATATACAAGAATCGGCGACTGCAAGACTATACAAAGTGATGAATGGTTAAGCTTTGCATCAAGATATCGAGAGCAGAGTGGAAATTGCAAGCACTCCAAGTATACATCTAAATTAATATTACGTGACTAAGAAATTTTTTAGGCTGGCAGTGGCATACTTGGAGAGGTCCATCCATTGTGAGCATTTAAAAAAAATTTTTATCAAATTTTCATTATGAAGTTTTTATGCATTAATTCTAAGCGTTTTCATGTGTTTATTTTTAAGATATTGCAGAATTTAATGAAAAAAATGATTTTGAGCCATGCGGGGGTTATCACCTGAACAATGGGGGTTTTGAATAGAGCAAGAGGGTATAAGAGCTTCTACATCCAGGGTAAGAAAAAATTGGGTCCAAGGATATTACCCGATGATAAAGATGGATATCATTATCTGACTCAAAAAGAGTTTAAATAAAGTCCTGGTATATCACTTATTATTCCTGTTTTTAGGATTTCACTTAGAATAGATCATCCCTTTGCTCTGTGTTGTATTGATTGAGTTATTATTTAACCAATTTGGAGTTATAATTTAACTTCTTAGATTGTTCTGTTTATATACAAGTGAGTTCCGTGCTTCAGCAACGGTATCCAAAATAAATTGGTACATTCTCAGAGATAAATCTATCAGTGACCAGCTGCCTGAAATTTGCATGTCCGCGATGATATTTAATAGCGTTTGAACCCAAGTGAAGATAGTTATGACTTCATACGAATTACGTGTGATAATATATTACGTGTTCATGTTGAATCGCCCTGCATCCAATGCCTCTCAAGGGTTTGTTGAACCCTTTCAACCCAAAAACGAAATGAACTGTCCTCCCCTCCAATAATCTTTCTCAAAGCTTTTCTCTTGCATTTTGTTTTTGTGTATATTTTTTCTGTAATTTATTTATATTTTTGTATATGTTTTACTTGTAATATTTTTGTATTATAATTACAACTTGACTGTAAGACAGTCATTTTAATTCTCTTATATGAGAAGAGAAAACCCAATGAGATAGAAGACATGTATTCTATAGGCCTCTGCACACTGGCGATTTTTGATGCAGCGACATGCCTAAACAAAAGAAGGGGATAGGAAAACATGTCTATCTCATTGAGAAAAACTGAATTCTCTTAAAAAGCTGGAGGGGGAAGTAGTTACATAGACCATGGTATACGAGGTGCATTCAAGTTCTAAGGCCTCCGATTTTTTTTCTAATTAACTACTCACCCGAAATCGATGAAACTGGCGTTACTTCTCGACGTAATCGCCCTGCAGACGTACACATTTTTCACAACGCTGACGCCATGATTCCATGGCAGCGGCGAAGGCTTCTTTAGGAGTCTGTTTTGACCACTGGAAAATCGCTGAGGCAATAGCAGCACGGCTGGTGAATGTGCGGCCACGGAGAGTGTCTTTCATTGTTGGAAAAAGCCAAAAGTCACTAGGAGCCAGATCAGGTGAGTAGGGAGCATGAGGAATCACTTGAAAGTTGTTATCACGAAGAAACTGTTGCGTAACATTAGCTCGATGTGCGGGTGCGTTGTCTTGGTGAAACAGCACACGCGCAGCCCTTCCCGGATGTTTTTGTTGCAGTGCAGGAAGGAATTTGTTCTTCAAAACATTTTCGTAGGATGCACCTGTTACCGTGGTGCCCTTTGGAACGCAATGGGTAAGGATTACGCCCTCGATGTCCCAGAACATGGACACCATCATTTTTTCAGCACTGGCAGTTACCCGAAATTTTTTTGGTGGCGGTGAATCTGTGTGCTTCCATTGAGCTGACTGGCGCTTTGTTTCTGGATTGAAAAATGGTATCCACGTCTCATCCATTGTCACAACCGACGAAAAGAAAGTCCCATTCATGCTGTCGTTGCTCATCAACATTGCTTGGCAACATGCCACACGGGCAGCCTTGTGGTCGTCCGTCAGCATTCGTGGCACCCACCTGGATGACACTTTTCGCATTTTCAGGTCGTCATGCAGGATTGTGTGCACAGAACCCACACAAATGCCAACTCTGGAGGCGATCTGTTCAACAGTCATTCGGCCATCCCCCAAAACAATTCTCTCCACTTTCTCGATCATGTCGTCAGACCGGCTTGTGCGAGCCCGAGGTTGTTTCGGTTTGTTGTCACACGATGTTCTGCCTTCATTAAACTGTCGCACCCAAGAACGCACTTTCGACACATCCATAACTCCATCACCACATGTCTCCTTCAACTGTCGATGAATTTCAATTGGTTTCACACCACGCAAATTCAGAAAACGAATGATTGCACGCTGTTCAAGTAAGGAAAACGTCGCCATTTTAAGTATCTAAAACAGTTCTCATTCTCGCCGCTGGCGGTAAAATTCCATCTGCCATACGGTGCTGCCATCTCTGGGATGTATTGACAATGAACGCGGCCTCATTTTAAAACAATGCGCATGTTTCTATCTCTTTCCAATCCGGAGAAAAAAAATCGGAGGCCTTAGAACTTGAATGCACCTCGTATTTCCTTAAACTATGGCAATTATATTAGGGATCAACCCTTTCAACATAAAAATGAAATGAACTCTACACTCTGTTGTCCCCTCCAACTACCTTGTTATATTAAACTAGAATTTGGGGGAAGGGGGTGGGTCATCGTGCTATATTAATGTCAAATAAGCTTTATCTACTCAATTCCTATTGTGCCTATGTTAACGAGCTTAAGTAGTAATTTAAGAATTATAGTATTTTTAATTGAATAATGTAACTCTCAGCAATAAAACAAAATAGAAAATGTTACACTTTTTGCAAAATGATTTAATAAATTATTTAATAAAGACTTAATCTCATTTATTTGTCAACTAATAAATAATAAATAAAAAATTCCTGCATATAAAGTGACTTTAACATAAAATGAATGAAGCAAATTGCTTTGTAATTGCAATAAAGAGTGTCAATTATAAACAAACGAGTTAAATATCCAAAATTTCAGTGATTTAAATCTCGATCGAATTTGCATTTCCACTGAATTGTCATCCACCCAATTGACGTCCACTGAATTATCGCGTCCACCCAAACGACGTCCACCAAATTGTCGCATCCACCCAATTGGTGTTCACCGAATTGTCACGTCTACGCAATGGATGTCCACCGAATTGTCGCGTCCATGCAATTGACGTCCACCAAATTGTCGTTCACTGAACTCTCGTTCACCGAATTGTCATCCACCCAATTGCCATAAACCCAAATGTATCATAATCCCCTCTTGATCTGCTTATTCAATTTAAAAGAATCCATACAAGTATCTATTGCATACTGAAATTATTTTAAATATGTTGAAGCATATATAGTAATTGATTAACTTGAATAGTCCACACCTGATACATATTTACAAATTTTGTATTATCCTTCACTGATTATTACTATATGATTATGAAACTTTTGGAAAACAAATACTAAATTTTTCACTGTTGCTTATTGTAGAAGTCAGAAAGAAAATTTTAAAATTCATAGCTGATGACTTATACTTAAGATTATAGACTTCTTACAATTTTTTAGAACACCAAAAAACCCAAACGAGATAATAAAAAAAAATGATGAATGTTATCCTCAATGTAACAATTGATATACAGTTAAATTCCATTAAACTCAGCAGATATTCTTTAATAGTCTAAAGGGGAGATGTTTAATAATAGGTTAATTAATTAAATATAGGGGAAAGCTTGTTATCATTTCATCAATAAAATATATTGATATTTTAAAATATCAGACTTGGATTATGTCTATTAAATTAAATCCATGTAATAATTCATTATATTAAATCCTCTTAATAAGAACCTGTGTTGATTCTGCAAATGTATATGGAAATAATAACAATATTGTATATCATAAAACTTAAAGAGGACACATGTACTATTTATATTATATATACAGGCTGATTATAATTAAAGTTACGATTTCAAAAATCAATAATTTGAAAACTACTTGTCAGAATAACCTGATATTTTTAGCAGAACAATCGTGAGGTAATGGAATTTTGTTTGGTGAAGGAAAAATAGTAGTTCCAAAATCTGCCGATAGATGGGGCTGTCAGGGTAATGTCAGGGGAAAAACCAAAAATGGATTCGTGAAACGCAGAAATATTGTTAGCCAAAAGGAAACAATAGAGTTCAAGGGTTTACAAAAAATTTATTAGCGAAAAGACAAGAATACGTGTTTACAGCGAAAACAGTGATAATCCCAAAAAAACAGAGCTTCATGGAACAAACATCTTACTGATGATTAAGGCAGAAGTTGTTCGATATGCCCTCTGCCTTGTTCCGCTACTAATTGGAAGCGTAAAATAGCATGCTCCACAACATGTATTACAATCTTTGTCACATATTAGTAACTTGCATATCTCCAGACAATGTGAACCCTGCCAGCGCCATCTATCGGCTGATTTTGGAACTATTTTTTTCCTTCGCCAAACAAAATTCCATTGCCTCACGATTGTTCTGCTAAAATATCAGGTCATTCTGACAAGTAGTTTTCATATTATCGATTTTTGAAATCGTAACTTTAATTATAATCACCCTGTATATCTCCAAAATATCACCAATTGTAATGTTTCCAAAACTAAGCACTTCAGTTATTCTAGGGATATCTTTGACAATACTCATTCTAACAGAAGAAAACATAAAAAAATTATTTAAAAAAAATATTAAACCTACTTATAGCATTAATTTAAATTTAAATGTGTTCAGTTTCCTTTTAATGGGGAAAATCGTAAAATTAATAAAAACAAAAAAAATAAATAATAAATAAAGTCACCAATTGGATCACCCTCTTCAAAATTTCATCTGTATTTCAAAACCAACACTTCCTTCAAGATTATCGTTTTTCCCCTATCAACATTATCTTCACAAGACTTCATTTACATCCTCAATAGACTGGGTTTATTTCTACTATCAACAACATCTTCAATAGACTACATCCTTTGAGTCTTCTTCACAAGTTTCTTCATCGTTTTTCAAGATTGGTGACTTTACTTATTTATTTTTTTGTTTTTATTAATTTTACGATTTTCCCCATTAAAAGGAGACTGAACACATTTAAATTTAAATTAATCATTTAAACTCCTTAGATCAATAACTACTTATAGCATATATGCATAATTTAGTAATTTCAGAAAATATCAATTTGCCAAATTAGAAAAATGTTTTGATAGATCATTTTCATTACGGTAGTACAAATACTATGCAGCTGGTTGTTATAAATATAAATCTTATGAATATAGTAGAGTTTTAGCTAAATGAAATATTGTAATATATTTTAATTAAGATAAATAACACTCCTTTAATTAAAAAAAGGTAAATAAATTAAAATAAATAATTGAAAACAATGAAAAAAGTCACCCAATTGGTAAAGTAAAAGTTGAAGGACGAAATATAAATGAAACACAGGACTTGTGGAGAAACTCAGATGGAATACAGAAGAAACACAGAAGAAACGAAGATTTAGTGAAGAAATGTTACACGAACATAGGGAGGTACATAGTTACAGATGAAGAAGGTCTATGATGGAAGTTCGATGATTTGTAACATGTAGATGACTAACTTGAAATATTTTATAACGTTTTCGGGATTTTTTCCCATCTTCAGTAATAAAGTTTTTTTGAACGAATGGAAGATCTAATAATAATAAAAAACAAAACAATATAATCTAATACAATGTGTGATTTTATGATTATTTTGATTGTTGTGATCAGGATTGTTGAGTGCAAGGGAAGTGATATTATATTTTTAGTAGTAATTTCCATTTATTTCTATAGATGGTTTGGCTAAATTTTTTTCATTCGAAATAATGTTGATGGTTTCTTTTATTAGTCTTTTTTTATAATTTATTTCTTTATTAATAATTTTGATTTTGTTCTAATCCGGATTATGATTTTGGTTAATGCAGTGGTTCACTAAATTATTGTTTTTATCTTTGTTCTAAGTGCTCTTTCATGTTCTTTTATTCGTGTTATTATACTAAAAATATAATATCACTTCCCTTGCACTCAACAATCCTGATCACAACAATTAAAATAATCATAAATTCACACATTGTATTAGATTACATTGTTTTGTTTTTTATTATTATATCTTCCATTCGTTCAAAAAAACTTTACGCAGTGGCTACGTACAGTGCAACCTTGTACGCCTTCCGTTCAATACAAAGGAAGTGGCAAGCTGTACCGCCATCTACCGACAGAATCAAAACAGTATTGTATGGATTCCGACATTAGAGGGCGTGTTTTGGCTAGCTGTTGTTATAGCAACCACACAATTGGCATGTCACGGTCGTGTGGATTTCAGATTTTCTTTTTTTCTGCTTTCTGGATGATTAGCCATTGTCGAAAGGAACCATGCCTTAAAGGTAAGCCAGCATTTTTTGAGCGTTCTAGTGTTGGGTTAGGTTAACTGAGGTTAACTTAAGTTTAACCATAAAATGAGGTCCCGTAACTTTCTGGCAGCCATTTCTGTGACCACTAAAATATACGGATCATTAGCCTCCTGTAACCGGCCGAGGGGAAACCAACTGCCCCCTGTAAACAAATAGGTTGGGTACGTATATAAATCGACGTCGCCGTGAGCGAAGCGTTAGCGTCCGCGTACTAGTATTGTAGAAGGGGAAACCAACTGCCCCTGTAACCGGCCGAGGGGAAACCAACTGCCCCCTGTAACCAAATATGTTGGGGGTATGTTTATAATTCGGGGTCGCCGTGAGCGAAGCGTTAGCGTCCACGTACTAGTATTTTAGAAGTGGCGGCTAGTATTGCGTCGTGGTCAGATAGTTCAATTTAACCAGATAGGGAAGATGGTAAAGTTTTTCCCAATTAACAATAATCATTCTATCCCATATTAGCTGCTTGAAGCTAAGACAAAATTGTTTAAAGCGTTGCATTTTTCCACTAAGCGATGGGATTCTGCCATATTGCTTTTTCGAAATTAGAGAAAGTTTGGAATCTGAAACTGTTAGTAGATGGCGGTATAGCTAGCCACTTCCTTTGTATTGAACGGAAGGCGTACAAGATTGCACTGTACGTAGCCACTGCCAAAACTTTATTACTGAAGATGGGAAAAAATCCCGAAAACGTTATAAAATATTTCAAGTTAGTCATCTACGTGTTACGAATCATCGAACTTCCATCATAGAACTTCTTCATCTGTAACTGTGTACCTCCCTGTGTTCGTGTAACATTTCTTCACTAGATCTTCGTTTCTCCTGTGTTTCTTCTGTATTTCATCTGGGTTTCTCCACAAGTCCTGTGTTTCATTTATATTTCGTCCTTCAACTTTTACTTTACCAATTGGGTGACTTTTTTCATTGTTTTCAATTATTTATTTTAATTTATTTACCTTCTTTTAATTAAAGGAGTGTTATTTATCTTAATTAATATATATTTATCACAACTCCTACGTTTAAAATATAATTCTAATATATTATTGAGATTACCACACTTCACTTATAATGGTTTTTTCAAAAATTTTTTAAGGATGACATAAGGAGAAATTTTTTCAACAAAAATCATAAAATAAGGAGAACTCCTTCGTAGGGAAAAATGTAATTTTTTTTAAAGAAAACTTGAAATAACATAAAATATTAAATTTAAAATATCATCATTGCATAGTATTACATAATTCAATATTTACAGGAGATCCAATCTTAAACTTTATCTGAAATATGAAATAAGTGATATATCATTCAAATGGCATTTCTATCCTCTGAAAATTGAAAATGCCTTTTTGTCAATTAAATATGCAAAGTGGTTAAAAGTACAATGGTGGTTTGGGTAAGAATGATGGATATTTCTTTCTTTTCCAGTCAATGATAGTTGAGGGACGAGGGATGTATGTATTCTGGTAGTTGAGTATAATTTTAAAAGAAAATTTGCTTAAATTTTCAGGCCTAGGGTATACAAATTACTTTACAGTTTTCCCCCAATGTTTAACTTATCATATGCAAGTGTATTTTCAGTTTTCAAAAGAATATTATACTTTCTTATTATCTAAGATGACAAACGATATGGTAGTATTGAGAATAAAAAATATTATATATTCCATTAACATAAACTTGTTTTATTAATTTTACTTAACTATAATTTCATCATTATTAATATAAAGAAATAAACATAGATTACAGATTAACAGTCTCTTAATTTATCAGTTAGCTATCATCACTTAGTATAGAAGCATACAAGAAACTAATTTTGACGTTTAAGTCCTCCCCTCCCTTTCATCCATTCCTGACCCACGTTTCGCATTAAATGTGTTTATCCAAAACCAACATACATACATACTGACTTAGTTCTTATGTAATGCCAGAGCCTCTTAAAATTGTGTTCCCATGTTAAAGAATAGGGCAGTCGCGCTTAGCTCTCACAGAGGCTGACTTCCTAGATTTCTGAGTAAGTGAAAAGTCTTGATATTCCCACACATCTGTTTCTATCTTCTATTGAGTAAATAATATCACGCTAACCTTCAAATTCAGAATTTTTAACTTTCTTTAATTTTCTCTATTACTAAGGATTGAAAACAGCGAGGGATCTATGTGATCCTCAACATTTTTAATTCTATATGTCTTTAATCTTCCTTCTTAAGCCATTTCAATTTCATCAATGGTTTCATCATTTTCACAAAATTTATTTTTACATTCTGCACTTTCAGCATGTTTTTTCTCATAGGAGAATTTATAATATTTCCCACATATTTCACACTTTATTTGTTTTTGTTTCAGTTTTCTAGGTTTTCTAATGGTATCAGCAGCAAATTTAAATTCTTTAACAAACTGTTTTTTACTGAATATGATCTAAAACGAGTTTCGCTAAATCTTCTTTCTTTAGTTTAGAATACCTTGTTATATTATTATTTTTACAATATTCTCGAAGTTGTTCGATGGTCTTAAGATTCATATTTTTTAACTGTTCCTTTATATTCTTTAACTCTCCATTATCTCCAGTTACTAATCATTTTTAAAGATTTTCAAGAAATTGTTACGTACTAAGAACTCTCAGTTCTAAAAAAAGCCTGAATAACAGGAATTCTATGCATTGTTACAAATTGAAACTTATCTATACACATTTTCAGAGAACATATTGTCCACCAGGAGGGGTACTGTAGTCGTCCGCCATTACACTCGATTTCTAGGCGTTGTATCGTCTCGTAGTGAAGCTGCAGAAATAACGAGCTATTGCACGAACTTCAAGGTTTGCTACATTTTCGTTCTAACACATTTTCTTCTTTTGAATCGGTGTAGTTCATGTTTCCTATTTTTTATTTTTTTTGCTCGACCGTAATGGCAGCGCCTATGCGATGACATAATGAAAAGGTGAATATTGCACAAACTTTGCCTTGCATTGTTGGTGATGAGATTTATATTGTTGACTTCTGCATAGTGTTGATGCATTGCGTGTTGATACCAATGTTGATACCTATTGTTGCACAAACTTTTCCTCGTATTGTTGATCATGAGATATATATATTGTTGGTCCGTGCAGAGTGCTTGTGAATGGCATGTTGATACCATTGTTGATAACTATTTTTGCTCAAAATTTGCCTTGCATTGTTGGTTATGAGATCTTTCTCATTGATATGTCTTGCCATCATAATGAATATCGATTTATTATCGATAATTGTTATTTTTTCGAAGGTAGGCAGTGACCTTCCTCATGCTTTGAAGGTCAAGTATGCAAAATTTCATCAAAATCGGAATAAACAAACATCCTTCTTTATATATATTGGGTAGATAATATTAAGTGTTTTTAACTTTTTCTATATCTAATAATTTATCAATTAAAGCTGATACATCTGATATTATATGTCCATCTTTAATAGATGATGATATTTTTTGAGCATCTTTTACAGAAATAAAAACAAATTTTTTACTTCCACAACTCGTACAAATTGTTTTAATTTGAAATCTATTCTTAACAGTTTGAACTAATTTTCTGTTCTGATTATCAGTTTTCTTCTTCTCCTTTACACAATAGATCTGGTAAATGGTACGTTTTCTAAAATCACTTTCATTTATATATAAGTAAAAAATGAATTAAGCTTATATCCATTTAACTTCATCTGTTTTAAATACTATTCCCTGGGAAAATATTCTAAATGCTTTAAAAATTCTGCTTCTTTTTTAATTACTTCATCTTCATCGATTTCGTTCGCTTTATATTTAATTTCTAAATCACGATAAAATTTAGCAGCCATTTTAAATTCTTGTAATTTCTCTTTAATTTCCATTTGTTTTCTTAGAACTTCCACTATACCAACACTTAAGGATAATACAGCTAAAAGAGCAAAAGTGAATGCTGATAAAGTACTTGCTGAACATAAAAATGCAGTAGTTGTTAATATTATATTAATTTTTGAAAATACCAATAGGATCTTCTGTAAACATTTTTCTGTTTATTGAGGTAATCTTTATCCATTTATTAGAAATAAATACACAATTTTATATTATTTCGAGCTAATTTACCTTTTATTATAGTAATCTGGCCGTTTGTATTTCTTAAATCATTTCGTAGTTTTCCTACATCATTTTTATTTATCTGTTCTTTTATTTTTGATATTTCATCTTCAATTTAATCATGTATTTTTTCTCAATATCATTTTATTTATTACTTATTTACATTATTTTATTCTGCCATAAAACCACGCAGAAAGGGGAAAATCAAACAGCAAAAGCCAATTAAATGACTCCCCACACAAAATACAAAAAAATAATCATGAACAAATAAATCAATCATCAAAATTTCCACAGCAAAAAGAAACAACAAATCTATTTACAAGAAAATTAAAACCTATTTACAAATAAGAATTGTTTACAATGATGAAGATTATAAGAAAAAATATCAAAATGTGGAAAAAGATCTAAAAAAAAATTGAAATCGTTAATAATAACAGATAAAGCATCAGGCCCAAAAAAGAAGATCGAACGCGAAGCCATTGAAAACGTAATGGGCGAGACGGGACAATGAACAACACGCAAGATAAAAGAGCAGTATCAATAAAACCACGTAAAAGTTTAAAAAAAAAGAAAACATTAGAGCAGAGAAAGACTTGTTTGGACGTTCATCTGAGGACACGCCCGGAATCCTGGGCAAATGAATATGGAGCAGAATAGTCACTATTTAAGTATCAGAAAAAAGCAATGCGAAAAAATCTCCTTTCAACTCGCTGGAAAGATTTAAGGTAATTCTGGGCACAACCAGACCAAACAGGCGAGGCATTAGCAATCATAGGAAGAACAAATCTGTCCCAAACAGGCAAAGCCCTTCCTGACTATCGAAAATATGTATTTCAAAAGACAACTTAGCATGGAGAATCACTCCCAACTCACAAATAAAGAGAACTCTCATAATAATACCATGATCAAGAATATAGTCATAGATAATCGGGTGATGTTGCCTAGAAAAAGTAATTGTCTTCATTTTATCAACGTGCAACGTTAACCCATTTGCATGACACCACTGCTGCACTTGTATGGCATCTTGCTGTAGAATCTGACAGTCTCCGAGCACTTTTAAGGTCATCAGCAAATAAAAAGTGGTCGCAGGTTAGGGTAAACGATAAATCATTAATAAAAAGAAAGAAAACAAGAGGGCCCAAAGGACTACCCTGAGGGACACCTCGAGTAATAAAAAAGGAGGATGTCATAACTCTACCTCTAACCATAATAAAACCACTTCTAAATAATAATGATTATTAACTGGAGATGCTCTCCAAGCATAGGTAATGATTTTTCAAATTGAAAAATGGAAGGAAAAATTAGAGGTTCCTGATAGTCGAGGTTCCTGGTTCGAATCCGGGTCGCAGAATTCTTAAAGACAACCAAGTTGTCACGGTTGAAAGCCTAATTGAAAAATCATTACCTATGCTTGGAGAGCATCTCCAGTTAATAATCATTATTATTTACTTGTGAGTTCATCAACTTTCTGATGGTTTGTAGTGGAGAAATTCTCGATCTGCGGGCCAGGTTCCCGTCTCCCATTAGGCTTTCAACCGTGACAACTTGGTTGTCTTTAAGACACCTTGAGACAGCTTGGCTGTCCGTGGTGTCTGCGATAGCCCAATTGGAGTAGAGGCGTCGGCCATGATAGTCGAGGTTCCTGGTTCGAATCCGGGTCGCAGAATTTTTCCTTCCATTTTTCAATTGAAAAATCAAAACCACTTCTCTTATTTAAATGACTAGCTACCCAACGAAGGGATCCCCTTATTCCATAGGCAGCCCGTTTCTCAAGAATTTTATGATCAACTGAATCGAAGCGAAGGCCTTTTGTATGTTAAAATAGATACAATCAAGCTGCATCCGATTGCAGAAAGCACCACGGATAGTATTTTCAAGCTCAAGGAGATTAATCAAAGTAGTTAGATGGATCATCATGACTGCCACTTTTAAAAAGAGGCACAACAACAGATTCTTTCCATTTTTGGGTAACATTCCAAACGCACACTAAGATTAAAAATAAATTGGAGGGGTCTAACAAAGGAAATAGAGCAACCTTTAATAATAAAAGCAGGTACTAAATCAGGAACTCTTGGAGCCTTTAAGTTCTTTAATGGCCTCTGAAACCTCCTTTTCAGTAATAAAAAAACTCAGAAAAAGATGGAGAAAAACAGAAAGGACAGACATATTCAGGAATTTCCCGAGAGGAGAAAAGTTAGTGAAAAAAAATGGGAAATTCGTTCTGCAATTTCAGAATCGGACAGAGTCATTATCAGACATACGAATCTCAGAGCAACTCACATTCTTTCTAGGGGAAAAGGACCAAAAAATAGAGAATTTCTTTTAACAGTGCTTTAAAACCTCTTCATAAAAATGATTCCGGTCAGTCATTATTTGCGATTTAGCTTTTTTTTTCTCCAATCACAAAATTTATCTATGCAAAATAACATTGGTTGCCAGATTTTTTCCATTTTCGATGCCAAAATTTTTTTTTTACGAAGAAGGAATTGCAGTTGAGGAGAAAATCATTTTGGATATTTAACACGTTTTCTTACACCTCAAGGAATATAATAATTCAAGCCATTATATATAATAGAGTAAAAATAACATACAGCATCATTAACATTAGATATTGAATATAGCCCTGGCCAATCAAAATTCTCAAAGTATTTATAAAGCCCGAGATAGTCTCCTCTCAGAAAATTCCAAAAAGGAGCATGCTCAAAATTGTTTTTAATAGTAACAGGCTTCACATCAATCAGAATATCCAATGGAGGATGATATTTATCAATCATCACTAATGGCTCCACTGGATTAGTGATGGAGGCGTTAATATTGGCCAGAACCAAATCCAAAATACCAAAATTGCAATTCAAAACATTATTATATTGGATTTTCAGATTTGCAATTGTCGGATTTGCAATTCAAAACAACATTTTCAGATTTAAGGATAAAATTTACAGAATGGTTGGAGGCACCCCAATGGGCTCATGCCTTAGTCATATCCTAGCCGAAGTTTTTTTGAAGAGTTTCGAGGACATCCTCAAAACTTCTAATTTTTATTTCCCAGACTGTTGGTTTAATATGTCGATGATATATTCACGATATTCGATACCAAAAAATGCGATATCAATGCTTTCGTAAATCATTTAAACAGTTTCTTACCCACAGTACAGTTTACCTTTGAAGTGGAAAAAGACCATAAACTGCCTTTCCTCGACGTCACAATCATCAGGAATCTAGATCACCTGGAATTCGAAGTTTACCGGAAACCTTTAATCAGCCTTAATTACATCACCATCGACTCGAGTCACCCCTGGAACCAGAAGATGTCCACTTTCATTTCCATGTTGGACAGAACCATCAATATCCCACTTAACCAAGAACGTTTCAATTAAGAAATTTTCCTCATTCAGGACATAGCAACGAAGAACGGCTACAGCAGACGCACTATCACGGACCTACTCAGGAAAAAACAGTTCAAAAAATTCATACAGGATATCACCACCATGGAAAAAACCAAAAACATGGGAAGAACCATCTCATTACCTTTTAATAAGCAACTAATCAGAGGTGTCAACACAGTTTTAAAGTCTTTTGATCTTTCTATTTCTTATAGTAATCCAAAACAAGTCAAGGACACTTTCCCCACCCGAAAGACAAAATACCGCCACTCCTCAAGTCAGGAATCTACGAAATAAAGTGTGCTGAATGCCCTATGGTTTATAAAGGGCAGACGTCTCGAAACATTGAAACCAGACTTAAGGAGCATATAGGACTGGAAGAATGGAAGAAGCAACCAGTCCTCCGTAGCAAAACAATCAATCGATGCAGGCCACGATTTTCCTATCAGCAATGTACATCTGATAAAATCAATAAATAAAAAATACATGCTGGATGCTTTTGAAACCATTGCTATCCAACAACCGGACAGAAAATCAATACTTAACCTAGATATGGGTCCGATTAGTGACTCCCCTCTAATTCAATGGTTGACCCAAGTAACCAATCAGAGAAACAGATTTTTCATTGTTTTCCTTTATTGGTTGTTGTTCCTTACATATATACTCAGCTGTTTCTAGACACAGGCAGTTCTCTGTTTCCTTGAGGTGTTCCTGGGCTGCTGAATGATGGAAGCATTTGCTCCCGAAAAGTACTTCCAGTATCAGGTTGTATATTTTCAATCTATAATCGTTGTGGTGAAAGGGTTTGTTATTAGTTTTAAGTTTTACCTTATTATATTGTCTTAATTGAAAAAAAGACACAAAATTCAAATAATTGTGTGCTATTTTGATGCAATTATCACCATTATAAAATTCATCAGTCCACGAAACCCTTGGCAAGTTAAAATCGCCCATAAGCAATAAAGAACAATTAGATTTATGTAGCAGTGTTGTAAGATCATCAAAATATGCACAGAATCTATTTGATGCGGTAGCTGGTGGGAAATAATGATTTCCCAATAAAAATTGTCTAGAGTCACCACCAATAAACTCGAGCCATAATACTTCATCGCTTCTCAAGATCGTAATGCCGTCGGCAAGAAATACCATTTTTGACGGCAACAAGGACACCACCACCACGCCTACCAGCAGTGCGATCTTTTCTAAAGATACAATAAGCAGAAGGAAGGATATTTTCATATTGAGCGTCAACTCTCAGCCATGTCTCCGTCAAGCAAATCGCATCATAATTAGAAAGTATGGCACCGTCAAACAGTTGATCCGTCTTGGCTACAATACTCCTGGTATTTTGATAGTAAATGGAGAGCGTAGAAGAGCGATGATCCATCTTATAAGTTCACAAGATCGTCCTCTGTATTGACTTTAATCGGATGAGCACATTCACCTTGGCGAAGATAGAAACCACAACCAACAAACCAAAAGGATTTATAATTTTTTTCCTTAAGTTGTCGCAGCCGGTAATGTAACTTCATATATTTTCTGGGAATGAAGTGATAAGCTGTGATTTTGTCAGTATCAGTACCAAGATCAAGATCCTTCACTGAAACAAAACCTGAAAATTTACGAAGACGTTGGAGAAACTCAATTATTTTATGGTGGCTCACAAACTCCACGACAATAGGCCGTTTATCAATTACCACTTCACCTGCTGGACACCCAACACAAAAATGGCCTTAACATCAGCTGAAGAAATACTGTGGTTAATTTTCTGTGAGAGCAATGTCAAGCATTCAAGTAAATTAGCATCCTTTTGAAGAGAGACACCGCGCATGACCGATCTCTCCCTGGAATTTTATGAATCATCGTGAAAAGTCTGGCCACTCGAATCAACTTGCTTCTTATTCGTAATTTTCCCAAATTTAGCTTCAATCACAGCACATTTGTCTTGGCAATCCGCCAACTGAGTTTTTAGTTTAGAGTTTTTTTCCTCATAGCGATTTATCATCGCATTCAAATTCTCAACTTTTGAATTAAGGTCATCAAATCTTACTTAGAATTGAAGTAGTTCTTGCAGAATTGAGTCTATATTGCTCAGCTTTTCCTCCAAAGATGAACCAGGAGATTTGGTATCCAACACTGTGCGTGATGCAGGAGAATTGACAAGTAGATGGGCGCACATGTTTTACAAGTCCACTCAATGTCCTCTGCCTCAATCCGCTTCAAATCCACTTCTGTGATATCAGCACATTTTAAATGGAATAATTTATGACAAGGACTATCGCAATAAATGGATTTTAGTGACTTTTTAATGTACTGTTTGCAAGAGCCACATAAACGTGCGGCCATTGCAAACCGGAACCAGAAACATTTTATCCTCATTGTTAATGTTTAAAAATTCATCTTGTATCATTTTAATTTTTTCATCAGTTTCTTTATTTTTTTGATCAACGTATTTCTTATTGGTAGCAGAATGATCTTCGCGTGGATCAGCTAAATTGACTATTCTTTTGTTTTTAGCATGAAAATAATTCGAATTCTCAGGGTTAATAAAAACTTGATTTCTTATTTGATCTAAATTTTCTTTAAGTTATTGATCAAAGGAATTCTTAATAGTGTTTTCTTTTTCATCAATGTTTTATAAAATTTCTAGATCCTTATGATTAAGAGAATCTATTAAATATTTATTTAATGCGTCGAAAGATTCTGTAATATTTTTCGGTTTTTCATCTATTATGTTCATAACAGAAGTAAGGGATTCATTAATATTTCCGTCTAAATCATAAACTTTCTTATTATTGTAATCACTAATTAGATCAATAGATGCGGTAATATCAGTATCGGCTCAATCAATAATTTCCAAAATATCGTTATCTTTCCTATCAACGTATGATTTTGTAGTAACATCATTATGGTTTTCGGTTTCTTTCACATCTGTTAATTTTTTATTTGTAATATCAAATTTCCATCACTAGCTAATTTAAAACCTCTTCCACTTGGTTGAGATTGATTTCTCGCATATCTTGGAATATAGGAACTCATTTATTAATGTTAAAATATTCGATTAAGTTTATCACTTTTGGAAATGATTGTGGAATTTCTAATCCCTCTCTCGGGTATTCTTTACCAAGTGGATACCTTTTGCTAATTTAATTGATAAATTATGACCTTGATTATAGGGAAAAAAAATATTAAGCGTTTTTATATAATTTACATTCTGTTTTTTTTCTATTATCAATTCAGGTTTTTCATTAATATATACTCCAATAAAAGATGAAAAAAATGTATTTGTACTATGAAAATAGATTTTTCTAATTCTACCTTCAAATTCAAAAGAAAATTCATAATTTTTGTTTCTTTCGGAAAAAATAACACCATCGTTGTAATAATCTGGGGTTAAATGAAACATTGTACCTTCATCAGAGGCAGACTTAGTAAAAGATTAAAAATAACTTCTCAAAATAAACCTGTACTTTCCTGCAAAAAACATATAAACCATTTTCATTTTTAGTTACATGTTATCATCTTTAGTTTTATCAATTAAATTCGATATTTTTTTATCAACAGATTAATTAATAATTATATAAGAGTAGGAGTTGAAAAATGTATAATTAATTTTAAAAATGATAACTCCATTTTAATTCAAAGAAATAGAAATAAATTAGAAATAAAAAAATTAAAAAGTCAATTATATTGTTTTAACTGAAATTTCATTCAAAAATTTTACAAACTGAAGATGGGATAAAAATCCTGAAAACGTTTTTTATAATTCTTTCCAATTTTGTTATCAACATGCCACTGATCATCGGACTTTCATCTAGATTTTCTTCCCTATGAAAGTCCTATGTAGGCCCTGTTTTTGTTGTTCAGTATTGGCTTTGACTAAATCATCGACTTTTTGATTAACAATTTCTACACTGTTGTCAAAATCTTCTTTTTTAACCAACTCTGACATCCTATCCTCTCTTATCTTTTCCTATGTATGACTTTTTGAAATTAAAGTTCGGAAATTGGTAGCTATGTCCACGAAAGGTCATATGCAGGGTGAGTCATAACTCGTTGGACACCTTCCTACCTTGGATACCAATGTAGTTACGCAAATTCTAATATAGAGAATGAATAGGAACTTGAGGGTGCTCTATCTGATGGAGCACCTTTCATCATCTCAAATATGCAAATTAGGACACATCCAAATTCTATCTCGAAAACCGTAAGAGATAAACAAAAAAAAACCAATTGCACATTTGTTCAACAGCAAATTCCAAACAAAACAAAACAAAGTTCACCAAAATCCGATGAGCGGATCACCCACAATCCTCCTTTCAAGCTCTGCAAATTATTTCATGCATCATCCTTATCCTGTTCTGGAAAGTTCCATAATTTACCATAAAGTCACCAGTTTCCTGTGCAATTGGTATAAAAAGGAAGGCATGTTGAAGCTGAGAAAAAAATCAGACCAAGCAAGATGGAACAGCACACTAACCAGGAAATGATCAACATGGTCCTCTGCTTTGGTGAGGAGAGGCAAAATTATCCTGCAACAACCAGGCATCGTTGAAATGTCGTGCGGAATTATGCTATGATGCAAGTGGACATCACATTGAACACTATCTGGATTGATGGAAACACTTACTTTGTATCAGATGACTGTTAGTAAGCAACAAACGGTAGAAGAGCCAATTGTCCTGTTGCAGAGCTTGCAATGAGGATTGTAGGTAATCCGCTCATCGGATTTTGGTGAACTTTTTTTTGTCTTGTTTGGTATTTGCTTAAAAACAAATGTGCAATTGGAATTTTTTTGTGTATCTCTTACGGTTTTCGAGATAGACTTTGGATGTGTCCTTAGTTGCATATTTGAGATGATGAAAGGTACTCCATCCGATAGAGCACACTCAAGTTCCTATTTATTCCCTGTATCGAAATTTGCGTAACTACATTGGTATCCAAGATAGGAAGGTGTCCAGCGACTTTTGACTCGCCCTGTATATGGCGAGACTCAGTGCTTCATGTATTTCAGAGTGGCAAAAGCGCGGTTTGCCCCACGTACATTTTTTACTGTGGCTAAAAGAAAAATTGCGTCCTAAGCAAATTGACGTTATTATTACTGCAAAAATTCCTGAGCCAACGCTGACAAAAAACTACACGACACAATTCTCAAAATTATGATCCACGGGCCATTCGGGCACACAACAAACACAATCATCCCCGTGCATGAAGGACGGGAAGTGTACCAGGAAATACCCCCGGGCGCTACTGGTGCTATTTATCTCTAATCTTACAAAATTTGAATAAAACAAACGACAATACCTATTCGCAAAGCAAAAAATAATATCCGAATTATAAAGTAAATATCCTATTACAAGTCCGTGAGAATAGCCAAAACATATTAATATCAATACGAAACCAAACAACAATAGCAAATCGCAAAGCAAACAAATCTAAACTCCTAAAACACAGAAGACAAACATCAATAAGTATACGACAGGTAACCCCTTACGGCCTAGGAACTTAAAATAATAATAATAATAATAATAATAATAATAATAATAATAATGAAGAAAAAATGTCTTTGCTATCCAAAGATTATTATACAAATAAAAATATTCCAACAATTAAAATTCTTTGCCCATCCTGAGTTTAACAATAATACTGTCGTAACAATCGAAACAAGTCCTTTTTGAATAGTCTTGGACCTCTTGACATTGATTAGCCAATAGGATCGCTTGGAGCTACACAGACACAAACGAACAGACTTTAGGTTTTATATGTACAGATTAAAATTATCTCTATATTTCTTTCTCGGATCTTTTAAATCAAAAGTGAAGAAATGATACGGTTGTGATACAAATTAAGAGTATAACTTTTTAATATTTCTGTCACAAGAAAATTCTTTTATAATTAAAAATTAATATTACTTTCTTTTGAAGGAAATAAACTAATGTAATGGCATTGTTCGTGAATTACTTTCGGAACAGTATAATAATCTTGAACAGGATATGCTAAAGATGTATTTTTCTTTCTTGCTCTGGTAAATAAATCTATTATTTTTGATTGATCTTGAGTCGTAATATAATCATCTAAAATTATTAAATTTTGCTTATCAGGATTTAATTCATCAAAGATACAATATCTTTAGGATCTGATGAAAAAATACATTTAACATCAACTTTCTTATTAGTGTGAAGCTTTTTTAAATGTTTGTACGGAGGTTCACATATATCTTTAGCAAACACATTAAGTGTATCAAATTTAAATATTTTGTGCTTACAGAACATAACATATTCGTTTTACCAGAGTTTGAAGGTCCACTAATTAACTATCGAAACGACCATTGAGCAGTATCTTCATCGAGATTTATATTCAGGGTGAGGCATTTACCTGAGACTGAATATCTCGGAAACTAAGCATTATACGAAAAAATGTCCAAAATCAAAAGTGAATTATTTCGCGGGGAAAATTCATCAGTTAAAAAATTACCCTCCCCCCTTGTGAGGGGGCTGGGAGGGAGGGGGTAACTTTGAAATCTTAAATAGGAACCCCTATTTTTAATGGTATATTCAGATTGTACATAATATTCAAGAAATGTTTTATTCTTGGTGTTTTTTCAATTGATCCAACCGTTTAGGAGATAGAGGCCCTGAAAGTGTGGAACTTTAAAAGTTTTGAACCCAATGTTATCGATGAAGACAAAGAGATAGAGCGTGGGTCTGCAGACATTCCTGTTCTATTTTTTGATGGTCTTTAAGAATCCGAAGTCAGAATTTCAAAAATTCGAAAGTTTTTGGGACCGCTCGTTTCTTTTTTCCCTGCACTGTTCGATTGTCGATAGAATTCCTGAGAATCGTGTAAGCACTGCTTACGTCCCACCTGAACAAATGTATACTTCACTGTTCGATTTTTGATTGTCGGTGCACAAGTAAACTTTTGGAGGCAGCAATCCTATGGAGACAGAGTCTATGCGTGTGTATTGAAAAATATTGGATTTTTGAAATTCTGACTTCGGATTTTTAAATACTATTAAAAGGTAGAATAGGAATGTCTGTAAGACCCACTCTCTATCTCTTTGTCTTCGTCGATAAAATTGGGTTCAAAACATTAAAAGTTCCACATTTTCAGGGCGTCTATCTTCTAAACGGTTGGATCAATTCAAAAAATACCAAGAATAGAACATTTCTCGAATATTGTGTACAATCTGAATATGCCATTAAAAATAGAGGTTCCTATTTAAGATTTCAAAGTTACCCCCTCCTCCTAGTCCCCCTCACAAGGGGGAGGGGGTAGTTTTTTAACTAATGAATTTCCCCTGCGAAATAATTCACTTTTGATTTTGAACATTTTTTCGTGAACGGATATTTATAAGAGAAAAGGACGAGACACAAAAACCCTGGAATACAATAAATAATAATTATTAAATAAAAATGAAAAATAAAATAATAATTAACAATTAACAAAATATTAATTAAGTTGAATAGTACTCCTTTAATTAAAATGTGATAAAATTAAAATAAATAATAACAAAAAAACAATAAAAAAAGTCACCAGAGTAAAAGTTTAAGTATGAAATATAAAGAAATACAGAACTTGTGAAGAAGCTAAGATGAAACACAGAAGAAACACAGAAGAGACGAAGAATCGAAGATCAGATGAAACACTTGTTTTTTTGTTATTATTTATTTTAATTTTATCACATTTTAATTAAAGGAGTACTATTCAACTTAATTAATATAATTATCACTACTCCTACATTTATAATATAATTAACAAAATAATTAATAAATAATAAGTAATATATAAACGTAGGAGTTGTGATAAATTATATATTAATTAAGATAAATGAAACTCCTTTAATTAAAAGAAAACAAATAAATTAAAATAAATAATAGAAACAATGAGAAAAATGAGAAAAGTCACCAAAAGTATATGTTTTTCCACAAGACCTTTGTTTCATTGTTTCGTCCTTCAACATATACTTTTGGTGACTTTTCTCATTTTTTTTCATTGTTTCTATTATTTATTTTAATTTATTTGTTTTCTTTTAATTAAAGGAGTTTCATTTATCTTAATTAATATATAAAATAATCAGTAAAAGCAAAATA
Organism: Rhysida immarginata; assembly: GCA_023313115.1. Classification (NCBI taxonomy): domain Eukaryota; kingdom Metazoa; phylum Arthropoda; class Chilopoda; order Scolopendromorpha; family Scolopendridae; genus Rhysida; species Rhysida immarginata. Next base: position 2,997,054 of record JAHWFO010072570.1, read on the forward strand.
AAACTAGAAATATAAAATCAAATATAAAATCAAATTTTATTTGATTTTATATTTCTAGTTTTATTTTGATTTTACTTATTATTCATTAATGATTTTGTTAATTGTTAATTATTATTTTATTTTTCATTTTTATTTAATAACTATTATTTAACATTTTTTCGTACAATGCTTAGTTTCCGAGATATTCAGTTGTCTCAAGATAAATGCCTCATCCTATATACTGCTACTTCGTCAAGATCAAGTTTAAATTATCCAAACTTCATTTATTATTTTTTAAAATTATGATTTTTCGTATTTTCTCGAGTTTTCGTATATTTCTTTATTTCGAATTTTAATATAATAAATGAAAACTGAATTTCAAAAACATTTAGAAAGTATCATCGAATCGAGAGAGAAAAGTGAAAAAATTCGTAAAAAATTACAGAAATAAAAAGTTGAAAAACTAAATGAACCAGAAATAGAAAAATCAATTATAAAACCTGGTAAAGAAACAGAAAAGCAAAGACTTTTAAAAAAGTCATAAAAACGAGAAAAGAAGTTCATGAAAAAATTCAACCAAAGAAGAGTTAGAACAAAAGGGTGCGGAAGCTATATTAAAATTTCAAACACCTGTTATAGAACAAAGTAAGGAATTAGTTAGATATTTAAAAAATAAGAGAGATAAAATTATTCCAGCTATTGAAAATATTCGAGAAAATAGAATGGTAGAATATCCAGGCCAAGATGTTTCATTCGCTGAATATGTTTTTACAGCTACTCCAGTAAAATCACCAAAGAAATATAAGATTTAAACACAGGTTTGGATAAGGATGTTATGGCTGAATATTATTTAAGTATGCCAAACGAAATTATAAATATTCGGGATATTGATGAGAAACAAGTAGCAATTGAAAATAATTATAAAAGAGTTGAAGCAGAAATAAAAAAAGTACGAGGGCAGTTAAATGCTTTCAAGAAGAACGCAAATAGAGTAAATGATCAAGAAAGTAATGAAAAAGTTTTACAATATGAACATATAGCGGATCAATTGCAAAAATATAAAGCAGCAATAAATATTATAAAGAGTAGTTCTCAATATCAAGTTGGATCTTCAATATTCACAAATCCAAATGAATTGGTTCTTGAATTATATTTATTAATAGCATCGAGAAAAGGTGGTAATGATTCTAAAGAAATTTATAATCAATTTATAGATATTTTAGATAAATTATTAGGAATAAAATGTATTACTAAAAAGAACATAAAGATATTTTTTAAAAAATAAAATAACTTTAGTGTGTGGATGTAAATTTAAAGGGGTGCTATTAATATTCTTTTCTAATCATTTATTCAAATTATATTTTCATTAATTTATTCAAAATTTATTTTCATAGCAGGTCTTAATTTTTGATAATTTTTAAGGTGAAAGTATCGCCCACCTTTAAGTTTCTTTATATTTAAATGGAAATATTTTGTAATTCTAATAGCTTTAAACAATATTAGAATATCTTGATAATCCTATAGCTTTAAACAATATTAGTAAAGTTTGTTTAAAAAGAGGTAGTTTATGGTATTCTTGGCCTAATATTTCTTTAAAATATAATGATAACAAGATTAAGTATTTTGGTGTTAAAAAATGGGTAACTTTAACATTTCTCGATGGAAATTATGATTACACATAAATTAATCTTTATCTCATGGAACATGTTAAAGTTTTTCAATTAGCTGATTGTCCTATTATTTTTAATGCTCATAATGCTTTAGGGAGATTTATTATTATTATTATTATTATTATTATTATTATTATTATTATTGCGGATGGTTATAAAATAGATTTGAGTGAAGGAGAATTTCATAAACTAATAGGTTTTGAAGCCAAAATTTATGAAGGTTTCATTATGGAGATAAAATGGAAAATATTACTAGAGATGTTACGAGTATTCTGATTCATTGTTCTATAATTGACAGGCGTTATAAAGACAATATAAAAGATAAAATTATTTACTCGTTTTCACCTGATGTTCCACCAAAACACTTGATTAATATAAATGTAATAAATCCCACATATTTTCCACTGAATGAAAAAAAGTATATAAGATGAATAAAACTTAAAATTACGGATCAATTAGGTAGACTTGTTGATTTTAAAGGTGAAAATATTGATATTGTATTATCTTTCAAATAATTTAGATTTTTTTAATAAATAAATGATTGTTACGAGGAAAAAACATCTCTATCCTGTACGCTAAGAAATGGGAATTAAATACAGTAAAGATTTGGTTGGTGTATGTTTCTTCAATTCTGCTAAGTAATATGGATTATCAGTATTAAAATTTTTAGGAAGAAAAGCATTAAATTTTGTTAAAAATAATTTACCAGAAATAATACGAATTGGAAAAATAGTATTTGTAAAAATAAAACAATGCCCTAATGGAGTAAATTTAAACTAGATATCAGAGAAAAATCAAGTTTACAAAGAATGAAACAGAAATCTTATTTAAAAACTTAACCGGTAGTGGTTTAAAAATAATAACTTAGTTTTTTTACTCTAATAAATGGAACAAAATTATTGGGATATTTTAGAAACAACTGTTGCTGATAGAAGTACTATAAGTAAAGAATTTATTGAATATAAAGTTAGTAACATTACAGACATTGAAAAATATAATGAATAGGAAATAATTATAGATACCAGTAAATATTTACTATTAAATGAAGCTTATTTACATATTCAATCGAAAGTTATTGACGGGATGCATGCTTACAAATATTAGCTTATTTTGTGCCTAGACGTATTTCCGCTTTCGTAATACTGTAACTGTACTTCTAGCGTTAGCTGTTACTAAAAGTTGACATCATTCAGATTGACTGCCGAGTGCCGCGATTTATCATTAATTTATTATTGAGTCGGAGATTATAAAACGGTACACGGAAATCGATGAAACGTAACTTTACTAAATAATTTTGCCTTTTGCGAATTGATTGAACCGGGAGGAACACAACACGGCATTTTTATTGGTTAAATTGTTCGTTTTTTACTCTTTCCTGCCTCAGAAATTCCATGATTGGAAGTGAAAGAAGGCACGGAGAGTGATGCATGCGCGTTGCTACTTCCTGCGCACCCCGTCTATAAATCCTGTGGATGCAGCTAAACCTAATAAAATTGTAACGGTTTCTAATAACGGGTTAAATAATTTTAGGGAAGCAAAATTAGAATATGAGAATACAGAAATTGAAAAAGTTAATTATTTGGCTTATGTCTCTTTATTAAGAAATTTAATAGAATTAACCGGAGATATTTTTGATTCAACATCTAAGACTAACTGTAAGTGTTGGTATTTAGATACGTGTGATGAAGCGAATATACAAGACTTCACTTATGGTGGAGATGAAGGAACATAAAAAATTAAAAGATGCTGATGCAGATATTAACACATTAGCACGAAATTTAAAAATTAATCCTAAATTTAACAAAGAAGATATGAACTAACGAATGGAAAAACGCTTGATAAAATAATTCCATTTAATAGAATATTTAGATTTTGTAGAGATGTAAATAAAGTGTTATCGACCTCGGTGGCTCAGCGGTTGCGTGATCGCCTCTGATGCCCGAGGACGACGAGGATTTATTCAGGGGGAAAGTCTGAGATCACGCACTTCCTTCGGAAGGGAAGTAAAGCCGTTCGTCCCGTGTAGTCGTTTGCCGACTGCACGTTAAAGAACCCTTGCGAGGCAAAATTTGCGGCCCCTATAACGCCGTCCTGAAGCAGTTGAAAAGGACGTTAATACCAAACAAACCAAACCAAATAAAGTGTTAAACGGACGAATAAAATTAACGTTTTTTATAAATATTATAAAAAATATATTACATAATACCAAAGATGCGAATGACTATGATTATGAAATCACTTATTTATCGTTGTGGGTTCCTGAAGTTGTGCCATCGTTAAAAGTGCAAAACAAATTAGAAACAATGTTTAAATAGTAACGCTGAGATTAAATGGGGTTTTAATTATCTAACCGGTTATAGAAATCCTGCATCTAAAAAACAATGCGATTCATGGAGAATCACGTCAGAAGTTAATAAAATTAATTATGTTTATATCATGTTCTTGAAAAAGAAAAGAGATGTACATTTTACAGAAAATTGTATGATATTAGATAATATGAGCTATTTCCATACTACTCAATAATAAACAGTATCCGTTAAAACCATTTGAAGTGAAAATAAACCACATTATTTCAGGCTTTACAAGGAGTTTATAAAAGCAAACTATAATGTTGATTTAGATGAAGGAAGTTTTATTAGTCCCCCAAATGGAATACTTGAAAAAGATCAAGAAATGTAAAAAATACCACCAATTAAAATTGTAGACTTAAATGATGGTGATAGCTTATTTATTAAGGAATTTAGAGAAATTAATACTAAATCTGGCAAACTTATAATTGCTGCATTTGATGCATCTCAGATTATTGGTTAAGAGAAAAATTATACATCTCCCCACGTATTAGCCTTAAAAGATTTTGAAAAACCAAAAACGATTAAAATATAAAGAATTGATTTTATCTCTAATAAATGGAAGCTTTCAATGAGATTAAACGAATGGAGATTAAATGAATGGAAACTATTCGGAAGATTACACAAACGTTCGAGTTTTAATTAATTCGAAGAATATATCGTTTGATTATAAATGTTTAACAGATCTAGATAATGGGAAAAAGATATACAGGGTGATTCAGACAGGTCACGAATGAAATACCATGAACAATTTGTAGCGGGGAACAAAATTTTCCTACAAACATGGGTCCGAAAATGCATCCTTACAGAGATAATGCAACTTGTACGAGGTAGGAATGACATTACAGTAGGTGATCAATATGCCGACCCTGAGCCTCGATGTAGGTGTTTAGTCTGCGGACGACATTCTCGCGAACTCTGGTGAAGATGTCCGGAGAATCACTGACTTATGCACACGCTATAACAATTTTAGCTACAAGGTCATCGGGATTGTCGACTTGTATGGCATACACCATCTACTTGATGTGGCCCCATAAAAAGAAGTCCAGAGATGTCAATTCTTTTAAAGGAGAGAACACGGACAATTTACATGTTTTGATCCTAATTTACATGGACCCTACCATTGCCGTCCGGGTAACGCACATCCATTCCTACCTCGTACAAGTTGCATTATATCTGTAAGGATGCATTTCCGGAGCCATGTTTCTGGGAAATATATTGCTCCCCGCTACAAACTGTACATAGTATTTCATTCTTGAGCTACCTTTCTGAATCGCCCTGTATATGATTGAGATTGATGAGAACTTGAAAGTGATAGTGATTAATCTTCTATTTTTAATAAATTTCGGGTTTTTTTAGCCCTATTATTTTGCTTTTTTTCCTGTTTTTCATCCCATCTCAATCAGTATTTAGTTACTATATATAAAAGCTCCTTTGAAAATTTGAAGGGTAGCGATTCGGTACCCATTATAGATTAGTAAATATGTCTCTAATATTGGAAAATGGTGGGGCATTTGATGATCATCTTATCAATCTCGATAAAATCTCTCGTAAGCTTGGGCATTTCATGTGCTCGACTGATTGTGAGGGCCATGCGCATCCGATTTTAGAGAAAGTTTATGGCTTGTCACTAGACCACTGGTCTAGAACTTCGGATCCCCTAGAAAATTGGAGGGAAATGAGGTGGGTTTTGATAAATCTTAGAATTTTGTTATTTTGAGTCTATTTTTTCATTATTATCTATATTTTTACTGTTTTTTTTTTCTTTTTTGCCTTGTTTTATGAGTTTTTGTGAATTTTTGAAAAATGTTCCCGTTTCCCTATTGCTGGTCCAGTACATACAAATATATGTACGTGGCGTTGGACTCCAGTCGCTATGAGTGCGACCGATCGCGTTATGAAAATACTCATCGCGACCAGTCTTTACTTTATGGATAGGCTGTTCGCGATGGGCTTCGACTGGTCGCGACCGGTCGGACTTTTTAAACACACCCTTAATTCTATGTCAACAATAAACCTCATTCATCTAAATAATAAAATAAAATTTTGTCATTAATATGTGTTGAATAATAAATTTTATTTTTTCTACATATTCTAATTTATAAAAGCACAGCTTATTATCTGCAAATAATATGATTATATTGTTTTAGCTTCACAAGAGAGAGGGGAGGGATCCAGATTCAATTTTTCTTTTATCATTTTGACTATTTAATTTATACTTGTAATTTATATGTAGTTTACCCGGTTTGATCACGCTTATTGGGTTTTGTCTTATTGGCATGAAATGTTGGTAACTTCTACCTAAATGTTATTTCCATATTTATATCTCCACCTTTCTTCATATCTCCTTGTCTAGAATTTATTTGGTAGGTAAACTGCCTCTTCCATCTGTTCATCTAATGCCTCCTTCCTCTGTCGAGTTAATTCTTCTCAAGCTATCGTTCCCATGCCTCCTCCACTGATTGTTCCTGTGCCTTTTACTGTAAGGCCTCCTCCACCGATTGTTCCTGCGCCTGGTACTGAAAGGCCTCCTCCAACCGTTGCGCCACTGCCTCCTGTATCTGTCGATTCATGGCCTCCTGTATTTGTCGTTCCATTGCCTCCTGTATCTGTCGTTCCATTGCCTCCCGTATCTGTCGATCCATTGCCTCCCATGTCTGTCGATCCATTGCCTCCCGTGTCTGTCGATCCATTGCCTCCGGTATCTGTCGCTCCACTGCCTCCTGTATCTGGCGCTTCACTGCCTCCTGTATCTGTCGATCCATTGCCTCCTGTATCTGTCGATCCATTGCCTCCTGTATCTGTCGCTCCATTGCCTTCTGTATTTGTCGATCCATTGCCTCCTGTATCTGTCGATCCACTGCCTTGTGCATTGCTCTTTGTTCCTCCAGGAAGTTTATTAAGTAGGGCATCAACATTTATAGATGCTAGGTATGCGAATTCTTTGCAATTCTAGAATGGAAAAACAGTCAAAGAAATAAAAAAACAAAAATATCATGAACGTTTTATTAAATTTTGCACTTCCTCATTTTGTAAACCCGCATATAAAAAGAGCATACGAAAATAGTGGCTTTCTTGTGCTACACATTAAGCTACTTTGTCAACAAGAACTTTTTTGGTCTTCCATTACCAAAATAATTGACAAGTATAGAAGAAAAGAAGGACGAGAAACAAGAACCGTGAAATAAAATAAAAAATGAACACAGTGTGTTAAGTATCACTTTCAGGATAATTCTCTTTTCTTTGACAAAGAATAGCTTCTATGTGAAACGTCAGCTTTTTTCAGCGACTTACCACCCATGTTCAATTTTTATTATCAAAATAAGTAATAGTGTATTCATATTCTTAACCATAATACGAGGGTTGGGGCAAAAGTCATGGCAACTATTTTTTTTCTTGAAGATACCATTCCAGTTGGAAAATGTGACATATACAGACGAAAGGACAAGGTGTTAACTACATGTGTGGACAATGAATAGCACTGAAATATCGTAACACACTAATTTATTACGGTAGTATACAGGGCAATATGGCCTTCACGGTTGCTCATCACTGGTTGACACACGTCCTTGCTGAAACTTTCCTAACCACCGTGCTACTGTACGGTATGGTAGGGCATTATTCCCAAGGGCTTCCACTAATTCACTGTGACATTCCATCGCATTTCTCCCTCGGAGAACGGCTATTTTGATGTAAGCGCGCTGCTCAACACGGGTTACTTCCATCTCGCACGACACTCACCAACTGACTGATTTCACAGCCCTCGCTGCGCTACTACCAACTATCACAGAGCCATCTGTTGTTCTGCATTCACACTATGCCTGCAGAACTTCCACACGACACATATACGTTTGTGATCCGTTCACATATCTACAAGAAAAAAAATAGTTACCATGACTTATGCCCCAACCCTCGTATTAGAATCCAAATAAAGCCATATTAAAATCAATTTTGTTTTGGAGTAATAGAAATGAGAAAGACAAAACGATCCAATACTTAAAAATCTATGAATCATGGATACAAGGAAATTTTAAATTAGGTTCCTGATTTCATGATGAAATTTATAAAACTCCATAGTCGGTCTAATATGTTTCAAGAAATAGGCAAGAAAGGTAAACAGTCAACCAATCAAAGCCTACGTTTCAATATCAGCTCCGTTTGGGTGTTACAGAGGAGGACGATGTAGTCATATGTCTCATCACAACCTCACTTGGAGATGAGTTTTATTAATGCTCAGATCCAATGAGGAGTAGATATAGGTATAGTTCAATAGACAAAACACCAAGACTAACTCTCATAAAACAAATTGATCGTATAATGAGTTCTTTATTTACAAATAGTTTTGGCTGAAAAACTTCTTATAGTTATCAGTCACGTGATTGTATCATTATATATCTACTCAATTGACCCCAAATGAGACGCTGTCGCAGATTAAAATTGCAAAAAGATCTTTACCTTTATTAAAAAAAAAAAGACAATTACTTACAGGAAAGAAAGATAAAACTGACTAGTATCGATTAATGCAAGAGAACAGAGGCTACTTAAAACTAGATAATTGCACAATAAATGATAATAAGGGTGATTCAGAATTCATCTAGGGGAGATGTACAAACTTCTAGGGGAGATAGTATAAGTGATTTTAAGCAAAAAACTTCATATGAACATGGGTCCGAATTTGAAAGATAACTGAGATATAAACCGAAATAAATTAGTTGCTGCCACCGAGATCATCAAGTTAACTCAGGTTCTATTCAAGTTAACTTACATTTTGGTTAGTATTCACATGTGAGCACGTGTTACGATGCTGAATGCGTAACTCTGAAACTACTCGTTGGAATTCAATCAAATTTTAACGATATGCAGTTTTATCTACCCTATTATCCCTCCAAATTTCATTATCCCTCCAAATTTCATTATCCTAGGTGTAATAAAACCTGAGCTAACTTGATGATCTTGGTGGCAGCAATTAATAAGAACCGATAGGTACTTAAGTTTTCACAATGTGCGTCCGTCTGTCCGTCTGTTTGTTGGTGCTTTAGCTTTCGAACGCTTCCAAATTTTCGACTTCCGTTTTCGCAATTCGACAACTTAGGGAAATCGGAAGACTGAGTTCGTTGGTGGAAAAAGTCGGTCTACTACTTCCGGTTCAAAAGGTCAAAAATAATATAGGGGACCACGTTTTTCACTATACAATTCCATGTATAAATGGCCTGTGCATTGCCAAATGCTGTTCTCCCTTTAACATTCCATAGCTAAAGCAGAGAAAAGGCTTGTGAATTAAGTGAAGACACGTGATCGTCTTCTTTGATGGTCTATATCAGTGAGAACTGGTTCAAGGGTATGTGGTTTAATGGTACAATTATGGTCCACTGGAAAGTTTCAATGCTAAGATATGGCATGATTATATCAAACAGTTTGAAATAACATGTCTTGATTGAATATTAACGTAAAATTAATGACAGTCGACATAGGTTCAATAGTATGTGGTTGCATGGAACCAGTATGGTTCAGGGGAAACTTTCAAAGCTCAGATTTGGCATATAATATATAAAACAACTTGGAAAGATATGTCATGAATGATAGTCGAATGAAAGATACGTAAAATGAATGATAGTCGAAATTGGTTCAAAGGTACCTGCTTTTCATTGACCCATTATGGTTCATTGGAACGTTCTATGCTAAAATATGGCATGTAATATATCAAACGAATTGTAATGTTGTGCCATGAATGAACATAACGTAAAATTATTAATAGTCGAAATCGGTTAAAAGGTACCTGCTTTTCGTGGACCCATTATGGTTCATTGGAACTTTCAATGCTAAAATATGGCATGTAATATATCAAACGACTTGGAATGATGTGCCATGAATGAATATAACATAAATTTATTAATAGTCGAAATCGGCTAAAAGGAACCTGGTTTTTGTGGAACCATTATGGAACCATCAAATGACTTGGAATGATGTGTCATGAATGAATATAACGTAAAATTAATGATAGTCGAAATTGGTTCCAAGGAACCTGGTTTTTGTGGAACCATTATGGTTCATTACAACTTTCAATGATAAAATATGCCGTGTAATATATAATGTCACAACCATATATTTATGGTTGGTGAACTAATTGTGAAGATGCAAATTAATACTTACATTTCAAGAACATAATAAAAATGTTCAAGCACCCAATGTTATATTTTAAAGGAAGTTACTAAGTTAAACAAGACTACTTATAACGTTGAAGAACGTTGAAGTTATGATATCAAAAATATTAAATAAGAAAAAGTTAAAGTTAGCTTTTTATCAAAAATTCTTAAAGAGATGATATGTTTATAAAAACATTTTATTAAGATAAATCACTTAAGATGCTCCGCTAGCACCAAGAAAATTAAATAACTAAAGTGCCATATAGTGGATTTATGATTCAAACATCATTTGAATCAGACATTGCGTTGTGTTATTTTTTTTTTTTTATTTACCAGAATCTTAAGTTATTTAGGAATTGGCTGAATAAAGTTTTAATAGGTGTGTATACAATTTAAATAGAAGCAGACACAAAAAGATAGAAAATATTTGTATTTTAATAATCAAGAAAGTTTATAGAATTTAATCCCAAATATCCTTTTTCTTTGAAGGAGAAAATAAATTAAGTTTCCCAAGAAATATAAAGAGTATTACATTTATATTGCAGATAAGATACAACAAGAATTAATATTACCCCCATGCTTGAATCAAGCCAAGATATCTGAATGGTTTATCAGAAGAAAAGACTATAGAATACACAAACATGTGCATAGGAAAACATAGGTATAAACCGGATGTGTTGCCAACACAAAATCATACATTGAAAGGTTCAATGCAAAATAGGCAAAGTGAAATAACACAAGGTTATTCAGAATTGTAACACTGGGTAACCAATGAGATTAAGATAACTCATGGATTGATTCAACCACTAACAAAAATTAAGAGAAGTAACATTCTCTTATAAAATTGAAAATCTCATATCATAAAGACATGAAAAAAAAATTATAATAGCTTTAACTAAATATAAAGAAAGAATTTTAATGGGACTACTCAGCAATCAACCACAAACAGGATGTGGATAAAGTTAATGGGACACAAGTTAACAAATTAAGCCCCCCAAAAGAATAGATAAAAAGATATTTTCTAATTACATATTGGCCTAGACTGAAGAATGAAGAGAATAAAAAATTAAAGAAAATTAATGAATTTAGAAAGGTTAAATTGTCCTAATAGAAAAATTAACTATGTCCCAATCAGCATGACGCACTACAACAGTGTGGTGGCTACATGTTCAAAACTAGATGCAAATGGAATCCGGAGAAGAGGTTGTCTGGAAAACCAGAACAATCTGTATCACAGTTTATGATGAAGAATGTCCATCTCAACAGAGTTATCAAATGAATGTGAAAGTTGAAAAAGTTGCTTACATTTCCTGATATACAATAAAGAAGCTATTACTAGAATCCATCTCTACTAGTAATCAGGTTGAAGAGCACACACTGAAGTGGCGGAGTGGTCCAGGTGGAGTCCTGCTGTTGGAACTGGAGCCGGTGTTATGGCTCCAGAGGGGCACCCTTAGATCGTAAAACAGGCAGGGTGCCCAGGCGCACATGCTATAGGAATACAGGCAGCCCTTTTTCAAGGGCTGCTCCTATGTAAACGCCTCAAGAGGAGGCCCGTCCGCCCACCGGTGGGTCATTGATGTTGAGGGGAAAGGTGAAGAGATACGAGATGTTGTTCGTATCCACTCCAATGATCTTACAGAGACGCTGAGATGACGAATAGCGTCTCCGAAACGTAGCTGGGCCAAGCCGTGGCCATTCGAGCTGGAGGAAGGACCTAAGATGGATGGCGCCCATCCTCCAGATGACTGAGGCTGGCTGATGAACACCGTCAGATCGCTTCTGACGGGCCAACCAAAGCTCTCTGCTGAGAAAGGCGATGGAAGTGGCTAGGTCCAGCTTGTACGCAGCACCGGTGGAGCAGTCCATCAGAAATCGCACTGACTGGATGGAGAAGGCAGTCAGACCAAAATGGGATGAAGGGCAATCCCAAATGGACCGTGCGAACGGGCACTCGAAAAACACATGGTCGATGGATTCAGGAGACCCACAAAACAGGCAACCAGCAGAACCGACTACTCCCCACTGATGTAACCGCTGGAGAGTATAGAAACCATTGTGCAGCAGACGCCATTGGAAGTTAAATACAGTCCTCTCGAAGGCAAGGGACTTGATGGCCTTCAAGATGGCTGACCATGGATACTGGGGGTGCCAGCGCACGATGTCGGAAGACGGACGCCGGTCGGCCTGCTGGAAGACCAAGATAGACGAAGGCTTCCCCAGTCTTGTGGGTCTACCTGACGCAGATCTTGAATGAAGGTCGCTAAGTCTCTCTGGATTCGGTTGTAGAACCCAGGAGATCGTAGGTTGATTGTCACTGGCAGCGAAGTAGGAACTGGTAGCCCATTCACCTTGAAGAAGAAACGCAGGTGCAGGAAGAGAATATTGGCCCAGATGGGAGGGGGAAGGAGGAAGACCCGAATCATGGCAGCCATTCTGGCCGCAATGAGGTAGCGCTGGATGTTAGGCAGGCCCAGGCCTCCTCCTTCAAATGGGATAAACAGCAGTTCCCTGCGAACAGGGTGACGGACCGCTGCATACCCCCAATACAGTCCACAACTGCACCATGCACTTTCCTCAAGAGCTGAGGAGATGGCAAGGCGAATAGGCATTTAGATGTCAATATGGGCAAGATGTTGGTCTTAATGAAATTCGCTTTGACAAACATCGAGGTGGAATAACGAAAGTTCTTGCCAAAGCGAGACAAACACTTGTCGATAACCTGCTGCCAGTGACGAGAGTCCATGTCAGGTAGAAAAGAGAAGACGTATCCCAGCACTGTGATTTGCTCACACCACGTTAGTGGGAAGGTTTGAAGATAGTCCACTGTCCACTTCCCAATAGCGATGCCTTTAGACTTGACGAGATTGATGGAACTTCCCGTCGAAGTGCTAAAGTGATCGAAAGATTCTTTATAGATGCCCAGGGAAAACGCATCAGATGCAAATAACACTACATCATCAGCGTATGCCAGCGTACGGATGTTGATGGAAGCAGCTGGCAAATCGTACCCCCGGACATCTGGGTGGCGATTAAGAAATTGTAATAATGGCTCCAAATAGAAAATATATAAGAGGGGAGAGATGGGACACCCCTGCCTGACGCCTTTGGACAGTTCGAAGAAAGGCGAATTGGAGCCAATCATCGCCACGCATGACGTGGCAGAAGCATACAGTGCTGAGATAATCGTAGCAAATTTCCGAAGATGAAGATGGTGAAACACTCGGAAAAAAAACACGTGATTCACTTTGTCGAAGGCCTTTTCCTGGTCAAGATTTAGGACGGCAAGAGTCTGACGGCGCACACATGCTTCCTCCATAACACATTTGATGGTGATGATGTTGTCGGACATCCTGCGAGATGGAATGGAGCAGGATTGTCCTGGATCGAAGAACTCGTCGGCGAAGCATTTTAGACGTTGCTGGAGCACGCCAGTGAAGACCTTATAATCTGTGTTGAGTAGAGTAATAGGCCTCCACTGGGTGACGAGTTCAGGATTCGGTACCTTGGGGAGTAAGATGATTCTCCCCGCGGTAAAGTCCGACGTGATGGAGGAAGGGTCCTTAAGTATGGAGTTGAAAACTTCCACCAGGAAAGGCCCAAGAAGTTTCCAAGTCGCATTGTAGAACGAATACGGGATGCCGTCTAATCCAGGGCTGGACTGATGACGGCCATCCATCGACAGAAACTTCTTGACTTCATCTTCGGAAAAGGGACGGGTAATTGACAGGTCAGCATCCGCAGTGAAAGGTCTAAGTGCCTCGATCCAATTCGTCGTGGCGTCGGATGGAAAGACTGGGTGGCCAAAAAATGATGAAAAATGGGAGTGAAAAGCCGACAAGATGTCAGCGTCGGTTTCCACTATCCCATTCTCCACCACCAAACGATGGCACCTCTTCTTGTTGGCGCGACGCCTCTCCTCAGCGAACACAGCTGACAACATATTCCGGACGTCAGACGCCCAGGACAGTTTGGCCCTGAGAGCTGCGCCGGCGGCCTTGCGGATCATTAGAGCATTGATCTCGCTCTTCACCTGGCGGATGTCATCAGCATATGCCCCCTTCGGGATGGAGCAGCGGAGGAGGCGCAGGATTTCTTGGAGCATGAGGAGATGGTGCCGATTGCGTCTAGCAGCATCACACCCAATCTTTCTAAAGAAGCGACGGATCTTTAATTTTAATGAAAGCCACGAAGCTAACGACGGAGGCAGGTTGTGAAGGTGTCTTTCCACAAACCGAACGAACATTCCCTTGTATTTATCGATGTCAAGCAGAGAAACGTTCAGGAACCAATTGTCCGAAGTAGTACCTGCAGAGAAGGCTGGGAATGGAGGGTTCCAGGACCACTTGATGGCACTGTGGTCTGAAAAAGAGCAAGGAATGACCTCCATGGAACCAGGGGCACCAGCGAATGTGGCGTCTACTAGAAAAAGGTCCAACCTTGATGACACAGAGGGCCCTTGATGAAAGGTGGACCCCCATTGGTTGGAATGGGAAGAAGACGCCCACAGATCGAATAGTGCATTCCGCTGGCACAACTGGTAGACGTACCCAGATGAAAAGATGTTGTTCTCATCCGGATGGCAATTGAAGTCCCCAGCAACCACTGCAGGCAAGGACGAGCACAGGTAGAAGTCCAGTTCTTCAAAGAATGTCCGTTTCTCTGCTGATAAACACGGGGCGTATACATTAAGCAATCGGAATTTGAGACCAGATAGCAGGAGGTCCAAAGAAATTACCCTGCACTCACAGTCAAAGACGCAGTTCGACACCACAATGGAGGGGTTGAAGATGATGGTAGCAACCCCCTGTCCATGTGGCGAAGATGAGTTGATGAAGAACTGCGCAGATGGATATTGACTGCGAAGGCCAGGTAGATTAGCAAGCCGTTGCGAAGCAGCAAGCTTAACCTCTTGAAGGAGTAGGATATCTGGCCTGTACAGGGCAACAAATGATGACAAAACCGATTGCTTGAAAGACGAACCAAGGGAACGAACGTTTAGGGAAAAGACCTTCACTGCGAATTTAGGCTGACGGGGGCTGACCTGTATCTGAAGGAGTCTTGAGCCTCACGGATGACGGAGGAGGCTCAGATGTCTTCCGTCTAGGGGAGCGAGCACGTCCCGAAGAGCAAGAGGGGCTGCGATGATGATGGTCTACGCAGCTGTCTCGTTCAGATGATGAGGACATAGGAATCCCGTCCCTCTTGCTACGATGTCGTCGGGCCTTTTTCTTGCGAGGGCTCTTAGGCGTCGCAAGAAGATCCCACTGAGCAGACGCTGATGGCTTGGTAGTCCCAGCAGAGGATGAAATAATACCAGGCGTGGGCGCACAGGCGGTTCGAAGAGGCTGCGATGCCGATGTGAGGGCAGGTGGAGGAAGAGCTGGAAACTCCACCACATCAAACACCAACCCGGAGCACAACGAATCGTCCAAGATGACTTCAGCAGATTGACAGTCCTCCACCATTGGGGAAACATCAGACGAAGGTGCACGAGAGGAAACAGTCTCTTGCACCACACAAGGCCGAGGAGGGGGAGTCGGCATCTCCTTCCCAGGAGTCGTAGGACGAGGCGACGATGCTGGGGTCGTCTTCGAAATCCTTGGTGAAGGAGGAGGCGATGATGGTGGGGTCGCCTTCGACTTCCTCGGTGATGAAGAAGGCGTCGATGGTGGGGCCAACTTCGATTTCCCCGATGAAGGAGGAGGTGACGACAACGATGGGGTCGTCTTCGACGTCCTTGGTAGAGGACGAGGCGCTGTTGCTCTGCTCGGCTCAGTTGACTTGGCCGGTGAAGTCATCTTTCCTGGTTGCTGGGACGACATTCCTTGAGGCGATGGCGTTGGGGCTGCTGATAAGGCATCTGACCTCTCCTGGCACTGGTGGAACTTGTGCACGGTCTTGTGGCAGAAATCACATTTCCGGAGGAGAGGACAGTCTTTTCGAACATGAGAAGTCTTTTTGCAGTACCAGCAGCACTGCCTCTGGCCCTTGTACGACACGGAGACGGTTATTCCGCGCATCACAAGGTTCGAAGGAATGTCTCTATGGAGCTCCATGAAGACTACAATGTCGCCCGTCATCTGAAGAGGAGAATCTGGGTGCAGGGGGTACGAAACTCTATGCACCACCCCATAGTCCGACATGTAGTCTCGGAGATATTTCTGCGCCCCGGATAAGAACTGGAACATATCCGGGTTCGGCGTAACTCAGGTGGACGGTGGTTTGTCCAACCTTGATAAAGTCCGCATCGACAATTCGGTCTGCGATATTCTGTTGCCTGTAGAGCATCTTCGATTCTGTCGAAAAAAGCCTCTGCAGAACAGTCACAGCGGGGTGACCCGACGGGAGAACCGGAGGTATACGCGTTTTAGCGTATAGCTCCTTCATGAACATGCTGACGGCGAAGGGGCCGTCGGCAATCGTATCAACCATGCGATCCATGGTTGATATCAAGAAAGTTTTTTGTTTGGAGGGAGAAAGAGGACCTCCCCCAGGAAACACCAGGGGGAGGCAAACACACTAAACAAACTTTTAAGCCAGGAGCAGGCTGTTGGAGCTAAGGCAGATGGTGTTGCCTCAGCAGACGCCTAAAAAAAAGATCTTGAATAACTAGGCGTCTAGGCGCACATGCCGTAAGTTTCTAGCAGTCCGATTGAGGACTGCGCAACTTATTCAAACGCCTCAGAAACGAGGCCCGTTTGCTACTGACGAAGTATCTAAAGGCCATCGGAAAAGTGAAGTGGAAGGTCTGGTCTCCTCCGATGACCTCGCATAAACACTTGGATGTTGAGAAGCGTTTCTTAAACGTAGACGGACCTAGCTTTGACCATTCAAGAAGAAGAAAAAATCGGAGTTGAATGGCCACTTTCTTCCATACAGCTGTGAGTGATGGAGGATGACCTAGCGATCGACCTACACGGGCCAGCCAAAGTTCTTTATTAATGAAGGCGATCGCCAGAGCTAGGTCCGGTTTCAATACCTCGCCGGTGGAATCGTTAATGAAGAAGCGCACAGACTGATACGAAAAGTGTACCAGCCCGTAATGCTGCCTCAAACGATCCCAGATGGACTTCGCAAACGGGCACTCGTAAAAAATATGGCTGACAGTCTCATCAGCACCGCAGAACAGACATCCAGCAGACCCGATCACTCTCCACTGATGAAGTCGTGTAAAAGAGTGAAATCCGTGATGCAACAGTCGCCATTGGTAGTTAAATAATGTCCGCTCGAAAGCAAAAGATTTCAGTAGCTTTAGGACTGCTGCCCACGGATAATTAGGGAAGAACTTAAGGATGTCAGTTGTCTCCCCTGGGTCGGACTGCTGGAAGAACCACGCTAGACGTAATGAGCCCCACTCTTGTGGATCCAGACGGCGCAACATGGGCAAAAAAGACACAATATCGGTGGTAAATGTCATATACAGGTTTGGATGACGATGATAAGTAACCACTGGCAACAAGGAAGGCAATGGAAGCCTATTCACCTTGAAGAAAAAACGTAAATGCGAGAAAACAAAATTCGCCTACATGGGGGGAGGGGAAAGGAATACCCGAATCATTGCAGCCAGTCTGGCAGCAATGAGATATCGTTTGATATCGGGTAAACCTAAGCCACCTCTCTCGAAGGGGGTAAAGATGAATGAGGCTCGCACTGGATGACGTCGCTGAGCAGACATTCCCCACACGCAGCTCACCATCGCACTACGCAGTCTCTGGAGGTCTTTGTAAGAAGGCAAGGTGAATAAGCATTTAGATGTTAACACAGGAAGCACATGTGTCTTTATAAACCTCACCTTGACAAACATTGAAGTTGGAAACCGGAAGTTTCTGTCAAGGCGAGCGATGCACTTCTCAATCACTTGTTGCCAGTGCATAGAGTCCATAGTCGGTAGAAAGGAGAAGACATATCCTAGCACCACGATTCGGTCACACCATGTTATTGGGAAAGTTTTAAGATAGTCCACAGTCCAGTTCCCAATAGCAATTCCTTTAGACTTGACGAGGTTGATGGAACTCCCCGTCGAAGTACTAAAGCGGTCAAAGGTCTCTTTATAGATGCTCAAGGAATATGAATCAGACGCAAAAAGCACTACGTCATCCGCATAAGCCAGTGTCCTGATGTTAATGGATGCGGCTGGCAGATCATATCCTCGAACATCTTGGTGGCGATTCAAAAACTGTAGTAATGGTTCCAGGTAAAAAATGTACAGGAGGGGGGATAAAGGACACCCCTGCCTGACACCTTTTAAAAGTTCGAAGGTGGAAGATGTGAAACCATTAATCGCCACGCATGATGTGGCCGAATCGTAGAGAGCGGATATCACCGTAGCAAAAGCCCGAAGACGAAGATGACGGAACACGTTGAAAAGAAATAAGTGGTTCACTTTGTCAAAAGCCTTCTCTTGGTCAAGGCTTAACACAGCAAGAGTTTGATGGCGTGCACAGGCTTCCTCCATCACGCACCGAATAGTAATTAAATTGTCCGACATCCTGCGAGATGGAATAGAGCAGGATTGTCCGGGGTTGATGAACTCGTCGGCGTAGATTTTAAGTCTTGATTGGAAGACGCCAGTGAAGACCTTATAATCCGTGTTAAAAAGGGTTATAGGCCTCCACTGGGTGACGAGCTCTGGATTCGGCACTTTAGGGAGCAGGATGATTTTCCCCACAGTGAACTCTGCTGTGATGGAGGAAGGATCCTTGATGATAGAATTCAGCACTTGAACCAAGAAAGGGCCAAGAAGTTTCCATGTCGCATTGTAGAAGGAGTACGGAATGCCATCCATACCCGGGTTGGACTGATGGCGGCCGTCCGCTGACAGGAACTTCTTGACTTCGTCTTCGGTGAAGGGACGTGTAATGAAGGCATCGAAATCCTCTGAAAAAGGTCGTAGTGACTCAATCCAATTGTCCGTGGCGTCTGATGGGAAGATTGGGTTACTAAAGGCAGATGAAAAGTGGGAGTGGAAAGCTGATAAGATGTCAGAATCAGCATCCACTTCCCTACCTTCCACTACTAAGCGGTGACATTTCTTGACGTTGGCTCGTCGTTTCTCCTCAGCGAATACAGCCGATGACATATTTCTGACGTCAGCAGCCCAGGTGAGTTTGGCTCTGAGCGCTGCGCCAGATGCTTTTCGGATCATCAGAGCGTTGATTTCGCTCTTCACCTGACGAATATCGGCCGCAAACTCCTCCTTAGGGGTGGAATTTCGGAGGAGCCGGAGGATTTCTTGGAGCATAAGGAGATGACGATGGCGGCGCCTCGCAGCATCAATCCCAATCTTCCTAAAAAATCGTTTGATTTTGTCCTTGAAAACAAGCCACGAAGCAAGAGTAGGAGACACATTGTGGAGATGCTTTTCCACAAACTGAACAAACATTCCCCAGTATTCCTTGTCGTCGAGCAGAGAAACATTCAAGAACCAGTTTTTATTTGAAGCACTATCTGCGGCGCAAGCTGAAGATGGAGGTTTCCATGACCACATAATGGCACTGTGGTCAGAGAAAGAACAAGGAATCACCTCCATCTGTCCAGGTGAGCCAGCAAAAGCATTATCGATCAAAAATAGGTCTAATCTAGATGACACAAGGGGTCCTTGATGGTAAGTGAACCCCGGATGATTGGTCAGTGACTGGTGTGTCCAAAGATCGAATAATGCATTTTGCTGACATAAATGATGCACATATCCAGACGAAAAGATGTTATCATCGTCTGGATGGCAGTTGAAGTCGCCAGCAATCACCACAGGCAC
Organism: Rhysida immarginata; assembly: GCA_023313115.1. Taxonomy (NCBI): domain Eukaryota; kingdom Metazoa; phylum Arthropoda; class Chilopoda; order Scolopendromorpha; family Scolopendridae; genus Rhysida; species Rhysida immarginata. Next base: position 3,016,951 of record JAHWFO010072570.1, read on the forward strand.
AGCACAACACAAATAAAAGTTCAGATCGTCGAAAAAAGTCTGTTTCTCTGCTCTTCTACACGGCGCATATACGTTAAGCAATCGGAAAGACACACCTGATGATAAAATGTCTAACGAAATTACTCTGCACTCGCAGTCATAAATACAGTTCGACACCTGAATGGAAGGGTTAAGGATGATCGTAACAACCCCTTGTCCAACAGGTGAAGATGAGTTTATGAAGAACTGCGCATTAGGAAATTGACTGCGAAGGCCAGGTAGATTATAACAGTTCTGCGTGGAAGCTAATTTAACTTCCTGCAGAAGAAGTATATCTGGCCTGTACAGAGCAATAAAAGTTAATAGTACCGATTGCTTAAAATGGGAACCCAGGGAACGTATGTTCAGAGAGATGACTTTCATTCAGAGGATTTAGATGGAAGAGGCTGACCTAACTTCGATGGAGGCTGGTCCGTCTTCGACGACGAATGTGGCTCAGCAATCCTTCGAAGCGGTGAGCGCATCCGATGAGAGGAACTATGGCGGCTACCCACACTGCCGTCCCTCTCGGACGATGATGATGCCTTCTTGTCCCTTCTGCTACGATGGCGGGTCTTCTTTTTACGGGGAGACTTGCTCTCCGTACGCCCTTCCGGCTGCGTCGATGTGGAGATCGCCGTTGGTACCGAAGATGACACAGGGAACGCTGCAGGAAGAGGGGTGATTCCCACTGGCTGCGACGCTGGTAGAGACGGAGGGGGGAGAGCTGGAAATTCCTCCTCCAAAGGCGTCGAAACATCACCCAATGGGGCTTCGATGTCTTCCTCTGCAGAGACCACTTCATCCATCACGATGTCGCTTGATGGCAGAAGCAGGGACGTATCCTCAGCAACCTCTGAAGATGGAGGGAGTGATGATGGTGGCACTAATCCCTGCTCGTCTTCAGTTGGAAGTGGAGGCAAAGATGGCTCAGGTGAAGCGGCCCGCGACGTACGTGGAGAAGGTACGGGCCGGGCCGGTCGTTGTGGCTCTGCAACTTGTTCTGAAGATGTCATCTTTGGTGACGGACGAGGCGTTGACGCAACTGCTGCAGCACTGCTGTCAATCTTCTCCGGGCAACGATGGTATCTGCCCACCAAGCGGGAATATTTCACACACTTCTTCAGGAGAGGGCAATCTCTCCTGACATGAGAAGATTTTTTGCAGTACCAACAGCACTGCCTCATCCTCTTATAGTACACGAAGACACGTTCTCCGTGTAAAATAAGGGAATCTGGAAAGTCCTTGTCCAGCCTCATATCGAAATATATGTCGCCATTCTGGAGACGGGGAGTATCAGCGTGCTCGGGACGATAGATACCGAGCACTTCCCCAAACTCCGACATAAAATTTCGGATATAAGCCGTGGACAACAACGGTGAAATTCCCCTGACGTGGACTGTGAGGTGGCCAGGGTCCGCGTGATAAAAGTTGACGGTGGTGTTGCCAACTTTCACGCACTCCACATCGACGATGCGATCAGCAATTGAATTTGATTTGCAGAGCATTCTCAACTCCGTAGAGGAGAGTCTCCGCAACACCAAGATGGAAGGGTCCTCAGATGCTAAAACAGGCGGTACACCGGATTTGGCGTACAGCGCCTTCATGAAACTGGCGACGGAAAATGGCCCGTCCGCCATCAACATGACCATTCGGTCCATGGTCAAACCGCAGTAAAAAAGAAAAGTCACAAAAAAAAAAGTTTGGTGGGGGGTGAAACCTCCCCCAGGGTCGCCGGGGGGAGGGACACTCGAAGACACAAAGTCACTCACTCTCTGAACCAGAATCCCAACTTAGGAGCAGGCTTATGCTAGCATCCTGGCTGATGGTTTGGTGAGCAGTGATGAAAATTTGCAGTGTTGCCCAATTTAAGCTCTTGGAGTAACAATCCAATGGCTCATGACTAGCACATGACAACAATGGCAATGCACTCCTTGAAGCTTGAACATGTAAATTATGGAACAACAGCAGAAATAACATAACAATCACTATTTCATACAAACATTGTTGTATGACACTAAAAAAAATCTTCAAAACTGATTAATTACAAAAATTAAATAAATAATTTTTTGTTTTCTACAAAAAAACTACAGTTAGAAGATTTACAGACATTAGACCTTAGCTTAGATATCAAAATCATTATGAAATCCAAGCTTAAAATATTTCAAAAAAAACAACATGTGATGGTAAAAAAATCTTATTTTTTTACAACATCACAATATCAAACAACTTGCAATGACGTGTCATGAATGAATATAACGTAAAATTAATGATAATTGAAATTGGTTCCATGATTCGTGTTTTAATGATACCATTATGAAACTATTGGAAACTTTCACTGCTAAGATATGGCACGTAACTACTTACACCTTATATTATCAATAGTTAGTTTGTGTTAGGCAAATTTTAGCAATAGCTAGTAGCTACTCATCCCTTCAATGATACATGCTTACGCAGAAATGCGTTGGCAATTGTTTTTGAAGAAAGATTATTTAATAGGAATGCTAATAAATTAAAGGATTCGTATATGTTCTAATCTATAGAGAAATGCTACTTTATCCTTTTAACTTTTCAGATAGTTTTATTCAGTCTGAACTATACGTTTCCCTTAGAAGTACGCCTTGCTTAGCAACCACAGGCTTCCTTAGCAACCTCATCTAATTCACAACAATGAAAGGCTTTTTTAGAAATCAAATGCTTTCTTTTTCGTTCTCGATTTCCTTAAAATCCTATCGGTTCTGGGCATTTCGGTTGCCTGACTTGTTTATTTAGGTTTATGTCTCAGCTATCGTTCAAATTTGGACCCATGTTCATATCAAAACTGTTTTGCTTAGAATCACCCATACTATCTCCCGTTGAAGTTTGTACAATGAATTCTTAATCATCCTGTATAAAGTATTAAGCAGTTGATATGTAAAATGATTGAATATACATGAGTAACTGGGCAATCTTATGAGTCAAAGGAATAACGAAGATAATTAAGAAATAAAGCACGCTCAAAGAAAATATTTTTTTTGTTAACGTACGACTCTTGCAATCAGACGGACACTACAAATATGAATATTGAGTACTTAAGGTTTCTGCACCATTGGGGATCGGTGTGCACAAATTGGCGATATCACAAATGACGAAGAACTCTTGTCGAATTTCATTGGATTCACTTACAATACAATTGATATACCTTGCAACAGATAAATTATACCACTCTGACGAATCACTCGACGCAACAAACAACTGGGAGCCTTTCTCATCAACCAAACGTATCGACGCTTGACTTGATAAATTTCGCGATGGGGGGGGGGAGTTCTAGAAATTTAGGCGTCGACTACTAAGGTCATTTTGCGCCTTTTACACAAATTATATCTGTACGAAGCCCGGGACAAACACAAACATCCATGCCCACGGCGGGATTCGAACCCACGGCCAGGCGGACTCGAGAACTAGAAAGCCTATGCCCTAGCCCTCTCGGCCACCTGGTCGGCAGTTTCGCGATGGCAAAGGAGATTGTATTCTTCCCGCTCTAGAAGAAGGGGTCCCAAGCATGTGTTGTAGTAATCCGTCGAACGGTATTTCAATCACAGCCACAGACTAATTTGCGTTGTGCTCGAGATCTTCACACCATTGTGATAGGAGAGTCTTAATCTCAGATCCGCACATATCCGATGACAGTTTTCATGCAGTTATATTAAAATGGGAAGGAAATATCACCATACTTCCATTCACACAAGTAGTTTGTATGTAAGAGTTAATTAGAGTGCATGTAAGGGATAGTATTAAAATAAATGGTTTTCGTTTCTCTTCTTGACAATTTGATGACATGTGTATCGGTTTTAACCGAGGTCTTCATTGTCTTGATGATAACAGGGCAAGGTTGATTCGTCGTCACTTTGGCAACTGAATGATAATTTAGTTATTGGATCTAAAACTCAGATAAATGTTGAAAAGGTTTATAAAAATAAAAAACTAATATAAAGCTATTATAATTCTTTATACTATTCTCAAGTAGTATTTAAGATTTTATAAAGAAACCAATGGCGTATACTATTCTCAGGTAGTATTTAAGATTATATAAAGAAAGGGTTAAGTGTATTCTATTAAGCACAGGCTATTTTGTTGCGTAAACAATAATGCCGTTAAATGTGATTAGCCCATTATAACATCGACGGCAGTTAGTTTTGCCTTTGTTGAACTTTTTTGGTGGGCGCGCGAGAGGTTCGGAAAAGGCAGTTGTGATGTGTGGTTATTTTCCGCATCACCCAAGGGATGTTAAATCCACATATTGATGAATGGAAAGACGAATCTGGTGGTAACATGGCAGTTGACCTGGAATCTAATATAGAAGCTTAATGTGAAAATTGCTTTCTTCGATTTCATACTTTATATTCCTGCATATAGCCTCGGTGGCTCAGTGGTTGCATGATCGCTTCTGATGCCCGATTATGCGGGTTCGATCCTGGCCGAGGACGACGAGGATTTTTCAGGGGAAAATCCTGAGATCATGCACTTCCTTCGGAAGGAAACTAAAGTCGTTGGTCCCGTGTAGTCGTTTGCCAGCTGCACATTAAAGAACCCTTGCGAGGCAAAATTTGTGGCCCCTATAACGCCGTCCTGATATGACCTTAGTAGTTGAAAGGGACGTTAATACCAACCAAACCAATATTCCTGCATGAGCATTTTTCATGATTTGGTTTCGGAAGAATGAATGAGGGCTTGCCAATGTCATAATGAATCTGAGAATGATGAATCCCCATATTCGAATCTCGGGCCGCCTTGATGAATGCGAACAGTGTTGAATGGTTGATAAGTTTCTCACCCCACTTTTGACCTTGAACTCATATCTTGCCTTACCTGTTACTTATCTCTTCTGCCCTGCGCCTTTTTTTATTCTCTCTTTTTTTTTTCCTATCCCCCCCCCCCCTCCATTTCCACTTTTACTGCACTGGATTTTTATATTTTTTTTATTTTAACTATTAGTTATTTTTCCCTTTTACTTTCTTAATTTACTCTTTGCTTTTATTCTACTTTTTACTGTTCTTAATTTTTCCTGAGGAAATGGCACCTAGTGTTGATTTTTGTTGAATCTGTTCGGAGAAAATTACAACAAGCAAATCTCAGAAGCTGGAAATCGTTATTTTAGAGTGTAATGACTGCAAAAACAAATTCCATGCTAGATATTTAGACATTACAGTTAAAGATCTCAGAGCTGTCCAAAGAGAGGAAGCACAGTGGAGATGCTCATCTTGCTTAGGAAAGCACCATCGAAGTTCTAGTTATCCTGGTGTCCCTCTCGCATCATTGTTTAAAGAAGGTGAACCTCTATCTAAAAGAGATATTCTTGACTGCATATCTTATTGCAATTAAGGAACCTCTAGCAAATATGAAATCTGTTATATCTGAGCTTGCTGTCTCCGTAAGATTTCTATCCAAAAAGATAGAGGATATATACATGGGGAACTAAAGCAAACACAAGTGAAATTGACGAAATGTGAGTCCACCATTGCTGCCTTAATGTCCGAAAATGATGACTCTAGGAAAGGATACCAATTTGTGAAATTACAAATTGAAGACTCTATTCAGTATTCCTATAACTCCAACTTGCTTATCCATGGTATTTATGAGAGACCAAATGAAGTCCTACTAGAATATGTGTTAAAACTCATTAAGAAACTCGATGTAGACTGTACTTCTGAGGATATAGATGTTATTCATAGGATCGGAGGTAGAGATGCCAATGGTACAAGACCTAGGCCTTTTGTAATCAAATTTACGGAAAAGAAGATTAAACAACTATTGCCCAAATTATTTCATATGAGGTTAGATTAGCTATTAGCTTAGTTTGTTTTATAATTTTAGGGTTGGGTTATAGATTCAATCTTTTAACTCTTCAATGATTATGAAAAAAAGCAGTCTCAAAATCGCTCTCTATTGACTTTTTTGATATTTGCAGTGAAAGATATCCTATTTACATCAATGAGCATTTGTCACCCTATAAAAGCAATTTATTTAAAAAAGCTAGAGAAATTAAAAACGTAAAAGGATATAAATTTTATGGACTGTCGAAGGAAAAATATTAATGAGGAAAGATAGTGATTTTAGGCCAGTAATCATCACATGTGAAAATGATTTAACCAAATTTTAGATATGTTTTACATGAATAATATTTTCTTTTTCTATCAAAATGTGAGAGATCTCAAAACAAAACTAACTGATTTTTCCTCAGCAGTATGCTCAAACTCATATTATTTTCTTTTACTTAGTGAAACTTTGTTGAATGGACACATCTATAATATATAAGACGATTTATCAATATACTATTTAAATACTCGGAGTCTATTTGCAAATTTTAACGAACTGTTGGTTAACCTCGACACAATTTCTGTCTGCCCAAATGTCTTAAATGAAAAGTACCACTTAAAAACTAATTTTTGTCTAAATAATCTAGAGAGAAAATAAATTAATGTAGTAATATTAAAAATTGCCAAAAATCTCTCTAAATATATAAAAACTGCGTTTATATACGTATTTCGTAAAATCCGTTGCGCTCCATTTTGAATCCCGGTGACGTCATCGGCCTGCTGAAATGCGAGCTGTAGCTTCTTTTAGTATTGTAGGAAGTATACGAAATGGCTAAGTGCGTCTTGGATAGCAGTTCTGAAATCTCTTCAAGCGACAAAAATTTCGATAGAGATTTTCAAAATTATTCTATGAATTATTTGAAACTTTGAAATTAGAGCAGAACAATTGGAGCCGCAAATAAAAAGATTTGCCAGTTGAACTTCTAGGAAACTGCCATGATGGGGAAAACGCCCCTCCCACATCGCCTAATATTCATAATTTGTATGATTTTTAGACAGTTATCCCATTAACTTTTATTATTTATACAGGCAATATAGATACACGAGGTTATCGGCAATTTACGAATTGGATCTAGGGTAGGTTTGGGAAAAATACCAAAAGTTCTTCCAAATTGTGTTGTATCTGAGGATACTGTGCGTTAAATACGGAAGATACTAAAGACATATTTATAGCATATTCACATTTATTCCTACTTAGTTTTTATTGTTTCATCATTTATTCCTACGTAGTTTTCTTATCTGCTTATCAATAATATTTGAATTTCCTTACAAAAAAACTTTGATTAATTTTTCAGTAATAAAACATTTTGGATTTTTTCTACGAAAATAATAATAAAAAAAATACCCACGAAAACGAAATAATTTAAGTGGCAATTTCGTATTTGCTCATCATTATTTTTTTATTTCGCCAAACAAGTTGCGCTGTGCGCTCGAAACCGACTTTTCATTTTTACGAAACGAAAATTTGTTTCCCTTGCAGCATTCGGCCCTGTTCAAAGTGGATTCTTCCAGTCGATTCGAAAGTTAGTTATCAAAAATTTATTATAGACTTTTTATCAGCATTTTACCTACTGCAGTAGGCAATTCCTAATTATTTAATAAGGTTATTTGTGCTGTCGAAATGCATTTTACGTTCAAGTTGTTTCTTCGACGGAACTATAGCAGCGTTCGGCGTCCATTATGAATCGGGGAGCTGATGCGCAGATAAATGCGCACTGGTTTCGCAAATTGCACATAACCAACTAAAAATACATGGAAATTTTTTAGTTATTTTTAGTGTAGTTTTAGTTGGCAATGCAAATTGCACACGAAATTCCCTACGAAACTCTTGAAAAATTCCGTTACATAAGTGGATAGACGAAAATGAAAAATTTTTAAATGTCGTATTAATTTTTCTTTTTCGTATCCTTTTGATTTTCGTACGAAAAATCGCAAACTGTCTAATAACAGGCGGTATTTTAATTTATTTATTTGGATTATAGCGAGTTTTGAATATAGATAATACATTTTTTTTTATTTGCTTGGACGATTACACATATCTTATAAAAGTGGTGGTTTTAAATAGTTTCTTCTATTTTTTCTTTGATAAACAATTGGATCGATCTCATATTCACTATTTTCAAAAATGAACAGAGCTGACCCTGTTGCTTTTGCCGGGATTTCATTTATCTATCCGACAAAAATCTATCGATTGCTTTTTTCTCACTTCTTGAGCAGAAAAGGGTGAGGCATAATTGTTACACACGAATACCAAATGAAGTTTATAAGGCATAGTCAAAATCGAAGTCATATATACGTGAGCAAAACTGTGCTAAGTAGAGTTTCCAAATTCATTCAATGTCATTAATATAACGTCTCCTTTTTTAAAATCATTTAGTCGTGACTTCACTAACCTAAGCTACACATATTTCAATAAACATTCCTTTACACAGAGGTCATTAAATGTATTAAAATGGCCAAGGTAATATTTAGAAACTCTTTCTTGTAAGTTCACTTAAAAAAATCACGCTGTCAAAGATTACAAGCAATTAGATTAGCTCTCTTACGTCTCCCCTACTGAATTCTGCAGCAGGCCGATGACGTCACAGCACCAGCTGCCGAGGCCAACGCCTCTCGTTGGGTATCAGGTCAGTTCGTCGAACGTCTTCTCGTAGACTGTGTCAGTTGGTCGGGTGGTTAGTTCGTCGGACGTCAATTAGTCGAACGTCAATTCGTCGAGGTGTCAGTTGGTCGGGTGGTCAAGTTGTCGGAGACAAATTCGTCGGATGTTTCAGTTGGTCGAGATAATAAATAAATGATCGGAAAAAACTTTAATAAAATTTATTAACGGAAACATTTTTGTTATTAATTTAATTACTTGAAAGGTAAACAGTAAATCCTTTACTGTTAAAAATCAGTATTTAAATACAGCTTTTGTAAACAAGGTGATACAGAGACTAAAATGAATTCAAATGGTCAGGACAATTGGACCAAACTGCTTATACCGCTTCAGTATCCTTCATTTTCAGAATGAAATTAATAACTGTATAAAATTAATTATCGGACAAATTGAGCGCATACAAGAAATTCAATTTTTATTAAGTAAAAATTAAATAATAATATAAATATTAAGCTCCATGAGCTTTTATATCCTATGGCCGATTTCCCAAATTTAACACAAAATTTCACGTAGAGGGGACTGGTTCTCAAGCTCCCATCAAAGAACCAGTGAATTTGGAACTGTACTGTGGACAATTGGACAGTTTGAATGAATCTATCTTCTAGAAATGCCCAGAGCTTATTAATTATAAGGGAGTTGTGTTCCATCATATATACTACTTTTATATATAAAGCTCTTAATAACCTAAGGTACTTATGAGAGTGAGAGATACACAAACACTTTCCACATTTGATCTTTTTATTGCGCATTTCGATCGCCATGCGATCTTCTTCAGCATGCGTGTACACAAATGTAACAAAATTCCCACTACATTGCAGTTGTGAACTATGGGGGAAGGGGAAAGAGGGGGTTACAAAGCGAGGGGACTAATAGCAGTTTAAGAAAAACATTATGTCAGCCAATCAGAAGTTACACTCAAATCATTTGCTATAAGTTCACGTTTATAACAGGTTGAACAAAAATGATAAATAAACAATAATAAAATAAAATAACATTTTAACTTGTTAAAAACATATTATACAGTGAGTAACAAATATGGTGTTATCACATAATCCAAAATTAGAAACACAGGGGTGGGGGGGGAAAGGATTGCCATATGTGGCACAGAGAAGGATAGGAAAAGGGGGAGATGTAAACAGAGTGAGGGTGGCAGGAGAGCATCCGAGGGACCAGCATTCCTGAAGGAAGGTGGAAGGGGGCGGGAGTAAAACCAACAATCACAATGATAGGATTCAGCAATCAAAATAAAATGAATACATGAACCGGAAAAAAAATAAATAATAATAAATAAATAAATAAATAAATAAATAAATAAAATAAAAAAATAGATAAATAAGTAAAGGAAGCTTAAAAGTGAAGACTAGTATTAACCAATCTAGGTAAGCACGTGATATAATGGAAGATTTAGTAAAGGTCACAACATGATGTAAATATGATCAAAAATTATCGGAAGATTTGGGGTTAAACATCAACTGCTCTATTCTTTTATATACGTATAAATGGATAATATAAATGAGATGATGTTAACTTTAAACTGTTTTTATATAAAGGAGGCTAGGATGTCAAACGTTATTTGATAAAAGTACAAAGTTTTTGCCAATTTGTTAGGTCTGTTGGGCCTCTGTCAGTATTCATTAACTCATTAGTTGGCTTTTTTGCAATCTCATGGGACTCTAGAAAATTCAGGAATCTACGGTCATTCACTTTATGTAATACTAGTCACAAAGCCTGTCCCTGCCAGGCAAAAAATATGTTTTAAAAAGTTTATACATTACATTACATATATATAAAATTAATAAAATTAAAAATAGCTTTCAATGGTTTAATACAATGTATTTTGTCTAATAAAGCTAAAGTATATGTACAAAAAGAAAACACTTAAACATAGTTCTGGACATTATTTTCACTATAATTCATAATACTTCTTTAAAAACAATATTTTTTGAAAAAACTGAATTGGAACCCTTTTTTAGCATACCCTGTTTTCCATCTACATGTTTCACCTTTACCTTTACATCATTTTTGTTTTTCACTCTTGAAAAGGCAACGTACAATTGCCCGTGACCAAAAACTGGTTTTGGTAAATATATCCCCACCTTATCCAGGGTTTGACCTTGAGCTTTATTGATGGTGATGGAAAAAGCCAACGTTACAGGAAATTGTCTCCGACGTAGAATGAATGGTAAGTCTGGATTTATGGGAGCTAAATCAATCCTGGGAATGAATGCAGGATTACCTTCGGCAGTACCAGTTAGTATTGTTGCGCATATAAGATTTTGTGACAATTTGGTTACTTGCAGCCTTGTGCCATTACATAGACCTCTTTTAGTGTTTAAATTCCGCAAAAGCATTAAAATCGCTCCTACTTTAACTTGCAACTTGTGGGGGGGCATTCCAGATGGTGATAAACTGTTTAAGAATTCAACTGGATAATTTTCCCGTTCAGATATACTATCGCATTCCACCGAGTCAATACTGAAAAATGTAAAACATTCACCCTCTAAGATACTTAGTACTTCCTCATTTATTTGGCACACTTCATCATTTTTTGGACATAAAATGGCAAATTTGGAATACTTTTCAACATCAGACGGCTTTAAGTGTTCGCCAAAAACATCTTTAACGATCGAGTTTTCAGCCAGCATTTCTTTTGGTATTTGAATTGTGTCTTCTCCAAATTCCGAACTGAGTTTCCCATCGCCCATTCTTAAAAGCCAATCTCTATAGCTATTGTCCACGGCACGAATATTAACTTTTAGCTGTAAAATTTTAAAGTTAGACCAAAGGTTAGAAAATTTTATGCATGATTCAACAATAGCCGTCCTGTGTGCATGCGGTACCACCGGCAGACATTGGCGAAAATCTCCTCCAAGTAGGACAACTTTACCTCCAAAAGGACGGTTGCTTTTCATTAATGTTTTTATCAACTTATCAACAGCATTTAGTGCGTAGCTAGGTACCATTGTTGCCTCATCCCAAATGATTAACTTCGCCTTTTTTATCTGCTTTGCATCTATTGAATTTTCTCTCATACTCGAGGTTTATGTTTCTGTTAATGGTACTGGTAGTTTGAACTGAGAATGATAGGTACGACCTCCTTTTAAAAGGTTTGCTGCAATTCCTGTCGATGCAACTGGCAATGCTATATACCCCTTTCCTCTAACGACACTTAATAAGGTTTTATACAAATACGTTTTCCCACTTCCACCCGGTCCATCAAGAAAGAAACAATTTGAGCTATGTTGATTGTTGTATATTGCGTCAATTACGGTTTGGAATGCATTTTTTTGCTCGATATTTAGAAAAGATTCAAGCCTAGATCCTTCTTCTCGTTCCTGTGATGTATTAAAAACCTCTTGCATGTCGCTAGGAAGATTTTCTGGAGGCTTCTTTAAACCGAAATCTGTGCATGTCTTTCCATGCAAAATCAAAATATTTTGCACTTGCTTTAGGGCTAAATGCTCGCAATTCTCGCAGCTTCGTGTTTCACATTTGTGACGACGTACAAAATCTTCAACAAAGTGTTGAAGATATTTATCCCAAAGTTTTCGTGTGCGTACAGGACTTCCAAATACACATATGTAAGCGAAAAGTTGCCTTAGTGAATTTGGCATGCTCATTACTACCGCCTCTTCGAGAGTTAACTCCCAAACAGAATCGTCTTCTAAGAGGCCAAATGCTAGTGCTGCCTCTTTGAAACTGGAGTATGTTATTCCATTAACCGTTTTTAAATCATTGTAGCCCTGTGCACCGGGAATATGAAGCAACATCAATCTGAGGTAATACCTCTCACCTTCAGATACACTAACAGTATACATGAGTCCAATAATACTATTACCGCCTCTCGTTCTTTCTTTCCAGCCAGTTTTCTTATTAAATACATAATATTGTGGGATCTCAGTATAGTAAAATTTTCGAGCATTGATAACCTTTTCGTTGAGAATAAACCATGCAATGAGGGTTGAGTTTGAAAGGGAAATGCTATTGACTGCTTCATCAATGCTGTTTGGTCTAAAGTATACCACTTGGTGATTTGGTAGGTGTACTGCAAGCCGAATGACTGCATGTGACTGGTCATGCGTTGGTTTTCCCAAGATTCTCCAGGCAGCCTCTGGAGCGCTTACATATCTCGTATCTATAAATGTCCTTATTTCATCATGTATTAAAGAACCTTGCTGGGTAATTTCTACATTAGCGCAGTCATAACCCTTATACACATACTTAAAAAGATATTTAACGCTTTTTATAGAGGCACATACTTCTACATTGATATGGCAGTTATATTTTAAACTTAAAAATGGGTTATATGGCACAATCCACGAATTAGTTACCTCAAATCCTGAAGCAGTTTTGAAAATGACACCAGTATTTCTACGCCTGTACCTGGGATATCCATCGAGGTTACATATAGTTTCCTCTTGATATTCTTTCGGAAAACCTTTTGAACACTTTCCATCTTCCATGCAGGGAGAGTTCATATTATTGGCTCCGCAAGGCCCATGTACCATATGCTTTAGTACAATGCTATGTAACCTAGGATAGTCCTCCGGATTGGGTATCTCTGCAGAAACAATAGTATCAATGACGTCTCTGTCGCGAGGTTTTTCGTCTTCAGACAACATTATGAGCATGTGAGCATGAGGAAGGCCTCTTTTTTGGAATTCAATGACATGAATTTTGGCGATGACTTTACCGAATATGTGTCTCTTACAAATGTCCGTTAGAAGCTCAGAAAGTTTTAAGTGAAAAACACGTGCTATTAAATCAGGTCTGTCTGTTTGGTATGATTCCATGTTTTCCGTTATTTCTCTCCACTTTGGATTACACGTCATGGTCAAAAAAATATCGGGTTTACCAAACTTGCGTACTATTGTCATTGCATCTTGATAGTTCTGTTGCATATTTCTTGGACTCCCTATGAAAGACGATGGTAAAATAATGGGTTTACCGGCAACAGAACCATCTTCCGCAGCCTTTGAGTGCAAAAAATCCATAAGGCCTTGATAGCTTTCCGCACGAAGTTCTTTTTGGTGTTCTTTTATCCAATGAAGACGATTAGATTCCATTTTGACATAAGAATCTACAAAATAATGTTGCGTTAGTTTTCCTACACTTAAAAATTGATTAAAGCCTTCTCGCACGGCAATCCGATAACTGTAGTAACCCATTTGAGAAACTCGAGTTCTTTTGGCAGAGGATACATTTTGTTTCAACGGTATATCTGGATGCCAACCAGACTCTCTAAATGGAAATAATATGGGATATGTCATGGGCTCCAAGCTTGGATGAAGTATGCTGATACGTTTGGTACTGGTACCTTTTGGATCTGATGGATCTGGCCTCAAATGTATGAGAAGATCACGTTCAAATGGAGGTTCTCCGTCCGTGCTTTGAAATATAGCAGCAACTTCATTTACTCTTTGTGCATTATACCTTCTGTTATCAAGAGATCTGTCGTGTTTTATTGCCATGGTAACTAACGGTATTCGGATGCCCCTTTGTCTGGCCTCAGATTCTGCATCCATCTCTACCTCGTACAACATCTTGTGTGCCCTTGCCAGAGGATTGTGTTGGTTGAAGAAGTTTCCTAGTATTTTCATAACAGATTTGCTGCATCCAGTGTTTCCAGGATTTTTCATTCGCTCTTCTGTGGCTTCATCTGAATCAAGAATATACAATTGGGCGTATTTTCTTTTACCACCGGGTTCAGGATGAAGAGTCAATGCCCTATGATAAATCTGACCATGGATGCGGAAACAATATGGACCGTAACCTGGCGGTGCTTTGATTTGTGCACCCAATGACGCAAACGAAAATGCACTGTTAAAGGATCGAATATGCTTCATAAAATTTTTTGATTGTCCATGTTTTCCAGTTATTAAATCTTTCAGAATGGCAGGATAAGGGTGAGATGTTAAAGAGGTAAGATCCACTTTTCCTTTCTGACAACAATTTGAAAATTTCCCATCTGGTGCCTTTTCCTTACAAAAATGTTTAGCGGCACAAAACGAACATTCGTATGTCATGCCTGCACAGTAATGCTCTTCAACTAAATCTTCGTTTTGATTTAAATTTTTTTGTTGTCTGTCGTTCACACAAATCTGCAAAATTGGCACATTTTGGGTTGATCTTTTGGCAGGCAATACAACGCTTTCTTCCTCTAACAATCTTTTATTCGCTATTCTTTGCCTATTTTCTTCTAACCTCCTTCTTTTTTCAGAAACTGATTCCTCTTTTCTTTTGGCTGCTTTTCGATTTGTATCTTCTTTTAACTTTTTTCTCTTTTGCTCATCAGTTTCATTTAGTTTTTGCACCGCCTTTCTTTTTCTATTATCCTCTAATCTTTTGCTTCTCTGGACATCGGATTCACTCTGTCTTTTGTCTGCATTTCTTTTTCTCATTTCTTCTAATCGCTTACTTCTACGCACATCACATTTGGTAAGTCTTTGAGATGCATTTCGTATCTTGTTTTTTTTCAACCTTTTTATTCTCTGCTCATCAGATTCAAACAATCTGTTCGCCATCTTTCGGGCTGCATCTTTTCTCAATCTATTGTTTTTATCTTCCTCGGACTCTTTCAACCTCCGTGATGCAGTATTTTGTGTTTGCTTCTTTGAATGCTTCATCTTGGTATTTGTATCCTGTTGACTATAAGCTAAGGATTTTCTTTTTTTGTCCTTATTTAACCGTTCAATTTTATCGCTTAGTTCTTCCTGAGTATTAAAATAAACTTTTTTTCTCTCCCTATCTTTTTGAAGCTTCGCACGATAAGATTTTTTTCTTTTAGGCAATATAATTTTTGGTTCAGAAAAAACATTTGGTATTTCTGAAGGTTGTTGAGTGGACAATGAAACATGCTCATAAACATCAAAATGACCATTCAAGAGATCCCCTGAAAACCGAAGTCGTTTAACTGGATATTGTTCGTCACCGAAGCGATAACATAGGGCGCCATTTCTCCAAACCTCAAATAAATATGGAAAAATTTCTGCGGCAGCCTGAAGTTCACATGATGTACCGTACGTTTCCCTTCTGCTCATATCAATAGCATATTTTCTAGCATCAATATAATTGTGACCCTCTGCCGTGATGGAAAAAAATTCGAAACGGTTCCAATTTTCGACCACATAATTCACAATAGTTTGGCGGACTTCCATTCGCCTTGAAGCTGCTCCGTAGACTATATGAGCAAGGGACGCAAACAAACAATTTCCGTCCCCAGCAATCGGAAAAACTCTGTGACACACACAATCCAAAACATCCATCATAGCAAATACCTGTAGGAGTAGTGATAATTATATATTAATAAAGATGAATAAACTCCTTTAATTAAAATAATAAAAAAAACAAAGAAACAAGAATGATTTTACCGCCAAAGCGGATAAAGGGAGCACATTTTCTATTTACAGCATCGTACATGGATATATAGAATTAACCAACATTTTAAAACACTTGAGAGTAAATAAATAAATATGAAAACTAAATTGTAAATTACTATTTAAATAGGCTAACGTATAGAGAGAATTTAAAAGAATAAACTTGAAGAATGAAAGGTAAATGGAGAGTGAAGTTATTCCTCATACACTTAAAAAAATAAAAGTTCTTTAATTTGTAAGAATTCTCACATAATGTTAAACGAAGTGAGCCTCAATTGCTGAAGCGTTATGTGTAAGCATCTATTAGATTTTCATATTAAATTACTAAACTCATATTGAAGCAAGCGATTAACTACTAATAAATTAATTAGTAATGAGTTTTAAATACCATTAAGCCTAAGAGTACTATACTCTTGATTCAAATAAGCTATGGGTAACAAAAGATCTAATAACGCGTAAGGAGTTGGTTGATATATTACACGCCATATCTTAGCATTAAAAGTTCTATAAATTCTGTATTGTACCATTAGGGCACGTACTACAAAACCAATTGCCACTATCATTATTTACTCGTGATAGTCACTCATGGCACGTTGTTACGAGTCGTTTGATATATTACATGCCATATCTTAGCATTGAAAGTTCCAAGGTTACCATAGGGCACCATTAGGGCACGTGCTACTAAACCAATAACTATTATCATTATGTACACGTGATATTCACTCATGGCACGTTATTACGAGTCGTTTGATCTATTACATGCCATATCTTAGCATTGAAATTACCAATTGTACCATATGGTTCCATAGGGCACCATTAGGGCACGTGCTAGTAAACCAATAACCATTATCATTATTTCTCGTGATATTCACTCATTACATGTTGTTACGAGTCGTTTGAAATATTACATGTCATATCTTAGCATTGAAAGTTCCAATGGTTCCATAGGGCACCATTAGGGCACGTGCTAGTAAACCAATAACCATTATCATTATTTTCTCGTGATATTCACTCATTACATGTTGTTACGAGTCGTTTGATATATTACATGCCATGTGTAAGAATTGAAACTTCCAATGGTACCATATCATGCCATAGGGCACCATT
>JAHWFO010072570.1:3066173-3129055 GCA_023313115.1 Rhysida immarginata
GCAGACTGATGGTCAATAGAAACAAACGAACCAAACGGTTAATCAGATATGGCAGTATTATGTAAATATAACAAAAGTGACTGAGATGAGTTTCTGACAGTGGTCGAGATCTCTATAAGTGCAGCCCTTTCAGAGACCACTTGATTAACATCGTATATGCTTAACTTAGGCAGACAGGTAAGCATTCCCCAAACTATAAATAAATTTAGAGCAAATGAGAGTAATATGGAAGCTTATGTGAGTCTCTTTGCGAAGTTATATAAACAAGTTATATAAACAAAAAAGAAAATCTAAGGTACAAAAGGCAATTTGACAATAGACACACACGATGGAATATGAAAGAGGGGAGAAGGTACTTATATTGGCAGCAAGACTGAGCCCATTAAAACACAAAACAAGCCATAAACTATATGCCAAATACATTAGGCCCTTTCCCATTGTTAAAATAATTAACAAAGTGTCAGCTAAAGTAGGTGTACCTCGTAAGTGGGAGATGGTGGCCTAAAGTCATTCACTATTCTTTCTTAAAAAATTTAGGAAAGCAAAGAGGAAGAAAATCCAAAAACAACCAGGGCCTATTAAATAACCAAAGTACACAGACATATACAGAGTTGAAAACTCCTTGACGTATGAGATAAGGAACTTCTAAAAAATTTCTTATCCACTAGATGGGCTATAAAGATACTTCCTCGGAATCTGAAAAGACCTTGCATTGTTCCCAAGGCTCACACAAAAGTTTTACCAACAGAGACAGAAAAAACATATAGCAGGGGTGTGAGTACAATAGGAGCGGAGCACACATCTTCAAAAGCGCAAACCCGCCTAGATCAGACAGATGAGGATGTTAATGATAAGGAAGATGCAATGGATAGTACATAAATAGTCAACAAATAATGACGCATGCTTCAAACGAGGATCAAATTAAAAGTAAATCTGGTTTTTCGAAGTCGCGAACGGGGCAGATGAGCATGTCACATTCTGTATTCATGGATGAAACACAGAGTGCGAGCCATTGGCGGGCTAAAGGGGTTAGGAATATAGTGGTGCCATTCATGAAGCAAATAAGAAAGTATTCCACCTCAATTAATGCGATGAACTCAAGCGCAGTAAGGATTGGTGGAAAAATGAAAAAGTGGCATCGTAGAAGCACTGTGAGGGGGAGTGCGAGCTTCAAACACGTAAGAGAGGGGAGGAGAGGGTCCGAGTTTTCAGATTGAAAGGATTTGGCAAGAGTTGACTCGCATTTGAGAGGTGAGCTCAATGCATACGGAACCAAGAGCGAACATAAGAAAGAAGAGCTGACTTTCTCTTCTGACATCTCATGTCAGTATAGAGCGGGGGTGTCGCATATGCCCAGCGAAAGCATATGAAGCTTCATATGAAGAGTCGATGCTCTTTTGTTCATTTGTTTTTATTTCTCATTTGCCTTAGCCGGCACTAGCAGGAGTGTTAATATTGCATTTATTAATTTGATTGGTGTTATTGTAAGTTATTGGATTTAATACTGATTTTGTTTCTTTACCACATTTTTTTATAATGTGGTTGTATTTTTATTACATTTCTTGTTTTGCGTGCTCATCTGCCGTTATTGCATTTGTTGGGAAGTGGCGAGCGATTGTTGGGGCGCTGGCATTGTTCTAGGAAATTGTTTTTCCCTAAAAAATGCCAAGCTCCTCAGCAACCGTTTGTTGGGTACACGCGTTTGTTCTTCAAAAAGTTTTTTGGAGTTTGTTTTTTTTTATAGAGATATAGATATAATTTTTTTGTTGACTTTGGTGTGTTCCAAGATTGCTCACGGACATGGCAGGCGATGTCCTTTTGTTTGCTAAGCCAAACTCGTTTTTATTCATGTCAGTCAAGCTTGGCACATGCTGTTTTAATTCAGTATTTAGTTTAAAACATGTTTATTCATGTTAGCCATCGTTAGCAAGTTTTTCATTATTGGTAATCAGTTGACAATTTTTAAAAAAGTTTTTCTTTATGAACGTTGCGCCGGCCATGCTACAGCGGGGTTCAATTTCATCCACGACCTCCTTGCATCAGTAAAGCTCAAGCTTGATGTGGAGGACAGCCGAACCTCTCTCTCTCTCTCTCTCTCTCTTGGTTAATTGTGGAAGAAGACTGGTGAGTGACTTTTTTGCTTGTTTTTTTCCGCGTGGACGAGAACTGGGGATCGTGAATAGAGGAAGAAATTGATTCTTTGAAAAGCCTCGCTGTAGAATTGAGCATTGAAGTTCGCTCTGCTGTTTTGGAACAGTGAAGGAATTGTTATGTGCTTTTCTCCCTTCAAAGAAAGCAACAGTAACCAGCCCTATGTGTTTATGCATGAAAACTGATTCAATTTGTGACTATTGTTTTGCTGCGTGTTTCTGTATAATGAATGTTTGATTTGAGTAGCATGTTAATTTAATGTTAAGTTTTTGAGCTGTGGAATAGACGGTTGTGCCAAGCTTTGTGACGTGTATATTAGTCTCACTTGGGCTGTTGTTCTTGTGTCAAGCTGTGAAAATTGAGTCGCCAAGGAGCACGTGATTTTGTGTAACACATTCTTACACTGTATGTGCACTCAAGCAATCGATACGCCAATGGAATATGAGCCAGCAATTACTCAGAGGTGCCAACCAAGGAAGGATTATGGTGCCTTTTCCATGGCTGCTTGTTCAAAGAAGGTATGCTGTGTCTGAGACGTAGATATTGTAGGCTGTTACTTCGGTGGCCTGCTTGATAAATGGTGTTTCCACAACAGAACCTGAGCTAACTTTCCACTAGCTGACGCATATTACGTATGAGTTGTGGCACCGCTGTATTACCATAGCCCAGGTGGTGAATAGCCCAGTCCTGGTAAGTACCTCTAAGTAGTACTTTAGTGATTACAATTATAAGACAAAGCCCCGTTCGCGACTTTGAACAACCAGATTTACTTTTAATTTGATCCTCATTCGAAGCATGCATCATTAATGTTGAAATTAATGTTTTACCTTTAGAAATAGTAGAATGGCCCCTCTGTTTGCATGCACCGCAACCAGCCATTTCTGTATTTGTGAATATAAATTATTGGAAAATTAAAGTTGTTTTAATGGTAATGATGCCTCCCTGTGTCAATGACTGTCCCTATTCCAGGCCCCGAACTCCAGACAACCCTCATCTGACAATTAGGGAGCGTCAGATTTGGTGCCCAACGTGAGGCCTGGAAATTCGGGATTTTTTCGAGTTTTTAAGGTAGTTATTGGTAAAGGTGTTGGCAAAGGATACCAAGAGTAAGGTTTGGGTGGTATTGGAGCAATTACCGGGTTTGGTAGTTTGTTGAGTTTTGGGCTAATCAGTAAGGATGCCTGGAGAGGGTGATCCTGGGGTGTGGGCACCCGTGCCCAAAGTGGCCAGATACGATAGGGCGGTCCCTGTGCCCGAAGTTGCCAGGGGAATAAACATCACCGCCTTTCTTGTGTGTGTGGAGGATATGGCGGAGGTGGTGCATTGGACGCCTAAAGTCAACTCCTCGTTGTGAGGTCAAAAGTGAAGGGTAACACCGCCAGGCATGCCGCAGATCATGAGATTTTAGCATGAGTGGTAATGGCCATTTGCGGATGCGGCCAGAGGAGGTTTTTGGACATGTGAAGCTTACCCCAGACTTTCCAAAGAAGCTCCACGACACCGTACAGCATTCCACTGAGCTGATGGCTGCGTATGCAGACTGACTCGAGAACGCGATGGGGCGGTGCGTGGCAGCTCAGCCAGCATGAGAGGCCAGCAGGGATGAAATGTTGGTTCATAGGTTCTGCAATGGTTGCCTGCTGGCCCATCGCTGTATTCTTCTGGCGACCAGCCTCCCACTTACAGGAAAATGGTGGAGGCCGCTTTGAAATCAGAGGACCTGGAGAAAAAAGGCAAGAATATCTCGAATGTGATAGGATCTGAGGAGGGTGAAGCCAGTGGAAGTTCTGGACAAACACGTGGGAAGCAGGCCAACAAGGGTAATCAGGGCAGTGCCGTTACTGATGCTCAGGAGCCCCAGGGGTTGAGGTGTAGCTGCAACTCCATGCTTAAGTGACTAGAGGGGGTGGTTGCCGACCTCACTCAGGTGGTTACCCAGCTGAAGGCAGATTTCGAGAAGACTAGAGGGGCTGTGGCACCGAGGCCCAATATTGTAGGAACTGGATGCTTCCATTGTGGCCAAGTTGGCCATTATGCCCATAATTGCTCGCAGCAGGATGTTCGCACTAAAAATGTCAACACAGGCACACCCATGCTGGACCCCTAGTGTATATTATATTAATATATTCGAATATTCGTAATCGTAATTGAACATTTAAATGTCTTTGTGAAGTGTATAGGGAGGTAACTAATAAATTCAAATGTGATTGTTGGTGATCAGTTCATCAGATTTTGGAATTTTTTTTTGTTTTGTTTGGAATTTCATGCTGAACAAGTCTTCAATTGGAATTTTTCGTGTGTCTGTTAATGTTTATCTTATTAAAAATAATTTGTTACCTTCCTCAAATGAAATATAATATGCAAACAATTATAAAAATATGTTTTTAATAATTAATATTAGTTTCATATATAATTTGTACAAAAACATATTTAAAAACAATAGTTAAATGAACCCGGGACCTTCAGCATTGTAATCCATTGACTTAACCACATGACCACATGAATGTTGCACTGCCTGAATTTGTAAATATCTTTCAATAGCCTACATAACTAACTTTAAATGATTATATCTTGTAAACTAATGCCCATTAGCATGAGTTACTATGCCATATAATAGTGGGATGGGTGAGTAACAACAAATTTAAATTTCAGTTAAATCCAAGCTTAACAGACCTGGTCCTCCCCTTGTTAGATATAACAATTTCTGCACCCTTTTGTCTGTTAATGTGGATCTTGCTTCCGTTTCAATTCTTCCAGCTTTGGAAAAATAATCTTTCATATGGCACTAAAGTTATTAAGATTAGTAAATTTTTTAGTGCTAACTTATAAATTGTAGGAAATCCTGTTACCCTACTAGATAGAGTGTACAGCAGCACAATAAGGGAATCTTTAGGTGTTGAGCCGCTACTTCTCCGCATTGAGAGAGCTCAGTTGCGCTGGTATGGCCACGTGATATGGATGCCCCAAACTAGTCTTCCTAGGCAGTTGTTATTTTCCAAGCCGGTGGGTAAGAGACCAAGGGGTCGGCCTAGAACCAGGTGGCTAGACTACATGGAGAATCTGGGTTCGAGTCGCTTGGATATTACCAGGGAGGACATGCGCCTGATGGCGGAAGATCGCGATCGCTGGAGATCCTCCATAGGGCTGCTGCCCCCGTGACCCTAACGAATAAGCGGGTTTGAAAAGTAAGTAAGTAATCCTGTTTCGTTTTTTTTTTGCCAGTTTTACACTGGATATTGCTTTTGAGTACAGGCAGGCTGCTGTAGATACAGCCGCAACTTGACAGGCATTCCACTGCCACACACAGTTTTATTCCCTGCACCAAGCTGTGACTAAATTAGTTCAGCATGACAACTCCATTGTGTGATAATTCCTGATCTAGTTGATGATCTGCTAGTTCGCATGCAGCCCCTCAGCACAAATCTTGTCGGCGATTTTCTGCAGCGGGATTCTGAAAATTATTTTTATTTAAAACGAGGATCCAATATGGTTACAATTGCTAGCATCTTTACTTTTTCAATGTCTCGAAATCGTTTTTTATTTCTTCTGTGAGCTTCATTTTTATTGCAGTAGTTTCTTGGCGAGTAACATCCACCCTAGCAAGTGTTCTGGAAAGGCAATACACCAAGGGAATGACAGTATGCTGCAGACATGAGATTCTGAACTAAGCTCACGTTTTAATAGTTCTAGCGGACGAAGCAGTAAAAACGATTCTCGAATGGTTGATAACCCATAGGCAATCAGCCTATCTGGAGCATCATCCATTCCCAACAAAATCGCTCCAACTATATCAGAGAGCGAACTAAACCTCTCAACATTTCAAATCGTGTTAGGCGTTCTTGTTTCAACTTCAGAATTTCTCCTTCATTTCTTCTTCCACTCGCTAGTTGTTTTTGTCTTACTGTTTTTTGGCAATATATGCAAGATCCACTTTCGTTATCTCGTCTTTCAAAATGTTGTCAAAATTTACTTCTAAATTAAGAGCTTGACATTCTTTTCCTTACGTTAACACTAAAGCTCAGTCACTAAAACAGAATAATCTCGCCACCAATAAATCAATAAAATCTTTATACAGGGTGATTCCAATCGTGTGTAAAACAATTCAGGGGGTATTATAGAGGTCAAGGTAAACACAAAGTCCTATGAACATGGGTCCGAATTTGAACGATGAACAGAAATAAAAATGCCGCCACCAAGATCAACAAGTTAATAACTCAGGTTCTGTAAAGCCTAGATTAATGAAATTTGGAGGAATAACAGAGTATATAAAACTATGTATACCGTTAAACGTTGTTGATTGAATTCCAAAAAGAAGTTTCCCAGTTACTCATTCACCATCATAACACGTGTTCATTTGTGAGTACTAACCAGCACATGTTACAATTTTGACTGCGTAACTCGGAACTTCTCGTTGGAATTCGATGAAATTTTAATGGTATACACAGTCTTATGTATTTTACCAGGAAGTATATATTATACACAAAAATTTTAACGGTATTACACGAATGAGACGTGTTGCTAATGCTTCCTACTCGAACTTCAGTTTGCTTCTCGCGTTTACAGGAAAATGTTCTGTTCAACACCATTTCGATGTTAATTTCTGATTGGTCGGAGTTTAAAATGTGATCAGCCGATATGTTTTCTTTCAAAATGAAATCGTTCATTTCAAGAAGAAAGGCAACAGACGAATATTCTTCATCAGTGTTACTATTAATATGTAAAGTTGCGCTGATATATGAAGAGTGTACTGAAAGGGGAGAATAGAAAATCAAAAGATTGGCTTTTGATATAACTAAAGCTTTACTAATACATATACTTAATATATTAATAAGAAATACTTATGATAAATAAAAGTGATTGTTGATAGGAAAACAAAATATGCAGTAGAATGTATCTGGAATAACACAAAAAACGAAAGTTATTGCCTTGAGTTTCCTATTTAATTATAGTTTCCCTTTATAACCTGAGCTATGTTCCCGATTATGCAGAGTTATTAAACTTCGTACATTTATTTATAAAGGTTAAAAAAGAACTTTAAAAAATTGATTATGTAAATAATTATGTTAATCGGCGGTTTATCTAAATGACACATACACTATATGATCACAAATATCCGGACACATGCACGTTTGCGCTCTAGCCACGATTTCATGGAAATCAATAGGGCGTTGCACATCCCTTTGCCCGAATCACAGCTTCCACCCTTCGGGGAAGACTTTCCACCAAATGTTGGTAGGTACTTTCCGGAATGTTCCTCCATTCCTCCCGAAGAGCGAGAATCAGTTCAGGTACAGAAGTTGGCCGATGTGATCTGGCCCGCAAGCGTCTTTCCAATTCATCCCACAGACTCTCTATAGGATTGAGGTCTGGACTTGTTGAACTGTTGTTGATCCCCGGGTCTTCCATTTCATGATGACATCGTCTACTGTTGACTTGGGTATCTGAAGAAGGCTGGAAATGTCACGCACGGACTTGCCGCATAGGTGACATCCAACGATGGTTCCACGTTGGAACTCACTGAGCTCTGCCGAACGACCCATTCTTGCCAATGTCCAAGCAGAGTTGTGTCTGAAGGTGTGGGAAGCTATTTAAATGATGTGCAAGTCATTATCATGTGACATTGGGCCAATCGATGATCTGTGAGGGGTGTCCGGATATTTTTGATCATATAGTGTATGTGTTCCACAGGTACTTATGGTAATCAAAGCGAGATTCTGTTTACCATACGAAAGTGTTGTTCAGGTGTTTCTGGTTATCCAATTACATGTGTTAATTCTTACCCATTAATGATGAATAAAAGAAAAAATTACATTTATACGAGTAATATTTAATGTCAGAATTCAGTGGTTTTAAAAAATTAAACAAATGTGATTCAACATTTTCAAAACGGATGATTTGAATAAGAGATACAAGGTGTGTGAACAAGTGAAGTAATATGTTTTTATATATGATAATGGTTATAAACACACAAGATACAATGTTCATTTAGTGTGGTATTTTCTGAAGCAGTTGGATCCCACTATGCATAAATATTCCTTGCACTTGATGCAAAAAAATCTGCTTCGCCTACTGCAGGTTTCCAAACTGCACATTAGTGGTCCTGGGTCTTCAGCTTGTTGTGGTAGGTGTGAAACCTTATCATACCTCACAGTATTATCGACTGTGTATGTGTTTCGACATCTTTTCTTCCGAGGCTGGCATTGAAGATCAGGATCTTCCTGTTCGTCCTCAGATGGTGGAGTTGACATCTGAAGGATGCTCAGGGCCAGATCTAATCGGAAGTTCAATAGAGGACGCTCTCCTCCTCTATTCTTATACAGCAGCCAAGCGTTCACGATGGCTAAGTCAAATAGGTGGAAGGCAATGCGTAAATACCAGTGTTTGCTCTTCACAAATATGCGGTACAGGGCAACCAGCATGTCTGCCTTATCGACACCGCCCGTCCTTTTATTATAGTTTGAAATCAGTTGTGGTCTATGTACGACAACATATTTTTTTTCTGTTTTCGGTCGTATCTCTTGCAATCTTCTGTTGGGGTGACAGAATCGTAGTTTGATGAGACGAGAACAGACTTGTTGTCATACCATTTACAAATGACAAACTGTTTGTCATTGTCAGATCTGAAGTTGTATGCACCTCTACCCATTTTCTTCAAATCTTTGTCGCATTTGAGCGGGCATCCTTGGATTCGGTTGGATTGCATGGTGCAAGAAGCAAAGATTTTCCTTCATAAAAGATAGCTTAGCAATTCCACCGAGGCAAAATAATTGTCAAAATAAACTTGATGTCCTTCTTTCAAGTCGTATGTCAGTCGGGCAACAACACTGGACGATTCCACAAATCCAGCTGTTGGAACATCTATTCCTTCAGGGAGTCCATGCGATACGCAGTCATTCACTTCGAAATAACCACTGGTTCCGGCATGGACCCAAAGTTTGTAGCCCCACTTGACTGGCTTTTTTTTCATATATACCTTCATACCATGTCTAGCTTTTGAGGGCACAACTTGTTCATCAATGGACTGCATGGTCTCGGGAACAGCAACCTTGAGAAATCGAGTGCGGAAATGGTCAATAAGAGGTTGAACGTTGTAGCACCGATTGTAGCCTTCTTCGCCTGGCTTTTTCATGTAGTTATTGTCATTAAAATGCAGATGACAGAGAATTTCATCAAATTGGTTTCTTGTTAGGGCGTTTGCGACTGGATCTTGGCGCGTCGAAGGTGACCAACGCATTCTTCTATTTGGCATGTGTATTATGCTCATGTAGATCAAAATTCCGAGATTTCTTCTTTCGTCACAGGAGTCACCATACTCTTTCGAGCATTGCTATGCTGCTTTTGAGTGATGTAGAGATTTGTTTGAAATGTAATGTGTTCAAGGATTTCTTCAGTGACATACAGTTGAAAGAAATCCAAAGGTGACTGCAAACTGCCATGAAGAAACTCGGGATTCAGAAAGATTGGTACTTCTTCGGGGATCTGCCTTTCCGGCAACTCTTCTTTTTTCCATTTGTAGGTTGGAAGCTTGTCCCTTTTATTTTTCTTGGGTTTGCTAATCGGCCTAGAACGTGGTCCGGGTTGAGAGGCATCAAAGTCTAAAAAAAATTAAATAAAACTCTTTATTGTAGAGGACAAAAATTTGAACTGTAGACTACTTCATTTTTCATATTACTGACTGAAATGTTTCTCTTTTTTTTCGGTTTTGTTTTTTACAAAACCGAAAATGTTTTTATGGTTTTAAATATCCAAATGAGGACGCAATAAAAAAATCTTTTGTGACCTTCTTGATCATCATCATCTTCATCTTCCTCATCTTCATCACCTGGCTCATCAGGATCGTATAAATCTTCTACTTCACAATCTTCCTCTTCTTCCCCACTTAGATCACTGTCATCGCTGTCGATTGGTGGTATTGGTGTAACTTTAGATTTGTGTTTTGTTCCATAAAACAAACTATGAAGGAGGATAAAAGCATTTTTGGAAATTTTACAAATATTCAGTGCATTTCATTTAGCATTTCAAAGCTGTTGATTTTTTTATGTTTCTATAGAATTTAATTTTTCATTTGCAATATAATTTTTTATTCGTCTTTGTTTGAATCGGTTAAAAAGTGAAACATGCATAGAGGAAGAATTATAACGTAAGATAAGTAAAGATCCACTCTTCTATTATAGAATGAAGTTTATTCCATTCGCGCAAGCGCCTAGGAGACACAATAGTGTGGTTTCGATTTGGTCACTGTTATTACCAGTAACGCCTGAAACACACAAACGTATATTTCATTTTCTTCCTCATGTGAGAAACTGGTATATAAATGTAGTGCATCGCAGAGCTGAAATTATGGATATTCATAATTATGATTTTCAAAGAGATCTTTCAGTAATTAACGTTTTAATTTATGATTTAGATCGGTAAACTTACCTTGTCGGCACACACGTGGAAGCCTTGAGGTCTAAGTGTAATTACTAATTCACTCTCTCCTTACTGAGAGAACATCCTAGCGGCAATTATTTTAGTTACAGTGAAGCATTTTCGAGCTCTGAAGGAGTTAGAGGTAAACTGTAACACTGAAGAGGCGCGTGTTACAGTTTAAACAACACAAATGTGAGGTCTCAGGTTATAAAGGGATTACTTTAATTAAACAAAGATAAATCCACTTAAGGTAAGTCTCAACAGATTGATTTACAGTAACTAATAACTTTCTTAACTAATTCAATAAAGTTAAACTGTCTTTACTGAGATTTCTTTATACACTGAGCTAACTGTTTATTCTCTCGATATGAAGAATCACTGGTTGCGACCATCAAGTTGGCAGTTAAAGACAAGGCTACCACTTCCTCGAACTAAATAAGAGATGATATATAAATAATATTTAGTTTAATGTCCCAAATTAATAATTTTCTTAATACAGCTCTAGTTCCATAAATCCTATGAAATGATATAATAAAGTTCCAAAGATAAATATTTATGTATCCATAGGCAAACTTCCTTGTCAATAGTTTTTCGTAATGTAATTAATAATGTCTTTATAAAGAGGTAGAATTTCTGGAGTCACCAAAGAAAATTATTTAGATGAGAAATAAACACCTAATTGTCAATAAGCAATTAACTAGGAATGTCCAACCTGAGCCACACATTTAATTAACAAGAAATTAATCCTCCCGAGAAAGGTATAGGAAAGTAGCGGAAGCGCTGAGGTCGTCTATTTTTTCCCTTTTATCCGCAATCCCCCCCCCCCCTTCCCATTTTTTAATCGAAAAATTGATTTTTTCGAACGTAGTATTTAGAAAACGAAAAAGAGCTCTATCTTCTTTCGTTTCTCATCATTTCCGATCGAATGATATATGACATGCCATATGTTGTCATAGTTCTAAAGACCAGGTGACTGCCACCCCCATAACTCCGACCCTATCGGGACAGTTTGGCCCAAACTTTACAGTAATGTTGATCTTGCTTAGAGGAATCTGTATATCGAATTTCACTCTTTTATATGCAAAAATACGGGTAGACTTTTTGGTCCCCTCTAATTTCCGCCCCCGAAACTCCGACCCCAGTGGGCCAATCAAAGCCAAACTAAATAGTGAAGGTGTACATGCCCATAGTAAGCTACATTCCGAAGTTCAACCTTCTACCTCAAAAAATGCGGAAATTATGAAGGGGACGGACGGACGGACGAACGGACGGACAGACAGACGGACATTGTGAAAACAATAAGTAGCTCCATTTTTCCGCTACTTAATAAGTAAATTACAAGATAAAAGAGTTCTTATTAAATAAATAGTCCTTTGTTCTGGCCAATAAAGGCTTCCGATCCTTGAGGTAGGTAAGCCATAACTTTGTACCTCGAAAACCTCCACAATAAATAGTAATCGTATTGAGCAATTATTTTTCCAAGACCTCGATATGGCGAAGGGGAAATAATTTAACTATTAAATAGCGTTACTTTTGTGGAACTAATTATCTCTTTCTCTTGCGGGTGCTTAGTTATTCTTGATTTATTAATATTATAAAGTTCACAAACATTATTCTGGCTTTCTTTTGAAAGGAACGCATTTTTGCTCACCATGCTATCCGCCACGTAGTTTATTCTATCCATTTCTGGAATCGTACTTTGGTTGGCCGCTTTGGAGATATCATATTTTGAAGCTACTCTACTCCGTTCCAATACCTTTAGCAAACGGTATTCTTTTTGCTTATCTTGGCCGACAAATTCAATGCTGCCAGTACGCGCACTGAAAATCCCGCTTCGCTCATTCCTTTGATGTTCACAGTAGCATGAACCAGGTACTCTCTCCCTCTTCACTTCCGTTTTTCCTTCTTTATGTAATTTAAGTTTAGCGCCTTCTGTTGAGGTTTTCCAATATCTTTTGTTTAATATAATTCTATTTTTCCTGCCGATCTCATTTTTCGAACGTAACAATCATTCTTTTGCAACAGTTGACGTTTTGTGACAAATGTAGTTATTTTCCGACTGACAATTTTATGCTGCTTCTTGAATGAGTTGATCCATGTATGACTTGCTTTAAAGTCAAAATTAAGTTCGGCTGCCTTCTGTCGAGCAAGCATTTTAATTAACATGTCGTGAATTGGTGAATTTCTTAAACGTAATTTCTATGTAATTTGTCCCATGTAATCTTTTTGATGCGTTCCGTACATTCTTTTTTATTACGCCCATGATGGACAGCTATCTTGATGCTTGTGTATTCACTATACGTGATTCGCAACCGATTGCAGAATTTACGAACGTTTCCGTTCTTGCTCTAACCTTGCTTCCTTTTCTTTCTAATAAAGTTTTGCACTTTTTCGTGTATATCGTTCATTTTTTAAAATGTACATATACTTCTTTGCACCAATCGTGTACGTAGGTTCAACGTAAACTGCATCTTCCATGTCGTTATTCGAATTGTTTGTTCATTGACATCCAACACATTTACATCTTCCAATGTCGTTGTCGTACTATTGAGCAACTGAAGATGCTTACTTATTTCTTTTTCGATGAAGAATGCAAAGTTTCTTGTTCCTCTATTGACAATGTCTTTTGTAATGAATACAAATCGTCACACTTGGATAAAATAAATCGCACAATGTTGACGCAACTACAATTATCATCATCCATTCTTGTAATCTAATGACAAGCTGAACATTAATTCTTGGCATATTTTATTAGTAACGATTTCAATTCTCCAGCTTTATTTGTAGCCCCTTTTTTTAATAAGTCTTCTCCAGATATTAACATGTAATACTATTTGATTCGGAGTTCGGACACTCTTGCTGAAGTAGAATTATGGACTACAATTCCGGAAATCCAACGCAATTCAATCCCGTTTTCGTTTAATTTTATTACAGTTATGAACAGCTCAACAAGAGAGAATGAATAAACTTTTATTTTTATAACAGCATTAAATAAATCTCTCCTCTATGGTAAAGCGGAACGTACGTCTCAATCCTTCAACGTACGATCGTGACTTCAAACATTGCCCCGCAACCGAATTTGCTGTAAAATTGCTGGTTAAAAACACTATGTAATTGCAAAAGAGTGCGACCAAAATATACATTTTTTGCTTCAATGGAGCATCAATAACATTGTTTTTTACCTGGACTATAAATTACTATCTAAACTCTATCAGATTCATTTTGGAAAAAGCCAGGGTGCCGATCGCGTACTTCCCTTATAAATGATAATTCCAAGTCAACTTGCTGTCCAGAGTTACTTCCAGATATTTGACTTCTTTGTTCGGTATAATATTCTCCGCAAAAGACTTTGGTGCATGGACAACGGAGATTGCCTCCCTCCTACGGGTAAATGTCATTGGTGTGATTTTTTGAGGACACTTAACGTAGATGATAATGTCATCCGCGTAACCTTGGGTATAAATTATTCGATAGTTGAGTCAGAAGTGAGGTCATCCATCATCAAGTTCTATAACAGGGGTGATAAAATAGCTCCCTGTGGGAAGCCCCTAGTTGTTAAAGCCTCAAATACGTCTTAAACGTTTGTTTTATTCTGCCAAGAGGGTCTCTACCCATTGTAGATTATCGGGTCGATTTCTCTTGCCTTTAGCAACCGAGTTATAAGGGGTGTTTTCAAAGCTCCTTGTATATCCAGAAATGCTGTAAGAGCAATTTCTTAGTGTTCCAGAGTCTTCCCTATCCTCACTTCAGGATGATTTAGAGTCTTCTCTGTTGATTTACTTGGTTGGTAAGCAAATTTATTGTTGTGTATCGGTTTAGTATCTCCCACACAACTCTAATCTGCCTATCAATTATTTTCTCCATGAATTTATGTAGGAAGTTTTTTGGTTATTATTGGTTTATTATTGGTGTTATTTCTGGCTTTTACACAAGTTATATCTATACGCAGCCCGGGACAAACAAACATCCATGCCCATGGCGGGATTCGAATCCACGACCAGGCATACTCGAGAACTAGAAAGCCTACGCCCTAGTCCTCTCGGCCACCTGGCCGGCAGGAAGTTTTTTGCCCGGTCATAATAGCTTTTCCCAGTTTATGTAAAAATATTACCTTAACTTCCCTCCATAATCTAGGAATGTATCCACGGGCCAAACAGGCCTATAGATTTTGCATAGAATTTATTACTATTTATTATTTATTTATTTATTATTTATTATTATTATACATAAATAAACTTAGGTAGACCCTCAACGGCCAGTATGGTCGACACGAAGATTAGGCCATTGGGGGACATCCGAAGTTAAGAATAACTAACTTTTAAGTTACAATCATTATAAACTATTACAATAAAGACAACAAACAGCAAACACAATAAGTGATCACATTAGGGTCAAGTTAAAGTTAAGTACATCAAACAAACTCAAACACTACAAAAATATAAAGTCCACACAAATCAAACTTGAAAATCAAATGACAGATGACGAGTGTAATACTGTAAATGTCTATTAGAGGAGCAGAAGTCTTTTTCAGACTTTAAATGTGCCGATAAAGAAGCCCATCTTTTAATCCCGATACAAGACAAACAACGTCGTTGATAGTTACGTGTGATCATTAGCGGTATAACTGAACCATTAGCTCTAGTAAGATACTTATGATTTATAGTGCTGCTTGACAGATCGAATGTTGGAGAAACCGACAACACAGAGTTAATGCACTTGAAGACAATCAAGCAAATCCGCGAGAAATACAAGTGAAAAACAGTGGGGATATTCAACTCGGTAAGTTTGAGAGTGACTGGATGATTTTTAGGTAAACCATAATAAATCCGAATAAACCATTTATGAAGTTTAAAAACACGCTGAAAAATACGAGAAGAAGAATAGCCCCAAAACAGAATATTATAACAGAGATAAGAATGAATCCAAGCGAAATATAACTGCAGAATAATTTTCTTAGGTAGAAAACGAAAACGGATAATGATACCTAACCTTCTATTCAATTTAGTAAGCATCTGGTCGACGTGGAGGTGCCACGTAAGGTCATTAGTGATCATCATACCCAGGTAAGTGAACGCAGAAACCGTACTGAGTCTGTAATTATTAAAATACAGAGAGAGGGTGTCAGGGATACCTATTTTATTACGTTGATAAAAAATCATCGCCTTGGTTTTATCAATGTTACCCCAGGAGATGATTAGCATTGGACCAAACGTTTAAGTTAGATAGGGCTGAATTTAAAAGTAAAATCCAGTCGTGCATATCGGCTTTTGCTCCTATAAGAGTGACATCATCAGCATAAAGTAGTAGCTTTAGGTAATTGCAAGGTTGAATATAAGACAGTATATCATTCACGAATATAGAGAAGAGTAGTGGCGAAAGAATCGAGCCATGAGAGACCCCAACACAACGTATAATCGAAGAAGACAAGCCGAAGAGTTTTAAAAGGTATATCCGTTCCGTTAAAGATTTCAACCATTGCAGTGGAGGTCCACGTATACCATATTGATGCGAAAGTTTATCCGTTAATCTGTCAACAGAGACCAGGTTGAAGGCCTTAGAGAAATTTACAAAAACGGCGCTACATAACTATTAGAGATCATATTAGCAGAAACACTCCAGTAATTCATAACAGGCGGTAGACGTATTACGTTGAGGAGCAGTCGCCGATTATGAATAAATCCGTGTTGACATGAGGTAATAAGTCCGTTAGAAAATATATAAAAAGATAGTCGGTTATAAAATAATCTTTCAAATATTTCCGCCAAGAAAAGCAACGATGTGACAGGACGATAATTCGCAAAAGAACGAGAATCACCCTTAAATATAGGGGTTACCCTAGCTCGCTTCAACACTGTAGGATAAACACCCGTAGATAAAGAGTAATTGAAAAGAAAAAATAATGGGTAAGCGAACAAGGAGATGGACTGACATAAATTTTTTGAAGGTAAGCCCAAGGATCAAGCGACATAGTAGATTTAAGTTTTTTAGAAATCAATACCACCTCATCGAACGTGAGGTCATATCTGCTATTTTATAGAATGTGTATGACTCCGCCCATTTTGATAATCCATTCATTTTGTTGTTTTATAATAATTGCTTAAGGAGCATTTGAGTTTGTACTAGTTATTCTTTCGACACTGAAGTTAGTGTGTGACTGGTGACTAGTAGCTGCATTTGGAAAACGAGTTTCAAGTAGAGTCTCAAGGATTTCCTTATTACTCTTGGTTTATTCGCCAATTGCTTTATTGAAAGTTCCCACCATTACTGGTGTGTGACTCTTGGTAGTCATGGTGTCTAGCTGCCTCTGCTTCGCAAAACTTCGTCCATGAGTTACGTTTAGCTGGCTTGGGACATTCTTGTATTCAGCGAGCGTTTCTTTGTACGTTCACCATTCGTTAGTTCTTTTTGCTTTTTTGAAAAGTTTTCTAACTGGCTACCTCTGCTCCATTTAAGAAGGCCATTATTCCACCTTACATATTGGTGTTTACTGTTCCTTCTCAGCAATAGACAGTTTTTATGGCACAACTGACTAATTGCCTGTCACAGTCTGCTTTTTTGCACAGTATTATAACAGCGAGGCTTGTCCGTAAAGTAAGTAACGTTTCGTTCTAACAGCCACCGCAGCGCTAGTGTCGCAGTTCCGAGGATGCACACTCGTCTCTCTGGTTAATTATCTTTGCCAGAGACGATCAATTAACGAGACATGACATTTCATTGTTTTCCCATAGCAAACTTGTTATATTTATTGCGGTGGCGCCGTCTGGAGTTATCGGATGCAACTCTAGAGACACTTCATGAATGTCGTCACACAGATGAGAATTAAATAACGTCATTCCAAGTAAAAGTACCCCTTCCCCCCAGGGACGTTAATATATCGTCTCCCCTTCCCCCGCTGTACACATTATTTATTTATTTTTATTTATATATTTATTTATATTAGTAAATGAAGTATTTAATTTAATTTTTCAAACAACAAATTAAACTTCTGAATTCTGATAATTCACACATTGCAACAGAATGCCATCAGTTTAGGAAAATTTCAATACAAAATTTAACAAGCGTATTTTAAAACGCAAGTAATTATTTTCTACAAGTGTCAAGAACTTGCCTAAAAACGTTTGTGAGAAGATTAAATGAATGAACTGTGAGGATGAATGAAGTATAAATGAAGTCGCAATGCCTCCCGTAGTTGCATTCAGTAAAAATGAAAATAAAATGCAGAGACAGCCGGAGAAATTCTTTAACGGTCGCTGGTAAAATGAAATGTGGTGAAGATCGTCTTTGCTTGCAAGTACTCAAACATGTGACTCAACGGCCACTTGCAATTGGTTAATAGATCGTCTCTGACCTAATAAGCGCTCAAGATGGAAAAAACGAAACTAACTCTCTTCTTGACGTCATTGAGTTCTGTTGCGCCCTGGAGTTGCCGGATGCAACACAAACCTGCGCAGAGAGAGATGCGTATAACACAAAAATTGCTCAAATTTCAGGTCTCGTTAATTGATCATCTCTGATCTTTGCACTGACGCCATTACAGCCAGATAGTGTTGTGTTTACATTTGTTAGTGATTGTTGAAAATGTTTCAGACAATTTCTGAGCCCGCGGACTGTGAAGTGCGTTCTGTAATACGGTTTTTGAACGCAAAGAATGTTAAGCCAGCTGAAATTCATCGTCAACTTGTAGAGATTTATGGGGAAAATGTAATGACTGATAGAATGGTGAGAAAGTGGGTTAGGCAGTTCAATTATAGACGAACTAATGTTCATGATAAACCACGGAGTGGGCGGCCTTCTATTGTGAATAATGATTTGGTTGAAAAAGTGAACGAGAAAATTCGTGAAAACAGACGCTTCACAATAAGAATGCTTTTTAATAAGTTTCCACAAATTTCAAAAACTGTTTTGCATGAGATTGTCACAAATCG
Source organism: Rhysida immarginata (assembly GCA_023313115.1). NCBI lineage: Eukaryota > Metazoa > Arthropoda > Chilopoda > Scolopendromorpha > Scolopendridae > Rhysida > Rhysida immarginata. The sequence goes on from JAHWFO010072570.1 coordinate 3,084,662, forward strand.
GCTGTTTGCACTGGCGGCATCTTTCTATGAAGAGGGCATAGAAAAGTTGGTTTCCCGCGACGACAAATGTCTGAAAAACAGTGGCAACTATGTAAAAAACAGTTTAAGGAATGCTCTTTCATGTAAAAATAAATTTTGTTTTTAAAAAAATGTTTTTATGTGTTTTTCCAAAACGATACTTACTTTCCGGACACGCCTCGTAATTTTCTGCAAAAGTTTAAAAGAGAGTTCTTGAAATCCTCTCTAAATTGTATCAAGTTCGTTCTTTTGAATCTCTGAACGTTCTTTCCCAGGCTTTATTGGTTTCTATTTCGAAGAATTTATGTTGTTAGAGCAGCCACTGTTGGTATGTCAACACTCCAGTTGTTGATCCATTTACCAAAGTTAACAGTGCCTAGATTCCTCAGCATCCATCGACATGGTGACTGTTGGTAGCATCGTTGGACTTGGTCAGCATCCATAGTGAATTTAGTCGCCCGAGAATTTCCTTTATAAGGTTCATAGGTGTCACGTGCTTTTTAATTAGACTGATAATTAACCCAGAGGAAATAAGCCGGGTCAGAGATGGAGGGAGGAGACAGGAAAAATGTTCGATTTTGATTTAGTTTAGACTTTGTCTTTCAAGAAAAATTCTTAAATACAAAACAAAATAAGTTCTCAAATATTAGAACTGGTTGAATGAATTCTTACAAAAATTTGAAAGGTAAGCAATAATATTTTTAGTGGTGTAAACGTTCTCCTAATCCACTGGGGTGTGGTTCATTGCGTTTACGTCCATCCAGTGAGATAAGTATGAAGACTGAAGTATAAGAACGGAACTCTGATCTGCCACCAAGGAAGTCGGCAACCTCTGCAGGTAAAACGCCGGCGAGCTATTCCCTAGGGCAAATATGAAAAAGAAATTACTGCACAGTCAATACAACAATGGTAGAGAGCAGAAGTAGCGGCAAGCTAAGAAATTTATCACACACTAAGTTTAAGAATAAAACACGCTATCATATACAGGCACCGGAGGAGCCAAGAGCGGCCGACTCTTGCAATGCTTTCCGATGACGGCTGTATGATGGCTGAATCATCCCAGAGAATTGTAGGCATCTCCGTTGAAAAATGCGAAATTGCTGTATTTGGCGTGAAGTTCGGTGATAACGGGCTCTGGTCCTCTAAGTGATGCGAGGGTCCCACGAGCTCAGTATTGGTTTCCTCAGAAGTCGCTTGGCAAGTAACTGGGGCAGGGTTGGGCTGAAGAACACGCTGTCTGTGATGAAAGAAACGTAGACGTCGCCGAATATTTCTGTCCTGAGGTTGAGAAATAGAACCAGCAATACCAGTAATTAGATTTTTAATAAAGTTCAATTCACTTGCCTTTTTAATAAAGTCCTTAATACGCTTAGTGGAATGAGGTCTGAGAGAGTTAGCACCCCTAAGCGTGGAACACGTTGGACATGGACGCCGTTGCTTCCCTTCGTTGAAGCTGTCTCGTTCGGCGCAGAAAAAGGTCTCAATCCCTAGGTACGACCTTCTCCTCGGTTTACGGGTCCTCCATCGGAAATCCTCCTCGTCGTGCCGTGAACTACTATGAACTCAGGGTCTAAGGGAACTTTAACAAATTGCGTAGAATTTAGAGTTCTTAAGTTGTCTGGAGCCGAAGTTTTTCTTTTCTTTCTCTTTCGTGGAGAATTATTTTGCTTCGCTCCGAAATGGCTGTCATCTGAGGCACTGATTGACCGAGAACCATCATCTGTCGCTGGCTGCTTCCTCTCTGCAGCTGTTAGAGCTAAGACAGATGGTGTTGCCTCAGCATACGCCTAATAGTGAGTTTTGAAATTCTAGGCGTCTAGACGCACATGCTGTAAGTGTCTTGCACTCCGTAAAGGACTACACAACTTATACAAACGCTTCAAAGACGAGGATCATTTACAACCGGCGAGGATTCAAAAGGCCATCGCAAAAATAAGATGAAAAGTCTGGTCTCCGATGACATAAACACTTAGATGTTGAGAATCGCTTCTGGAACGTAAACGAACCTAGCCGTGACCATTCAAGGAGAAGAAAAGATCGAAGTTGAATGGCCTCTTTTCTCCATACGATCGAGAGTGATGGAGGAGTTTCTTGTGATCACTTCCAACGGGCCACCCAAAGTTCTTTATTATTGAAAGCAATCGCAATCGCTAAGTCCGATTTAGTGCCTCGCTGGTGGAATAGTTTATGATGAAACGCACAGACTGATATGAGAAATGCACCAGCCCGTAATGCTGCTTCAAACGATCCCAGGTCGACTTCGCGAACGGGCACTCGTAAAAAATATGGCTGACGGTCTCGTCTTCGCCACAGAAAAGATATCCAGAAGAGTCGACCACCCTCCACTGATGAAGACGCTAGAGGGAGGAAAACCCGTGATGCAACAGCCGCCATCGATAGTTAAACAAAGTTTTTCAAATGCAAATGATTTTAATAGCTTTAGAACTGCTGCCCACGAATGATCGGGGAAATATCGGAAGATGTCAGAGTTATCAGACGTAACGAGCCCCAATCTTGTGGATCCATACGGCGTAGTGTAGGTAAAAATGTCACTAGATCGAAAGAAAAAAGTCTTATATAAATTCGATTGACGATGACAAATAACCACTGGCAAACAAGGGATATAATGGAAGCCTGTTCACCTTAAAGAAAAACCGTAGTTGTGAGAAAACAAAGTTCGCCCTCATAGGGGGAGGAAAGAGGAATATCCGAATCATTGCAGCCAGTTTGGCGGCAATAAGATATCGCTTGACTACGGATAAACCTACCCCCCCCCCTCTCTCTCAAAGGGAGTAAATAGGAACGCTGCTCGCAATGGATGAGGCCGCAGAGAGGACGTCTCCCACACACAATTCACCATCGCACTACGTAGTCTCTGAAGTTTTTAAACGAACAGGCATTTAGATGTTAATATTGGAAGCACATGTGTTTTGATGAATCTCACCTTGACAAATATCGATGTTGGAAAACGAAAGTTTATGTTAAGGCGAGTGATGCAATTCTCAATCACTTGATGCCAGTGCATAGAGCCCATATTCGGTTGAAAGGAAAAAGGCATATCCTAACACTGTAATTAGGCTACACAATTTTATTGAGAAATAATTAAGATAGTCCACAGTCCAGTTTCCAATAACAATATCTTTATAACTTGACGAGGTTGATGGAACTCCCCGTCGAAGTACTAAAGTGGTCGAAGGTTTCTTTAAATTGCCCACTGGCCATTTAAATTGCCATACAAAAAAAATTTATTAAAAAAAAAGCTGCTGCTAATCCAATTTTACCTTAAATGCTCATTGGATTTTTCGGTGTTCATTCTTCAAGTTTCTTGGTCTTGCTACCAGATATCATAGTAAAACTACTCAAAACATTAGTTCAAATTGGCAGGAACTTATAAGCTATCAAGAAAGTTTGCATGCTGAAAATATTCACTAAATATCTAGATAATCCTGTAATTTAAAGCGCTGTTTTTGTATAATCTATATGTGAGAATGATTATAGATATTAAATGTACCAAAATATCAAGGATTTTGGAATTATTTTTTGATATATTATCTTTTTAAAAACTCATGTACATTTGAATTGCCATTGGGCTGATGCAGGAAGGTTTTGTGAACTTGAGTTTGGCAACTGAAATGTACATTAGGCATTCATGGAGCAGGAATATAGTAATAATATAGGAATAATAAACCATTAAGGAATGACGTAAACAAGTAGCGAAAGGTTAAACTAAACCAATCGCGGAACCATATTTTTTATCCGCCCTATATTAACATTGTAAGTTTCTAATGGACCATAAAGATAACATTAAACCACGTACCTTTGAACCAATTTCGACTATCATTAATTTTACATTATATTCATTCATGACACATCATTTCAAGTCGTTTGATATATTGCATGCCATATTTTAGCATTGAAAGCTTCAATGAACCATATTGGTTCCACTAAACCAGATTCCTTGAAACCAATTTAATCTATCATTAATTTTACGTTATATTCATTCATGACACATCATCCCAAATCGTTTGATAAATTACATGCCATATTTTAGCATTGAAAGTTGCAATGAACCATAATGGATCCATTAAACCAGGTTACTTGAAACCAATTTCGTCTATCATTAATTTTACTTTATATTCAATTATGAAACCTAATTTCAAGACGTTTGATATATTACATGCCATATTTTAGCATGGAACGTTCCAATGAAACATAATGGTTCCACTAAACCAGGTTCCTTGAAACCAATTTCGACTATCATTAATTTTACGTTATATTCATTCATGACACATCATTCCAAATCGTTTGATATATTACATGCCATGTTTTAGCATTGAAACTTCTAATGAAATATCATGGTTTAACTAAACCAGGTTCCTTGTTACCAATTGGTGAGATGGAATGGAGCAGGATTGTCCGGGGTTGGTGAACTCGTCGGCGTAAAGTTTGAGTCTTAATTGGAAAACGCCACTGAAGACCTTGTAGTCCGTGTTAAGTAAGGTTATTGGCCTCCACTGGGTGACTAGCTTTGGATTCGGCACTTTAGGAATCAAGATAATTTCCCAACGGTGAAGTCCAGTGTGACGGAAGAACGATCTTTGATGAACGAATTAAACACTTGCACCAGGAAAGGCCCAAATTTTCATGTCGCATTTAAAAATGAGTATGGAATGCCATCCATTCCTGGGCTGGACTGATGACGACAATCCGCTGACAGAAACTTATTGACTTCGTCTTTGGTAAAAGGACGAGAGATCAGCATTCTCAGATAAAAGTCTCAATTCCTCAATCCACTGCTTTGTGGTGACGGTCGGAACGATTGGGTAGCTGAAGAATGATGAGAAATGGGTGTGGAAAACTGACAAGATGTCGGAATCATTTTCCATTACCAGGCGATGATATCGTTTCTTGTTGGCACGTTATCTCTCCTCAGCGAATGCTGCTGATGACATATGCCTGCCGTCAGCGGTCCAGGTAAGTTTCGCTCTTCACCTGACGAATCTCAGCAGCATACACCTCCTTAGGGGTGGCACAGCAGAGGAGCCTCAGGATCTCTTGTAGCATAAGAAGATGACGATGACGGCGTCTGGCAGCATCCAACCCAATCTTCTAAAAGAAACGCTTGATTTTTATTTTCAGTTCTAACCACGATGCAAGCGTAGGAGGCAAGTTGTGGAGATGTTTTTCCACGAACTGAGCGAACATACCCTTGTATTCCTCGTCATCGAGCAGAGAAACGTTCAAAAACCAGTTGCGATGGGAAGCAGAACCTGTAGATGATACTGGAAATGGAGGAGTCCATAAACACATGATGGCACTGTGGTCAGAAAAGGAACATGGAATCACCTCCATTACACCAGGTGAGCCAGCAAATGCATTCTCGAGGAGAAATAAATCCAGTCTTGATGACCCATTGGGCCCTTAATGAAAAGTGGACCCACATTGGGTTTTTTTAGGAGAACATGTCTATAAATCAAACAATGCATTTTGCTGACACAAATGATGCACATGTCTAGATGAATATAAGTCTTTATCATCTGGATGGTAATTGAAATCACCAGCAATCACTACAGGCAAAGTTCGTTTCTCTGCTGATTTACATGGAGCATACACATTAAGCAATTGGAAATTGACATCAGATGTTGTAATGCCCAATTAAATTAACCTGTACTCGCAGTCTTACATAGTTTGACACCAAAATGGAGGGATTAAATATTGTGGTAGCATACTTAATAGCACCCCTTCCCCATTCGGTGACGTAAAAAAAATTGTCCATAAGGCCGGGTAGATCGTAGCACTGTTGTGAAGCGATAAGCTTCTCTTCTTGTAGTAGAAGAATGTCCGACTTGTACAGGGCAATGAACGCTGACAACACCGATAGCTTGAACGATGAACTAGGAGAACGCACGTTCAGTGAAATGACCTTCATTGAGGATGTTTAAGGTAGCGAATGCTGACCTGTATCCAATTGAGATGTTGGAGGAGGCTCTGTCGTCTTTTACCTTAGGGATTGCAATCGCCTTAAAGAGGAAGACGGGATGCGATGATGGCTCATGCAGCTATCTCGCTCGGAAGAAAAAGAAATACCAATCCCGTCCCTTCTGGTACGAATTCGTCTGGATTTTTTCTTGCGAGGACTTTTAGCCATCGCAAAATGATCCCGCTGTACAGGCACTGATGGCTTCGCAATGTCAGCTGATGATGACATCCTACTGTAGATGGTGACGACCTCCAGGCGATTCATAATGGCTGGGACATCCTTGTGTGCGCTGGTGGAGGAAAAGCCGGAAAGTTCTCTACAGTGAAAACCGATCCTGATCCCAGCGAAACTTCTGGAATCTGCGGAGCATTCATCCTCCACCATCGAGATGTCACATGACGACTGAGGAGAAGGAATCTCTCGAATCTCTGGAAGTGGGAGAGGTAGGGACATCTCTCTAGGCTCCAAAGGAAGTGGCGATGGAGGTGGTGGCATTTCCTCCCTAGGCACCAAAGGAAGAGGTGGTAGAGATGACGTCATGTGCAATCTTCGAGGTGGAGGAGAAGGCAGCGTAGCTCTGCGTGGCGTTGATGGTTTAGCCGGCGATGTCATCTTTGGTGGCTGCTGAGACGACATTCCTCTTGACGGTGACACTGGGGCTGTTGGTGATGCAAACGTCCTCTCCGGGCAACGATGGTATTTGCCAACAATGCGAGGGCACGTTTCGCATTTTCAAGGAGAGGATTTCTTGCAGTATCAGCAGCGCTGCCTTTGCCCCTTGTATGACACGAAGTCACGTTCTCTTTGCATCATAAGCTTATCAAGAACGTCTTTCCGAAGATTCATGCCCACGATGATGTCTCATTCTTTTGCAGGGGAGAATCCGGATGTTCCGGATATGCAACTTTTCGCAGCTACCCATAATCCGACATGAAATCTTTTAGGTATGACTATGCCATCAACGGCGAGGCTCTCCGGACAAGGACTGGCAGATGTCCAGGTTCAGCATGGTGGATGGTGGTTTGTCCAAACTTGACGAAGTCGGCAGCCCAGGTTTTGCTGCCTATAGAGCATCCTCGACTCAGTCGGGGATAATCTCTGAAGGACAGTAATGGCGAGATCACCAGACGGAAGAACAGGAGGTATATGCGTTTTATCGTATTGCTCCCTCATAAACATGCCAATGGCAAACGAACTATCAGCAATCATCATCACCATGTTCTCCATAGTGATGGAAAAAAAAAAAAAAAAAAGAGTAAAAAAAGTTCGGGGGAGGGGGTGAAACCTCCCCCAGCAGTCACCGGGGGGAGGGTCATTTGCATGAACAAAAGTCGCTCACACGCGCACTGATATTTGATGCGTTAATAAATTTAACGTCCAAATTTCACTAAGAGTCATTAATAGTAAGTCAGCAATCACTTAATCTGGTGCTTCCTCTCTGCGGAAGCACCATCGTCCGAGGATGGGGACGTTCTCTCTAATGAGATCCTCTCATCGGCCTGCTTATATTTCCCTTTAATTAACTTATTAGCTATGGGAATATGCGAGGCCAATGAGAGTGGTTTGCTTTTTTATTTCTGCGATTCTCGGCAATTCTACTATCTTCTCCGGGTGTCGGGCATCTACGTGGCTTCTTCGTTCACTGGCGATGACTTTATTTCTTACCGGCCGATCGCGGACTCCTGGCCGTGCCCGCCTGAAGATATTTTATAGTAAAGGTATCATTATCCATCTGCTATTTTAAATGTATTCAGAATAATGAGGTATATACCGGGAGTGCCTGCAAGCCGGATTAAGGCCGAATACTTATGAAAGTCGCAAGATGTTCAGGAGGCTCCATTTAAGATACAATTACCAAAGTGTCACCACTCGGCACAGATCGCTTGACACCGTGGGTTCAGGAGCTGGTATATGTTCACCTATTAGTTATTCTGGATGTCCTAAGTCATTCCTACTTAAGATGTTCGGCTATCTGCCACCTGCCGGCAGTTGACACTAGTAATGTCTCAACCCTTGGGAGTACTTTTATAAGACCGTGCCCTGATTTGGTCATCCAAGTTTTTAAAATAGGTTTTTTAAAATCCTAAAATCCTTTAGAATATATAAAGTCGTCCTTTAGTACTCTTTTCATAACTTCAGGATAATTCTCTAATATTCTAATTGCCTTTAGAGATTTATCCTTTTTGCTTTGATAAAGGATAAATTATTTTAGCTTTTTATTTTATTTTTATTTTCATGTTTATTTTGATTTTATTTATTATTTATTAATTATTTTGTCAATTATTATTTATTTTTTTATTTAATAACTATTATCTAAAATCAGTACCAATTCTTATATTTTCAATGAGAATCTTTTTCACTTTAATGTAAACTTTAATTTTGTTACTATTGCATATCTTTGTTTAAGGTATTCATCCTTTGTCTCATTTGCTTCTTATATGTTATCATTAATATAATACTACATTTCTGAACTACAGAAGGTTGATATCGATCTTTGACAACGATTTATAGCCTGAATGCTGCGCGTGACATAGCACGTGAAATGAAGCTATTATATTCGCATTGTCGCATTTCATTCGAAAGCTGTAAATATCAAGAGAAAATGCCTCCGAAAATCGGACCTTACTGGGAAAAGTATATGTTAATTACAGCTATTCTGCAATAATTAGCGCGTGTAAAACACGAAATTTCTCTGTTTCGAAGAAAGGCATATGGTAGTACTGAATGGATAAGGAAAATCTCGATAAGGGTTAATTCTAACTGGTCAGAAACAGGAAAAAATCCTCGAGTTCCCACAAGCCGAACACCATAGGTAATTCGAAAGGCCAAGCAACTTATCATGTGTAAAAATCCAGCAACGCAAAGAGGGATCGCAAACATCGCAGGAAATTCTGTCACCCCGTTTTTTTGGTTCCAAGGAAAAAACGAACGCGACAAAAAAAGTAAAGAAAAGAAACGAGAAAGAGAACGGAAACACGGACCCCACCGAGAAGAATCGACGAGCCCGAGGAGAAGACGAGAGGAAGGGCGAGGGATTGGTTGGGCGGCGGGGAAAGGAAGAGAAACGTCAAGACCGAGTTATTAAAGGAAAAAAAGTTTCGGAGCACAAGGGGAGAAGATTTTTGGACGGCAAAGAAAGAGGAAGGAATGAACAGGCCGGAAGAAGGTTTAAATTAAAAAGGACGGCCATTCCGGAGCCCGCAAAGAGCGACCCGAGAAAATCGGTTATCGACAGCCCTCCCCACCGTGGATTCGAAGATGGGTGCAGCAAGCGCGGAAGCCTGGGGCTGTGTGTAAGAGATACACAAGATATTTGGAGACAGCGGGCCCACTGGCGTTCTATAGAAGAAAAAGCTTCGGAGCACAGATAGAAGCCGTGCGGAGAAGCGAGATTCATCGGAGCCTTCCTTGCCGCCATAAAGTGACTTCGAATAGCGGAAATCACGAGAACAAGCAAACTCGCTACGGACCGAGTGATTCTCATGCTCAGCAATACCAGGCGAGTAAATTAGAACCTAGTGATAATGATAAAATTGCTCAGAACATTATTATCGAAGGTTTAATGTCAGATATAGACTTTCTCAGCATTAGTAATTACGCTAGCAATTCCGTGAACATTGCCCGCACAAGCACAGCAGCTAACGATTCTGGAGAAGGTTCATTGACTTGGACGAGGAATTGTCACAAGCATTTACAGCGCTCAGCTTAGAAGAAATTGCAGTCCCCCTTCTTGAAGACAGTATCTATTCTACGAGTTCGGATGATTCTACAGTCCAGCGGTGTCCCTGCTATTTTGCCCCATTTGCCGGTAGCATCGATGAGGCCTCCTTTGGCCTACCGCGCTTGATCGTCGTTTGGTAGCATAAACCCCTTTCATTGACTATTTGTTATTCTATGTTTAACTTAGCTCGTAAGCTTGCTTACTGACTATGCCTAATGCCTGTGTTTAATATATTTAATCTAGTGACCTCCTTCGGCTCGTCAAACCTGCGGACTTTTCATACGGTTGCCGCTATCAGACATTCATCATTCACCTACAACTATTTGGATACGGAGCGCCGCCTTCCCTACTTCAGTCGCCGCCCCCCCCCCCCCTGCATCCCCTCAGCAGCGAAAAGACAAGTTGGTTACTCAAGAGCTTCCATTGAGAGAAGGGCACGACCAAGAAGCCGAGAATTGAGTCATGTTAATCGGCGTCATCCAGTATAATCATTGTTTAAATTCCTGAAATGTCGTCGAGTTATAATTGGAGTTATTGAGAACTTTTATTTAAATAATTTATTCAAGCAATTCAATAATTACGTATATTATGTTATTTCGAAAAGGAAATCTCATTTGCTTTAAAATTAATTATTGGATGTTATCCCTACGAAGTTATTGTGCGGAAAATAAATTATTACTCTAAATTATCCTAACGGTCTCTCGTACTCTTTCCTGTCACTCAACCGGATTTTACTCTGCTAAAGTAAATTTAATTAAATAATAAAAGGTTGTGACAACTTCACAGGCTACTGTAAAAGAGAAGCACTTACGCAAAACACAACATGTCCACTTTGGTAATTTTTTAAAATTCTCCGATATTCGGTTTGGGAATCATATTTACCTGGTTTTCCAGTGTACCTTGTGGCAAAGCGCTTCAAAATTAATAATAAAGACTTGTATTGAAAATTGATGATCGCTTCAAAATGCATCATGTCCTTAAAACTAAGTGTGTGTGACATGTTGCATTTTGCGCGAGTGCTCTACAAATAAAATAAAAAAAAAACACAGATTTGCAACTGGAAAAGCGTCACACGAGTCGCGTTCATAAGCTGCGAAAAAAAAGGGAACTGTCGAAGGCTCTATGAGGGGAACTGCCTCGCAGCAGAACAATGGACGTACGTTGTCACTTTGGATGGAGCTGATACTCGCTCCATAGCTCCGAGCACTTACAACAGGGCCGTCCAAATCGTGCGCGTCGCCCGCGTGCAACATAAGATGCTCGCGGACGAAGCTCACGGGCAAAGCCGAGGATATAGTCCAAAACTCAAGAGGGGAGTGGGTATAGTTTTTCCTATGCAGTGTTGCCAGACTTTAGGGGGCGATTGCATTAAATGAGGCATTATTTCTTTTGTTATTGATACTTGTATGTTTTTCGTCTCGCATAACATGGCGCACATTCCGAAAAAGCATAAAATCACTGAACTAGTATTTAAACCGAAGTGGGAGAATATGTTTTTTCCATTGTTCACAGATCGGATTCGAAATGCTTAATATGCAATCGTGTCCTATGGGGGGGGGGGGGGGGGGAAAAAATTTTATTTGACATCGAGAAATTTGTCACATTAAAATGAAGGAAATAAACTGCCTCTCTCTGTTTTTTTTTGTTTTTTTTTTGCAATGTCGAATTGATAATTAGCAACTCGACTTTAAGGAACTGATCAACGTAATATGCAATAGGGAGGTAAAGAAGATTGCCCGCGGACAGAAATCGTGGACAGCCCTGACCTATAATCATCACGCGTTCGAAGGCTGTTAAATCGCGTCGTTTACCCATAGTTGAAAAATGGAACACGTCTACTGTTGTCGACGAAACTCAGCTTCCCTTTTTATATTGACCGGCCCGCTAGCAACATTGTGGCGACGTCCATGCGCGTATTTGCATAAACATGTCAGATGGTTATAATAATATGCTCACTCAGTGTATAATAGCATAAACTTCACAAGCAACTTTACAAAAATATCACTGAAATATGGCTCATTTTTAATTAATATTACACTAATTAAAACATAATAAAAAGAATGGATTATTCGAACAAAAGGTCCAATAAATCGAGAATTTGACCTCCCCTGGAAAAATTCTTAGGTACGTGCCTGGCCCGGATAGCTTTTTATCTTTCTGTTGCAAATTTCACTGATCAATACTCGTTCTTTCTCTTTCTTTTGCCAAACACACAAATTTTCGCCAGTCGTCTGGACGCTTTTAGGGAGCTCAAGGGAGACCCGTGTGATTCCTTAGCTCCTCGATAAACACTGTCTTACCCATGTCCTGTCACTGCATAATCATATTTATGCTCGTTGTTAATAATTCGTTACCCCTCTCCCTAAAAGAGGTTAATATGGTTAATTATGTAGTGCCACACCAATTAATGTGTTAAATATACAGTGCAACACCAGTTAATGTGTTAACAAACTTTCAACCCCCCTTTTCCCCCCTTAGGGGTTGAATTTCGAAAAACTCTTTCTTAGTGCTCACTTACAATTTGTAAAGAACCTCTATACAAAATTTCAAGTTTCTAGGCCTTATGGTTTGGGCTGTGCGTTGATCACTCACTCAGTCAGTTTCTTCTTTTATATAGATAACCTTGTATTTTTACTTCACTGAGAAGAGATGACCTTCGGTTAAGATACGTAATATGTTGATTTTGTGATAATACACTGGCTCAAGAAATACACTTAGAAAATAATTTTATGTCTCTAAGTTCTTATATGCTTTCATTTGTTCATGGCCAAATGCTTTTGATTCAATAAAATAATTGTAAATGTCGAAATATGAAACGGATGCGCACTTCACATCACACATTCTGAAGAATTAATTTATATTCAAAATCTGAAATATAAACAGGTTTTAAAGTAAGCAAATAAAGACATTTTTTCAAATGCTGTCTATTTTTTTTTTTTTTTTTTTTTTTTTTTTTTTTTTTTTTTTTTTTACCGTCATACTGCCTATACAATTGCGTTAAAAATAGACTAAAGAATGCAATCGCAGTTCGATATAAACATGTAACTCATGTTCATCACTTGCCATTAAATATTAAAATTAGAGCAGGAATGTTGTACACACTATCCGATTTTTAGGTATCTTTAATTAACGTTGCGACATTATAGGCAGTAATGCTAAAATTTAAGAGTGGATGAGAGGAATCGGAAGACCCCAGAGCTCAGAACGTAGCTACTATATGTGTAAAAATATATGACGGCTACGCTCAGGGGCATGTTGTAATGGCGGACGCCCGTGAAATCGAAAGTAAAAAGGTGGATAACGTGTAGAAGTGTCTCTCTAGCGAGACGCTTTTGAAGCTGCGACGCTGCGATCGAAGTCGCTCGTGCGAAAGCTTTCACTGATAATCACTAATGCTGGAAATATACGATTTAAAATTCCAATAATTCCTATTTAATTTGTCTGATTCTGAATGTAACCTCATTGATGAGTGCGGGATACTTCTGTCTTCAATCTAAAGTTGTCCACAATGTTCAGTTGTCCAACCAAGTTGTTTTTATTTTTAGAAAAATGCCTCGCTGTTTTGATACTGATTTCATCAATAGAAACATTAATAAAAGGTTGGTATGATAATAAAAACTTTATGTACATAAAACACAGCGATTACAAAAAGCAATCAAAAATACGATTATTTTAAATCAAAAAAATTGTTTACAATCTGCTGGCCTAATGCTACATAAATGGGTCTATTTCACGTTTACAAGACCTGAGAAGTGGCGGAGTCCTTGGCAGATTGAAAACGAGGCTGAGCCGTGACTGTATAGATTAATAAAGACGTATCTGTTTAATCACTGGATTCTAACTCAGAATATTTCATGGATTCACTTGATGGATTAAGATTATTTAAGAAGGGAGCTATTCCAAATAAATTTCTGTTGCAAAATAGACCAAAACGAATGACTAAAGAAATATCACCTCAAAAATTACTATACTATCATTACTTTATTTATTTATTATTTAATATCATTTTATTATTATTTATTATTAATATTAAAATTTTATATAAATTATATTGAATATAAATCGTTAATTTTAACATATACCTTTAGTATAATACATTTTATTAATTGAAATTATTTGAACATATATATTGGGATGTTACTTTTTATTAATTTTTTATTTTCTTCTTTTGCTTTTATTATTTGTTATATTTTATTAATCTTAACATTTACAATTAATTGATCTTATTAACATTTACATACTGCATATCTGTGTGCAAGTAAACAATGAGCGGGGTCAAAAATGCTAACACCGAGTTGAGTTAGTGAAGAAAATCATTGTTGCTACGATAGTCAACAATACGTTAACAATCGAACAATAATCATTGCTTCACCAATCCAACTCGGTGTTTTCATTTTTGACCTCAGCCAATATAAAGGTAAACGCACTGACAATGATCATGTTTATTGCAATCCATGCAATGAAAATAATAACAATTTATTTGACAAAAAAACAAGAGAGATGGTTTAAGAATCTCATTCCAAAAACCAAGTTTATTGCGAAAGTCAAGACCACCCGATATGACAATCTGATAGATTAAATAAAAGTTCAAATATTTAGGAGAATTTAACAAAACGGATCAGAGATAAAAGCTTTTAAAGCAACAGTCAATAAGATGAAATCGGCCTATTTCCTCACCAGAGATATCTATAAGAAGTCAATTTCATTCAACGCTAAATTTCGGCACTAAACAACAGTAATACGCCCAGAAGCACTTTATACCTGCTGTGCATAGCTAAATGTTTGATCCTCATCAAAAAATGTTAACTCAAGAACTGGAAGTAGCTGATAGAAAAACATTAAGAAAAATATTGGTAGTATACACCAATATTTAAAGTACGCCATAGCAATGAAATATACACATATACTGAAAAAATTACTGATACTGTACCGTTAGGAAAGAGAGAATAGCTTTTTATGAACAACATCTTGAAAGAATAAACCACAGTAGGCTCACAAGAAAAAAATGTCAAACTTGAAACTAGCCAATACTTGGGTAAATGAAACACAAAAGGACAGAGAAGAATTATAAATTTCACAAGCAGACATACAAAAACGTACACCACATAAAACCAAGTTGGAACAATCAAAAGGCTTTCGGGAAAAAAATGAAGAATTAAAACGACGCATTTTGAACTCAGGAAAGGAATAACATAGAGTTGCAAAGAACGTAATCCATTGCGGCTTATTCAACAACAACAACAACAACGACGACGACGAAATAAACCTCATTTGTTAAATGAATTTGAAGTAATGATCACCATTGAAGAAGGAACTGAAAATTGTGATTTATCTCCTGAAAATTAGAACAGTTGGATTTGATCAACAGTTTCCAGATTTCCCTCGGCTCCTTAAGCCCTTAGATCTAACAATTTCTTTTACATCCTTCAATGATACCTGTGGTAGTGCGTTTAAAAACTAACTGAATAAGCATTCAATTCCTTCTCACCAAGCTGAGCTTCACGGTTCAGCCTCGTTTTCGATCAAGCATGAGCGCGGCCATAATCTCCAGCTTTCTCGTTTGAAAAAGGCCCATTTAGATTATACATACCAAAATATACTGGGTGTTTCAAAAATAACCGGTATATTTGAAAAATCAATAAAATAAACGGGCAGCGATAGAAATACACCGTTAGTAATTTCGAAAGTTTGTCTGCCTGAAAATTTACTGTTGTCCCAAGCATATTGCAACACACGGTGTATTTCTATCGCTGCCCGTTTAGTTTTTATTGATTTTTCAAATATACCGGTCATTTTTGAAACACCCGGTAAATCCTCTATTCTCACAACATAGAGTAAGCATACTATAATAAGAAAAATTATAATGTAACAATAGTAATAAAAAATTTTTTAAAAATAATCATTTTGTTATTATTTATAATTTATTTTAATTAATTAATAAAAAAATTATTTTATTTTATTTTAATTTTGAAGTATGCTTACGTAGGTTGTGGAAAAAGAGGGTTTATATTTTTGTATGTATTATCTAAATTTGTTATGTAACATTAGGCCAGCAGATTGTGAAAAATTTTTATGATTTAAAATAATTGTATTTTGATTGTTTTTTGAAATCGCTGTGTTTTATGTACAGTTGCTATCAAAAACATTTGCACTTACCGCATCCTGACAAATGGGGCGTGTTTAAATTTTGCGCCGCCAGTTTTCGCCGGAGCGGAAGATTTTGGATTTACCTACTTTCAAAAGGTAGAGTCCGCAGAATTTCGGCTTTTAGTCACAACTCGCCGTTGAATCACGGGTATAAGTTTATTTGAAATAATTCTTTGTTATGTTTATATAACAACTATCCTTTTAACGGAAATAAAGAAAATAAAAGTGAAGTATAAAAAATCAACTTAATAAGAATGATTTTACCGCCAAAGCGGATAAAGGAAGCACATTTTCGTGTTATAGCATCCTACATGGATATGTAGAATAAACCAACATTTTAAAACACTTTAGAGAAAATAAATAACTAGGAAAACTAAATTGTAAATTACTATTTAAGTAAGCTAATGTATAGAGAGAATTTAAACGAATAAACTTGATGAACTGGAAGGTAACTGGAGAGTGAAGTAATTCCTCATACATTTAAAAAAATAAAAGTTCTTTAATTTGTAAGAATTCCCACATAATGTTAAACGAAGTGAGCCTCAATTGCTGAAGCATTATTTGTAAACATCTATTATTTTATCATATTAAATTACTAATGTGTTTCTACGTTATCATCTACCATTGAAACAAACGATTAACTACTATTAATTAGCAATATGTATGCGAGTTATTTGATATGTATTAATTTGCGAGTTATTTGATATGTTACATGCCATATCTCACCAATGAAAATTCCAATGATACCATTTATGGCAACATTAGGGCACGGGCTACTAAACCAATAACCATTAACATTATTTACTCGTGATATTCACTCATGGCACATTGTTACGAGTTGTTTGATATATTACATACCATATCTTAGCATTGAAAGTTCCAATAGTACCATAAGGTATCATATGGCATTATTAGGGCACGTGCTACTAAACCAATAACCATTATCATTAGTTACTCGTTATATTCACACAATACATGTTGTTACGAGTTGTTTGATATATTACATGCCATATCTTAGCATTGAAAGTTCCAATCGTACCATATGGTAGCATTAGGTCACGGGCTATTAAACCAATAACCATTATCATTAATTACTCGTTATAATCATCCATGGCACGTTGCTACGAGTTGCTTGATACATTACATACCATATCTTAGCATTGAAAGTTCCAATAATACCATATGGTATTATTAGGGCACGTTCCAATAATACCATAATAATACCATAAGGTGTCATATGGCATTATTAGGGCACGTGCTACTAAACCAATAACCATTATCATTATTTACTTGTTTTATTCAGTCATGGCACGTTGTTTCGAGTTCTTTGATATATTACATGCCATGTTTTAGCATAGAAAGTTCCAATGGTACCATATTGTATCATATGGCACTATTAGGGCACGTGCTACTAAACTAATAATCATTATCATTATTTACTCGTTATAATCACTCATGACACGTTGTTACGAGTTGTTTTATATATTGCATGCCATATCTTAGCATTGAAAGTTCCAATCGTACCATATGGTACCATTAGGGCACGTGCTACTAAGCCAACAACTATTATCATTATGTACTCGTTATATTCACTCACGGCACATTGTTAAGAGTTGTTTGATATATTACATGCCATATCTTAACATTGAAAGTTCCAATCGTACCATATGGTACCTTTAGGGCACGTGCTACTAAACCAATAACCATTATCATTATTTACTTGTTTTATTCAGTCATGGCACGTTGTTTCGAGTTCTTTGATATACTACATGCCATGTTTTAGCACTGAAAGTTCCAACGGAACCATATGGTATCATATGGCACCATTAGGTCACGTGCTACTAAACCAATAACCATTATCATTATTTTCACGTGATATTCACTCATGGCACGTTCTTACCAGAACGCTACCACTAATTAAGTAAGGCGTTCCATCTAACGTTAACGCCTGCCTTAATTAATGGTAGCGTTCTTCCTTCTAGAATTGCTCACCCCTTTGTGCACCGTATCCATTGGATTTAGAAATGTTGTTTGATATACACTATATGATCACAAATATCCGGACACATGCACGTTTGCGCTCTAGCCACGATTTCATGGAAATCAATAGGGCGTTGCACAACCCTTTGCCCGAATCACAGCTTCCACCCTTCGGGGAAGACTTTCCACCAAATGTTGGTAGGTACTTTCCGGAATGTTCCTCCATTCCTCCCGAACAGCGAGAATCAGTTCAGGTACAGAAGTTGGCCGATGTGATCTGGCCCGCAAGCGTCTTTCCAATTCATCCCACAGACTCTCTATAGGATTGAGGTCGGGACTTTGTGCCGGCCAACCCATTTCTTCGACCCCTGAGTCCGCAAACCACTGCTGTACACGCCTCGCTTTGTGACACGGAGCACTGTCGTGTCGGTAGAGAAATGGCCCTTTTCCGAAAAATTGCCACAACGTTGAAAGTGCACAGTTGTCCAAAACATTCAGATAACGGTCGGAGTTCATGATTCCTTGCACAGGAACGAGCTGGCCCAGTCCGTACCATGAAAATGAGCCCCACACCATGACTCCTCCTCCTCCGAACTTGACTGTGGGCTCTGTGCACTCAGGTAAGAAGCGTTCTCCAGGTATGCGCCAAACCCAAACTCGTCCATCGGATTGCTAGAGTGTGTAGCGAGATTCGTCTGTCCACAATACACGTTTTCATTGGTCCATTGTCCAGTTTCTGTGGGCTTTGCACCACTCCAGACGTCGCTTGGCGTTGACCCTGCTGATGTGGGGCTTGTGGGCAGCAGCACGGCCATGGAATTCGTGTGCAGTTCCCGACGAATTGTCATGGTACTGGCATCATTTGCAGAGGCGTTTCTAAACTCTGTGGCAATTTTTTCCGCAACAGGTTTCGGTTGCTGCGGGTGACACGACGAAGCACTCGACGGTCTCTGTCCGTTAGTTTCTTGGGTCTACCGGTTCGTTGTTGAACTGTTGTTGATCCCTGGGTCTTCCATTTCATAATGACATCGCCAACTGTTGACTTGGGTATCTGAAGAAGGCTGGAAATGTCATGCACGGACTTGCCGCAGTGGTGACATCCAACGATGGTTCCACGTTGGAACTCACTGAGCTCTGCCGAACGACCCATTCTTGCCAATGTCCAAGCAGAGTTGTGTCTGAAGGTGTGGGAAGCTATTTAAATGATGTGCAAGTCATTATCATGTGACATTGGGCCAATCAATGATCTGTGAGGGGTGTCCGGATATTTTTGATCATATAGTGCATAACAAGCCGTATCTTAGCATTGAAAGTTCCAATAGTACCATAAGGTATCATATGGCACCATTAGGGCACGTGCTACTAAACTAATAACCATTATCATTATTTACTCGTTATATTCACTCATGATACGTTGTTACGAGTTGTTTGATATAATACATGCCATATCTGGTTACAGGAAATTTTTAAGGGGGTATCATAATGGTACCATTAAAGTACGTGCCATTAGAGCACGTACCTATTCCGGCTATCTCACGTTCGTACTTGTTGGTGCTCTATCCCATATTAATGGATTGGTAAAAACAGACTGTGAAAAAGTTAATTCGTTTTCAAGTTATCGTAATACGGAGGGTTGTTTACAATCTATGGTAACGATTTGCATGGCGCGTGACGTCTCAACCAATCAGCGTAGGTATGCAAATTTATGTAAAAGTACAGGTGAGTACTTAAACATTAGTGTGGCAGGCGGCGGGTTAGTTTGCTCGGAGAAATGCCGTCGAAAGTGTCACAGTTTTGGGAAGGGTACATGACAGCCTTTTCCGACGAGAAATTCAGTCATTTTGCATTAATTACGGCATGTAGGAAAAGAGGTTTCACCATTTCGAAGAAAGGAGTTCATAACGTGTTGGCTGGTGTTGGTTTGGCCCGCACAAAGGACAGATTTTCGGGACTGCAAAGCAAGCAAATCCAAGGACACCTACAAGTCGCACAAAGGCTGTCATTCGGAAAGTCAAGAAAATGGTGACGGGGAACAATCCAGCGACCCAAAGGACCATTGCTGCTAAGGTAGGAACATCTCTTCGTACCGTAAACAAGATTATCCATAAAGATTTGGGACTGCAAAAGAGACATAAGAGCAAGGTTCACAAGCTCTTGCTAAGTCACATTTCAGAACGTAAGACCAATTGCAGAAAACTGTATGAATGTCATCTCGCTGGGGATAAATGGAAGTATGTGACCACATTAGACGAAGCATATGTTCTCTGTCGGGCTGCAATAAACCAAGGGCGATTTTTTATCACCCACTGGGAGCCAAATCGTTTCCAAATTGGTACAGAGAATGTCGTGAAAGTTTTTCGAAGGGATTCATGATCGTCGCGGGTTATTCCTATAAAGGCAAGCTACAGATACGGAGAGTGGCTCAAAATGTAAAGGTGAATTCTGCGTAATATCAGGAACACTTTCTGACACCAATTTATACAGAGGAACTACCTGCTCTTTACGGAAACGACGTTGACAAGGTCCGTCTCCATCAAGACAAAGCGTCCAGCATACGTCCAAATCGACACAGAATTTACTGACACGAATGTTACAGCAAACAGGAATCCAGGCTATACCGTTTACCGAGATACCAGTGAAGTCTCCAGACGCGTCGCCCATGGATTTTTGCGCATTTGGACTATTAAAACGAGCCTTGGGAAGCCGACGTCCTCGTTCATTGGATGGACTATGGAAATCTTGTCAGCAGGATTGGCAACGTTTAAGTCTTACCGTTCTTCGCAGTAGTCTACTGCAATGGAAGCTGCGCTGCAGAGCGATAGTAGTATCCCATGGCCATCAAATAGAGCATGATCGTTGGTGGAGAAAGGGAATTTCGGGGAAATAAGACCGAATTCGTATCGTTACCATAGATTGTAAACAACCCTCCGTAAACACTAAGCTTCATAGTAATAAAAAATTCTTTTGATTTAGAGACCGATTTGCCTTTTCAATAATCGTCAAACACGTGCATCCTGCACGCGCACCATCTCATTAACGTTTAGAGCACGCGCAGATTCGAACCCATGTTCTCAACACGCGTTTTCCCGAATGCGAGGATAATTCGTGTCTTCCAGCAATTCAATACACGCACTCTTTCTATTGTAATGCAATGAATTGTGGGAATTGTGTCTACAGACAGACGAACGAACGGACGGACGGACGGACAGACAGCTAGACAAACCGATCACATAAGCATTTTTCTACGAAAATATGCTAAAACAAGAATGATTTTACCGCCAAAGCGGATAAAGAGAGCACATTTTCTTATTATAGCATCGTACATGGATATATAGAATTAACCAACATTTTAAAACACTTCAGAGTAAATAAATAAATATGAAAACTAAATTGTAAATTACTATTTAAATAGGCTAACGTATAGAGAGAATTTAAAAGAATAAACTTGAAGAATGAAAGGTAAATGGAGAGTGAAGTTATTCCTCATACACTTAAAAAAAAAAAGTTCTTTAATTTGTAAGAATTCTCACATAATGTTAAACGAAGTGAGCCTCAATTGCTGAAGCGTTATGTTTAAGCATCTATTAGATTTTCATATTAAATTACTAAAGTCTTATTGAAGCAAGCGATTAACTACTATTAAATTAATTAGTAATGAGTTTTAGATACCATTAAGCCTAAGAGTACTATACTCTTGATTCAAATAAGCTATGGATAACAAAAGATCTAATAACGCGTAAGGAGTTGGTTGATATATTATACGCCATATCTTAGCATTAAAAGTTCTATAAATTCTGTATTGTACCATTAGGGCACGTGCTACAAAACCAATTGCCACTATCATTATTTACTCGTTATATTAACTCATGGCACGTTGTTACGAGTTGTTTGATATATTACAAGCCATATGTTAACATTTAAAGTTCCAATGGTGCCATATGGTATCATATGGCACCTTTAAGGCACGTGCTACTAAGCCAATACAATTATCATTATTTACACGTGATATTCACTCATGGCACAATGTAACGAGTTGTTTGATATATTACATGCCATATCTTAGCATTGAAAGTTCCAATGGTACCATATGGTATCATAGAGCACCATTAGGGCACGCGCTAGTAAACCAATAACCATTATCATTATTTACACGTGATATTCACTCATGGTAGGTTATTACCAGTTGTTTGATATATTATATGCCATATCTTAGCATTAAAATTTCCAATGGTACCATATGGTATCATATGGCACCATTAGGGCACGTGCTATTAAACCAATAACCATTATCATTATTTTCTGGTGATATTCACTCATGGCACCTTGTTATGAGTCGTTTGATATATTACATGCCATATCTTAGCATTGAAAGTTCCAATGGTACCACTTGGTACCATTAAAACACGTACTACTAAACAATTCAGACATCACTATATACCGTTATATTCATTCATGAGACATCCTTGCACGTACACGTGCCGTTAGACCGATACTTGCTATCACTAGTTACTCTTTTATATTCGTTCATGATATGTTGTGACAATTTGTTTGACATATTACATGCCATATCTTGTTATAGGAAATGTTTAAGAGGGTATCATAATGGTACCATTAAAGCACGTGCTATTAGAGCACGTACTTATTCCTGCTATCTCACGTTCGTACTTCTGCGTACTCTGTCCCATTTTAATGGATTGGTGAAAACAGACTGTGAAAAAGTTAATTCGTTTTCAAGTTATCGTAATAAATGCTAAGCTCCCTAGGAATAAAAAAATTCTCTTGATTTAGGGACCGAACTGCCCTTTTAATAATCGTCAAACACGTGCATCCTGCACGCACACCATCTCATTAACGTTTAGAGCACGCGCAGAACCGAACCCATGTTCTCAACACGCGTTTTACCAAATGCGAGGATAATTCGTTTCTTCCAGCAATTCAAGACATGATTGAACAATACATGCAATTCAATACATGCAACGCAATGAATTGTGGGATTGTCTACAGACGGACGGACGGACGGCTGGACAAACCGATCACATAAGCACATTTCTATATATAGAAAACTAGCAAAGATACCCGGCGTTGCCCGGGATAATTACACTTGGATGTAAACAGAACAATCTCAAAAAATTAAATTAAATTTTGCAATATCTTAAAAATAAACACATGAAAATGCTTAGAATTAATACAGTAAAAATTCTTAATGAAAATTCTAAAAAAAACTTTTTAAAGGCTCACAATGGCTGGACCTCCAAGCATGCCACTGCTATTTTAAATAATTTCTTACTCACGTAATCTTACCTCAGATGTATACTTAGTGTCGTTGCAATTTCCACTCTTCTCTCGATGTGTTGAAGCAAAATTTGGCCATTCATCACTTTGTGCAGTCTAGCGGTCGCGGAATCTTCTATTTACTTGCTTCCCATTTGCTCAATACATCACGGAGCTAAAGGAGTGCTTCCTCTCTCGTCTTTCCACTCTTTCTCAATAGTCTGCTAACTCTCCATTGTCTCCATTTACTGATCATTTTTAAAGATTTTCAAGAAATTGTTAAGTACTAAGAACTCTCTTTTCTAAGAAAAGCCTGAATAACAGGAATTCTATGCAGTGTTACAAATTGAAACTTATCCATATTGCATCATCATTTTATGTTCATTGTTATAATTCTTGGAAAGGACTGCTTTATCATTGCATCATCATTTTGAGCTCATTGTTATTGGTGAATTGCGTGTTGAAACCATTGTTGATACCTATTGTTGCACAAACTTTTATTTGCATTGTTGGTCATGAGATATATATTGTTGGTCCGTGCAGAGTGTTTGTGAATTGCGTGTTGATACCATTGTTGCAAAAACTTTATCTTGCATTGTTGGTCATGCGATATTTCTCATTAATATGCCCTGCTATAACCATGAATATCGATTTTTTATCAATAATTATTATTTTTTCGAAATCTGAAGTAGACAGTGACCTTCCTCATGCTTTGAAGGTCATGTATGCGAAATTTCATCAAGATCGGAATAAAACTGTAGATTTGTATAAAAAACGTACAGACCCACCCACAGACAGACCCACAAACATCCTTCTTTATATATATAGATAGATAGATAGATTAGAAAATGTGCTAAAAACAATTTTTATTCTTTCATTTGAATCTATTTATGTAAGATGTAATAGGTTTCGTTATTATAATTTTTATCATATCATCTTTTTTCATATTTACTGTTTGTAACATCATCTCTGATATCTCAATAAACAGATTCGAGGCCGTCAAATAACAAGGCCTGGAAGCGAAAAATGTCACCTGACCAACTGAGTGCTACAGTATTTCTCATAAAATAAGACCAATGAAACGAACCAATCAGAATTGGCTGCTTATCGCTTAGTAAATCCTGTTTCACAATTAGGGTTTGCGTGCGCAAAATGGGCAGATGCGGAGTCCGCAACGCGTAGAGAGATTTTTCGCAAACGCGGTCATTTCACAAAAAAATAAAGACGCGCGGATTCCGTCCCGCAAGTAGATTGCGGGCGGATTTCTCATATCTATACAGTCTAGATATTTGGCGAATCCGCGCACGCAGTAGCCAATCAGAATCGGATTAGCTTTGCACAGTAATCCTGGGAAATTTGAACACAGTAATCAGCTACACCTCGTTTCTTGCTGAAGCACATTTGACATCGTAATAATAATATTTTTCGCGATGAATGAAGCATCTGTATTTACGAATATTCGATATATATTTCAGATAAATTCCAGACGTTTAGATGACATGCTTTTCGGGTATAGTATTATTTAATCAACATCGATGGCATCGCTCGACCCTCGATTAATTACCCAGTCAATGCGACGATAAAGTAACAAAAACAAAAAGGTACAATAAATATGTACACAATATGAACATTACAGTTGGAAAGCCTTAGCAACCAGTACGTCATTATGAAAAGGAAGTGAAATTTTTTTCTTAAAACATCAATATATTCGAAGGGTTGGCAGGAAAAATGAAAAATGCTGGGGAGGGGGATATCGAAACCCAATGACCACATGTACAGATCGTGTATATTTGAAAGAACATATACATCGAAGTTTTACTGGAAGTCTCTCTCGTATTTTATCAATACATCGATTTTGTTAGGAAAAACAAAAATGGCCATTAATTTTAAAGAAAAACGTTCGTTTAACGAACGATTAATACTCTAGAGTGCCTTTATAAACGCCATTATAAGGGCACTCTAAAATAGACCAATCGGAAGAGACTTCTTGCGGTCGCATATTTAATTGTGAACTAAAAACGGAAACTTCACGATGCCTCCGCAAGGTATGCGGAATGCCACGGCCCGCACAAGTAGCAGATTCCGCTACCGCTTGTTCTCGCGTTTTAATCGTGAAACAGGCTCCGTTCATCTCTCGCGCTCATCGGTTAAGTTAAAATGGAGGGCATTGCTCCACTTACTAACTGGTGTGAAAATGAAGCTTGTAACGTTTTAATTAACAGTGACAATATGTCCATGCCTTGCAAAAATGAACGTGGTGCCACTATTCACAGTTGTATAAGAGAATCTATTATAGAAGTGGTTGAATCAATGGAAAAAGACCCGACCTTTTTTGGCAGACGCACTCGACAAAAAAAAAATTACTGAAGCGGTGTGCCGCCGATTTTGCATAAGCGGGAAGACTTAGGCCTGTTTCACATAGAGCTTTGCGGAGAGGAAAACACGCGGAAGCGCAATCCGCGAGCAAAAGCGGACTTTTTCCGCTAAACTGAGGCATTTCACATTCATGCGCAAACGTTGCAGATCTGCTCCGCAAGAGTTGCGGAGCGGATTTTTCATTTCAAGGAGGTCTGGAATTTTTGCGGAATCCGCTTTGCCTGAGCCAATCAGGAAGCAGGTGAAGCGCAAAGCATGTAAGGAGAACCTAAAACGGGAGAGATAAAAATTACACTCTACTACACAGTAGTGCCCTGCGATCCCTTAAAGATCGAGGATCGAGGGATCTTTTCAAACAATCTTTGGTTCCAGCCTAGCAATCGATCTTAGATCGATCTTTAAATAAAAAAGTTTGTGCTTTTAAATTCAAGTACAAAAACAAAGTTTTATTCAAATACAACACCAAAGATACAATTTTGTCAATTCATCGATAGACAATTTTGTCAAATACAACAGCTTAGAATCAAACACTGACTTAAATATTTTGGTTTAATGCTAGCCCTTTTTTTTGTCAAAATATTACCTGCTTTTGAGAAGAGTCTCTCACTAGGAACTGAAGTAGCTGGAATCAATAAGAATTGAATTGCAATTTCATACAGGAAGGCAACTTTTCATACTTTCAAATTCTGAGGAAGGCAACTTATTCAACAGTGAATTAACTTAAGATATAGCAGCAGCACAACAGCTACGGCTTCCGAAGTCATGCTTCTTAAAACGTGGATCAAGCAATGTTGATACATTATAAAGTAAATTGCTTTCCACATTCTTGAACCTAGATTGTGTATGCTTCAGGGCAATTTCCCTTAACTGGTTGCCTACCTCAGTTGAGGGACTTAGGGAGGACAGCCAATCTGACAAGAGGAATTATTTTGCTAATGGATGGGACCCAGAATTTCTCCTAAAAGTGCATTGGAAGCTGAATTGCTTCTGTGAAAAAAAGCTATGATATCTTTACCCCATCATAGCTTTCTGAACAATGCTGGCAAATTGGTAGAGAAAAGATTACACTAGAAAAGCTGTAGGTGATTAGTCTAGAAAAGTAATCGTCAAATAGCTTTCTGGTTCGCAGGGCACTTTCTGAACAATGCTGGCAAATTGAGAAACACCAGTCATTACATCTTTAGCTAATAAGTTCAGTGAATGAGCAAAATATCCTAACTGCTTTCCTCGTCCCAAAAATAATTCAACTGATTTTTTTTTTGCATTAGCTGCATTGTCAGTAACACAATAAATGATTTTTGCTTTTTTAATACCCCAAAAATTTATTGTCTCCGCTAACTTCTACTTTAAAAATCCATCTGATTGGCTGAGCTAGAGCTAGGGGAAAGATCGATCTTTTTTTCGATCTATCGCTCAGTAAAAAGATCGGTCTTTAGATTGATCGACATGAAAAAAGATCGATCGTAGATCGGAAAATCGATCCATCGCAGGGCACTAGTGTAGATAGCGATGGCCAGCAAATGTGTGTTTCATGAGAAACTTATTTCTTTAATTTCTGAACGAATTTCAATTTGGAATACCAAATAAAGGAACACAGAAATGCTCGGCTAAAATAAAACAAAACCAGGTATAAGTCGGTTTCTATTTTCTCGGGTGACATCGATGATCGATCAGCCCCTTCACGTTTAAGCCTATTTTACATAAAGCTTGTTTCAGCCCCGTCTAGCTCGAATTTATTATTGTTTTTAATCATTAGATAAGTGTAACATATTTATTAAGTAAGTAAATGATATATCGCATTATAGAATTTATATTTTCAGAAAATTATGCAAGAAAACACATCACGAAAATCTCGTGACGATGTATGTGCGGCCAGGCCGACATCAATGACCGACAGACCACCCGTAGCTGATGTTCACCGTCACGGGACTTTAGTGACTTTTTTTCCCGCATAAAATTTCGTAAAATATAATTCCTATAATATGATAAATTATTTATGTATTAATTAGACACATTACAATAATGAATTCATGCGTAAACACAACGGGGCTGACCGATGTCTTCCGAGAAAATTAGAGAATGCTACTCTCGACTTTTACCCAAAAGGGGTTTAATTTTTTTTTAATTTTATTATAATTAAAATATATATTTATTATTACACAAATACTGTGAAGTACAGTTCTTGTATTTTTAAATCATACTCCGCCAAATGAAAAACTGACAATATATAACATCTCCATTTAAAAAATTGTTGAAAATTCATTTGATAAACTTTTTTTTACTTCAAAAGCTTAGTTTTAGACTCCATTTTACGAAAGAAGATACTATTTTAAAGGGACCAATCAAGAGACAGCTTAAGCGGAAAAGTTGCGCGAAAGTTTTAATTGTGAAATGCTCAACGGATTCCGCGTTTCCACGCGGAATGCGCACGGAGGCGCCACTATACACAATATATGCGGATCTGCATCCGCTCCACCAGCGATTTTCTATGTGAAACAAGCTTTAGGCGTGGATTCCGCATGCGCAAAAACAACGGCAGAAACCACAAAGCAGAAAATTTTCTGACATCACTTCCTGCTCTCTTCTTTTTCCCCGACAGAAAATTCTCTTATCTTTGTAGGCTATGACTCAAACCAACGCGAATTTTCTGTCGGGCAGCAAGAAGAAAGCCGGAACTGACATCAGGACATATTCTGCCTTCTGGTTTCTGCCGTTGTTTTTACGCATGTGGAATCTACGCCTTACTATAGAATCATGCGGCAGAGAACTGAATGCCAAGCATCTGGAAAGCCGATTACAACCGTAACAATGTATTACTTTTCATCGCAGAGTCCTTCTCTCTCAGTGGTTACGTTACAACACTAGGTAAACGATATTTCATATTTTCATTGTTGTGGAATGATTAAAAGCATTTTTAAAACTATCTCTCGGTAAAATTCAGTGTAGCGACTCCTAATTTTCTCGGTTGACATCGATGAGCCCCGTCGCGTTTATGCTCTGAATTTATTATTCTAACATATCTAATATATCTATTTGTTATATTTAAAATATATAATAATACATATAATAAATGAATAACAAAAATATTCGTAAAGTTTTTTTAGAACGTTTAGAACTTTGGTTTCTATAATTTCTCTGAGTCTCTGAGGATTGTTTAAACATTTACATTATTTAACGTCTCGTTCTTGAACAAAATTTTAATCTCGTAAAAACAAGTTATATTAAAAAGTTATTACTTTATATATATAAGGTAAACGAAATTAAATGATTTACAAATTTTATATGATCTTATGAAAATAAAAAAATTTGGCTTTAATGTTGAGGAAAGTGTGAGCAGGGAATAAAGAATAGATTCTATTGAAGTTTCTACAGTTCCAGAAGAAAGTAATGGATAAACAGTGCACGCACCTGATTAGTTTCTACCACGGTCTATAGATATTCATGGTCATCGAGCTCCATTGTTAAAATGAAGCTAAAGTTTCTAGCTCCCAATAGGGCGGGAACTCTATTGAAAAGTGGCGCTGCATGTACAATCGGCCCAAAAACGCCTGCAGCGCCGCCCTATCGACAAACAGAAACTTTACTTTCATTTTCAGTTTCAATGAAAAACCTCTATCGCAGGTCACGGTCGGCCCTGGTGCGATCTATGCGGCACCTGGCGCAATCTATTTTCCTTAGCTTCTTGAAACAATGGAAAATGGCCGAAGCTCGATGACCATGACCGTGGTTTCTACTCTGACCCAAACAAAGGTCAACGGACTTCTTCTATGAAAACTACTATAGCAACAATCCAACCTTCATTGTTACCAACAAAAGGAAAAACACTGATTGTCAGCATCCAAGTTGGAGACAATGAAGGTTGGATTGTTGTTAGCACCCAGTTGGTCAGGTGACTTTTTCGCTTCCAGATTTTCACAGATCCAAGCCTACGAGATAACAGATTTATTTACGAGAATAAAAAGTTGAAATTTAAAGAGGGAAATTTAATAAATATTTTCATTCAAGCAGTTATCAGGTGCGAACCACTAATATATGAGATGCCACGCCACTTAACGCAATTTGATAAAGGTCGGATAGTTGTAGAGAAAGAGCACAATGTGAGGCATAATGATCAATTTGATTTTGAAGCATTGTTATCCTTTTTGAAGGCCGCAACGTCAATCGGCTCCCGCTAAAACTGTTCCTGCTCGATACCTGCTATATCCAACCCACTGTTGCTGAGTATTTCGAGTCTACGGTACATCCAGGTCTCACTGTGCCTGATTCCGAATTACAGATCGTATTCCACAGGTCGTATATCAATTTTTTGTATATTACATTGATTTTAAAATCTATATCCTCTATAAGAAAATTTATCTTAACAATGACTCTCCTCTACGTCTACCATTGTTACGACCAGGAGTAAACAATCATTTATTTCTTCCTTTGTTGCGTCCGCCGCCAATCTTTCGTATATCCTTGTGCTTTTTATCTTAAGCTGAACAACGTTTGGACTATATACTTGCTTTGCCCCATCTACGAACTTCTAATCACTCACATCTTGACAATTTTTCATTCATCCAGTTTCTCTTACCGTATCAAATAAATGCTCGACAGCCTCTACTGCTGACTCCACAATTGAGTGAGGTAGCTCTAATTAAATACTCAATTTTGCCTGTTCCATATTTTCGGCCACAACCTAATCCGTTCAAGCTCCTATTCTCAAAATGCCCAAAGACAAGTTAAATAAACCTTGTACCCGACCCACATTGGCTAACTCTCCTTCGTCACCTAAATCAGGCGTTCCTATGCGTTCGTCAATTGAACAGTGCATTGCCGACTATTTATCGAATCCTGACATTTTAGATAAGTTTTTGGATACCCTATTTCAGCGCCTTACCCAGAAATTAGACACTCTACTAAGCGATCTAATTTATCGTATCTCCTCCACTGAAGCCCGCATCGAAGAATTAACTTCCCGTGTCAACAACATAGACTCTTCCACAATAAGCCTCAACGCTCTTTACACTTCCCCGAAAAATTCTTCAGTTCTCCCCACTTCTTCGCAATTAACTCTTGTTCAACAACAAATAGATGACATGGAGCAATATGCTAGGAGGGACAACATAAGAATATATGGCCTCCCAGAATCTTCCGCGGAAACTACTTCAACAAAATGTCTTGATCTTTTCGCTACTAAATTGGACCTGAACCTTAACCCTTCAGCTATTATCACAGCTCGCCGAATTGGCCCCGTTCCGACACCAAAATCCGACCTATTCTTCTCCAATTCTCATCATCGCAATATAAAGATATCATAATAAAAAATCGCACGAAGCTTCGAGGATATCATATTGCTGATTTCCCGGTCTACATTGCTGATGACCTAACTCCATCTCGATACCGTCTTTTATGTGCAGCTAAAATCAAGCTAGGCCCAAGGAACGTGTGGTCTTTCGGCGGCAGAATACTTTCTAAAGACTCTGAGGGCAAAATTTTCAACATCCGCAACATCAACGATTTCTAATTTGTTTTTTACAGTTGTTCTGTATTTAAATACTATTTTTTCTCTATCTATTTTAATCATAATTTTACTCCACTTTTCTCTATTAATTGCCTTGCCCTAATTGATGTTTTACACTATGTAACTTCAGTTATATACAAACTTTATTATTTTTCCCTACCCTTACCTCCTATAACAGCCTACCTCACTCTCCAATCTGTACTAACTTTGCTTGTTAATTAGATAAGTTATTTACCTATCTATCCAAAATTTCAATGTTTAACAATCCGACCTCTTTAAATAATGTAATCTCAGCTCTAACTAGGCTCTCGCCTCAGACTATTAATCAAAGTCTGTCATTATTTTTCCTAAACATAAGAAGTATAAATGCAAACTTAGCTTCCACCCTAATTAATCTTAGCACTCTACCTATGTCACCTAAATTATTAGTGTTTGTTGAGACTTGGTGTTATGATCATACTGAAATCCCACCCATAGAAGGTTACAATGCTGTCTCTATCAGTCGTGTCGATAAACGTGGTGGTGGTCTTTGTATTTATATTTCTAGTTGCTGGAATTATACTACTCTTGAGCAATTATCTACAGTCACCAGCGATTATGAAATTCTCACAGTAATGATTAATAACAATCATATAATTATGGCGATCTATCGTCCCCCATCAGGTTCACTAATTAAGTTTTGTTCTCACCTCTCTTCCCTACTCCTAACATTACAATGCTTTAATAATCCCCTGGTAATAGTCGGTGATTTTAATGTAGACCTTAATGTCCCTCCTCCTAATTTACGTCAACTTCTTGATCCTATTACACAAGCCGGACTCATGTCTATTTCTTCCCATTATTCACATTATTCATCTTATCACGGAACCTACTCCACAATTGATGCCTGTTTTACAACATTAAATCCTGTTCTCTCCACTACAATAGATATACATATTTCAGACCACTTTCCTCTATTGATAATATTCGACCCTTCAAAGTTTCTCACTCAGAGACATATTCCAGTTCGTAAACGCATAATTTCTAATCACAGGATTTCGGCCCTGACGTCCTTTCTTACTCTAACAAACTGGACACAGATATTATCATATGATTCTGATACTAATAATCTATTTAATTCCTTTCTGCAGCACATAAAATATGGATTTGACAGCTATCTTCCTTACCGTGCTAATTCCAAAATTAAGAAAGTAAACGGTCCTATTAAAAAACCCTGGATTACTCCCGGTTTACTAAACGCCATAAAAGTTAAAAATAAGTACTACCTTAAGTCTCGTCATGCTCCTACTGTAGCGAATATCAAACAATTCAAAGATTGGTCAAATACTGTACGCAAACGGATTGAAAAGGCTAAGAACGATTATTTTGAAGGCTTGTTTGTTCGACTCCAATCAAGTAAAGAGAAATGAGATGTGCTAAAAGATCTAACTGGGAGCTCCAGTTCCCCTACAATGCCTTTTAATCACCAGACTCATATCACTAGTTCCTCCCTAACACTGTTCCTACAAACTCTTTTACCGAGTAATTCCGACTCCCGAGTTCCAGCTACCGGCAATAGCAATACCTATCCCGGAAATTCTATTTCTAGTTTTTTTGCACCTCCTACTTCTCCGGAAGAGGTCAGTTCTGTTATGCGCGGATTAAAATCATCGTTGACTCCAGATCCATTAGGATTTCCCCCAGCAATAATAAAGGACCTTCACTCTCTACTTTCTTACCCCCTGGCATACATATTCAACCAATCCTTAATAACGGGTACATTTCCCGAAGTATTAAAATTATCAAGAGTAACACCTATATTTAAAAAAGGGGACCATATGTCTTTTTCAAATTATCGACCTATTTCAGTTTTGCCAACTTTTGCTAAGATATTTGAAAAACTTTATTATAACCGTTTATCGCAGTTCATCATTGATCATAACTTTATTACGTCTTCCCAACATGGATTTGTCCCCAAAAGGAATGTTGAGACCGCCTGCTATGAGCTTCTCGAATATGTATCCCTAGAAATGTCCGCTAATAATCTTGTAGCAGCAGTATTTATTGACTTTGCTAAGGCATTCGATTCGGTTCTAGTTGAAGGCTTATTACACAAATTATTTCACTTATATGGTATACGGGGGACACCCCTGATGTGGTTAAAGAATTTCCTAACAAACCGTTCTTACTTTATGACGTTAGCTGGTACATCCTCACACAAACTATCACGAACTTTAGGAGTTCCACAAGGCTCAATTCTCTCACCTCTTCTTTTTTGTCTATTTATCAACGATTTACCTACTTCTATATCCCCTCTTACATCCTTTAGAATAATTTTATACGCTGACGATGTGACGTTTATAGCTGCTAATCCTGATGCCACCCTGTTAATTGCTTCACTCAATAGTGCATTAACCGAACTAAACACTTGGACGACTAACAATATGTTACATGTGAATACCGAGAAAACCAAAGTTATGTTATTTTACCAAAGAAACAAACATAATGTACCGAATACACCAGCAATATATTATGAGGATACTTTACTTTCGACCGTCAAAACTTTCAAATACCTTGGTATCACAATCTCCCATGATCTTTCTTGGGATTATCACATAGATGCCTTACTATCTACTCTCAATACGAAGCAAGGAATTATCTCCAGGTTACGATTTCTTCCCCGCAAAATTTTATTACTGCTCTATAATGCATGGATCCACTCGACACTCTGTTTCAACATAATTTTTTGGGGATCATCAACATCTTGGAACCTTAACAGAGTTTATAAATTACAGAAATGGTTCCTTCGTACACTTCTTAGGTTCCCGAAAGGTACATCTGTTTCACCTTACTTTGAGAAACTTCATATATTTACAGTATATCAGATATATTTCATTCGAATATGTGTTTTCATATATAAAGTAAACAATGCAGTTTT
Organism: Rhysida immarginata; assembly: GCA_023313115.1. Taxonomy (NCBI): domain Eukaryota; kingdom Metazoa; phylum Arthropoda; class Chilopoda; order Scolopendromorpha; family Scolopendridae; genus Rhysida; species Rhysida immarginata. The sequence continues at coordinate 3,118,575 of JAHWFO010072570.1, forward strand.
ATCGATCTCGACCCCAATTCCTCTAATTAGAAATGCTGACAGCCATCGCTATCCAACAAGCTCTTCACGAGCTATAAGGCTTCCACTAACCAAGCTGAACTACCGTAGGAGATGCTTATCTTACATAGGCATTAAATACTGGGCTTGTCTCCCTATCGAGCTCCGCTCCATATCTAGTACCACTGGTTTCCTTAAACAATTAAAATGTTATGTATTTTATTCTATGCCTAATAATTACCTAACTTAATATAATCATTTGGGTTTATAACGTTAATCTATTATGCTTTTTGTCTCTTTATTGTTTATTGTATAAACTATATACTCCAATTATGAATTCTATCTCTCGGCGAAATATTCCTATTGTTACTTAACCCCAAATTACATTATATTTCAATAATTTGTTTTCCACTAACTAAACACATTGTATTTACCATTGTTGTATATATTATGGACGACCACTAGGCCCTAACTCGTCGGTCTTGAACCATAACGGACCTAGTTGGACGTTATCATATCTTACTCAGTGATATTAAATTAAATAAATTAAATAAATAAATTTTTTTTAATGAAAAATGACAAACAATATAATTTTTATTAATCCTAGATGTTTACAAATTTCACATTAACACTTTTAAGAAATGAATAAATAAATAAATGACTAAACAAATACAAAAATATATCAAATTTTCTGGTACCCAGTAAAACAAATTGCACATGTGGTGGGATGCTCGGTAAGAACAGTTCTATACACATGGAAAAACTTGCAATTTAACCGGACCATAAAACGTAAAAAAGGAAGCGGCCGACCAAAATGCATGTCTAATGATGATGAGGAAAAAATTGTCATGCATTCAATTAATAACCCCTTCGCAACACTCGGAGAAATCCGTACAGCTTGTAAAGTGGATGTTTCTCTACAGTCAGCCGACTCTTATGCAACAGCGGCTTGCGTTGCTGAAGGGCCACTAGAAAAGAATTATTGACGGTGGCACATCGCAAAACTAGAATGTAATTGCGACCGGTATGCCAATTCAAATGTTGTCGCCATTTCTTTCTTCTTGGCTTCCTCTGTGATTGGGTATGCCAATACCCTTCGGAAACGGTGTTATATCGCCGCTGTTTTGTGCTGCATGGGGTGAATGATTCGTATGGGATTATGTTTGCAGTGTGGATTCTTTCCTGTGTATATCAAAGTCCAGCTTTTGAGTTACGGTGTTCCGTGCGATACGGACATACAAGAAGTTGATGCTCGTGTTGTTGTCTTCTTCAAGAGTATATTGCTCGCCATTTGCTGTAGGGTATTAAGGATTGGAGAAGCTCTGGCAAGTGTTGCAAGAGTATGGAGTGGATGGGCAATTACTGGTTGCTATCATGTCTCTGTACGAAAGCTCTGAGATGTGTGCCCGGATAAATGGCATTAAGTCAAGACCGTTCACCGTGGGTGTTGGACTCCGCCAAGGGTGCGTACTGTCGCCCCTCTTGTTCATTATCTTTATGGACTGGATAGATAGGGGCAGCCGAGGCGATGAGCGTGTTTGTGTGGGCGACTGCCTGGTGGAGAGGTTGCTCTTTGCTGACGACCTTGTCCTCCTTGGGTCTTCTCGCACGAACCTTCAGCATGCACTAGACCGGTTTGCAGCCAAATGTGAAGAAGCTGGGATGAAGATCAGTGTGGCCAAAAACCGAGGTTCTGGTCCTTTCAAGGCAGCCTGCTCAGTGCGCTCTCCATGTTAGGGGAGCCTCATTGAGACAGGTGGAGAAATTCAAGTATCTCGGGATTGCATTCACGAGTGATGGACGGCAGGAGAAAGAATTGGATCCTCGGATCGGTGCAGCAAGCTGTGTCAGACGTGAACTGTGGCGATCCGTGGTAACGAAACGCGAGCTGGGTAACAAAGCCAAGCTCTCCGTCTTCAAATCTATCTTTGTCCCCATTCTCACCTATGGTCATGAGGCTTGGGTAATGACCGAAAGAGTGCGATCGCGGGTACAAAGCGGCCGAAATGAGATTTCTGAGAGGTGTGGCAGGTGCTACCCTACTAGATAGAGTGTACAACAGCACAATAAGGGAATCTTTAGGTGTTGAGCCGCTACTTCTCCGCATTGAGAGATCTCAGTTGCGCTGGTATGGCCACGTGATACGGATGCCGCAAACTAGTCTTCCTAGGCAGTTGTTATTTTCCAAGCCGGTGGGAAGAGACCAAGGGGTCGGCCTAGAACCAGGTGGCTGGACTACATGGAGAATCTGGGTTCGAGTCGCTTGGATATTACCAGGGAGGACATGCGCCTAATGGCGGAAGATCGCGATCGCTGGAGATCCTCCATAGGGCTGCTGCCCCCGCGACCCTAACGGATAAGCGGGTTTGAAAAGTAAGTAAGAAGTAAGTAAGTAATCTTCAGTGACGAGAGCTGCATCGAAGTATGTTTTGATGGGCAAATTTATGTAAGAAGGCCTCCGAATTCACGATATGATGATGCTTATATTGAAGTAAAGGTATAAAATAAATCATTAACCCAAAACATCCAGAATGACTCTGACCAAATATATTCTAACTCAAAACGTTACTTTTACATATTCCAGAGAACAAGCGGCAGATTTTCCCTCTTAGTATGGGCATCCATCATCTCGAGGACTGGGCCAAATTTGCAGAGTTGAGGGCACACTCAATTCAGTACAATACAGAGAAATTTTGGCGAAATATTTACTACCAGATACAGACGAAAAGTTTCCTGACGGAATGTGGATATTTCAACAAGACCGCAGCCCCACCCATATGTCAGGACATACAAAAGAATGGATGGAAGCAAACATGAGCCATATCCCAGTCTTGGAGTGGCCTCCAAGGGGGTGCGATTTGAGCCCAAATGAAAATGTCTGGGCCATTCTGAAAAGACATTTAAGGGAAAAAAAAATGTTATACCAAAAAATCCAGATGAAATGTGGGATCTTATCTTGAACACATGGAAGATTACGGACATGGGATTTGTTGACACAGTGTCACAAGATTTGGCAGGGGTCGCGATAGCGAGCACTCAAACCCCAGTTCATGTGAGGAGACGTGTAAAGCAGACGACAGCGGAGGTTCGAAAGCCAATGATAAAAGCGCCTTATGTGAGAAGGAAGGAGGAAAATAAGAGTTTTGAGATTGGTAGAGAGAGAGAGGTTAGAGGAGAGACGCGGCGAGAGCCAATGAAAATGAGGGGAAGATTGGAAAGGAGACGAGGTGGGGAGAAGAGTGAAGGTAGAGGATGGTTACCTGAGATTCGGAGGAAGAAAGACGTTTTCGTGAATCGGGGTGAGGCAGTGGAGCGTTCGGCGACAAGAGGTTCTTCCGGGCGCGGGCACGAGCGGCAGGTAAGGTATTCCAATTCTTATACCGAGCATAATACGGGAAAAAGGAAGAGCCGCCGTGTTCGTCGCGGGTACAAGGAAGGCGTTACCTCCCGAACGCCACAAAGGGAAAGCTCACCAGCCCCGGTTAGAACGCGTCAGTGGAAAAGGCGTCGACCAGTTTTGAATAAAGAGCCGGCCAACCAAGCCTTACATAGAGCGGACGACGTTGGAAGCTCAGCTAAGAGGATAGCGTCGTCGCAGATTAAAAGGCGGGACGCAAGGCTGGTTTACGTGGACGTGGAGAACGAGGGCAACGCAAGCGCGCATAGCACCGGTGTTCCCTGCGTAGCGCGTTGCGATACTCGCAAATTTCTCTCACACAGTGAGTGCGAGTTACGGGCTGCGCGTTGGAGGAGTGATTCTGTGTGTGGGTGTATTTGGGCGAATGCTGCGTGTGCAGGCAACTTAATTCCGGCTAACATTAATATATATTTCTTCTGCCCCTTCTGCATTAGGTTCTCGTGTGGTCACCCTCATCCCAGACAAGCAACTACGACCCTGGGTTCCAGTAGTCCTCCCCCCAAAAGGGCTACGCGACGAGTTCATCGTTGCCAACGCAGACAGAAGAAAGTAGCCGTAGGAGAGGTCAATCGTCACGAGTCGGGCGTTGGATGCATCGGCTGCCGAAAGAGACTTTCCGACAATCCTCAGCAAGAGTTAAAGTTTAAAGCCCAGGACGAGGAGGCCTAGTCGCTCACAGTACAAATCCTGACAGCGAGCGCTGTCCGATGAGAATGACTTTTCATTTATTTGAACAATTAATTGTCTTGATATTCAGGTGTTGTGGAATGAGGAATTTAGAAATAAGACAGTGATAGACTTTTTCTAAAGCAACTGTTTATTTCGTTGGACCAGTGCGACAGCTGTCTCAGTAGATATAGACCTGATCAGAATGGCCGAAGGTCTTTCATAGAATTCAAAGTTTAACCTTGGAAAGAAGTTCACCCCGAAGTGGTGCGAATCTCTTAGATTGAACAATATTTATTTTACCGAAAGGGATTATCAGTTCTCGAGTGTTTTGATAATAGACAGCTGGCGTTAGGCAATTGGCTTAGTCGTTAAAAGCTGGCGTTTTAAGTTTTAGTCTTAGAAATCTGCAAATTTGTTTATTTTCTTTTTACATTTGTAATGCTCGAGTTAAGAATTAAGCATTTTCTGGTGATCGCACGGGATAAATTGCAAGAGGGTTGCGTGAGCGATCATTGTTAATAAGAAGATGTAATTACCCAAATCAATTCTATCTTATTTAATAAAACCTTTTATTTATATGCGCTATTTTTGCAATTCTTTAAAAAACCCACATTCACCCCACTTTAGGTACGTTACACACAGCACTTGATAGGATCAATGCCACGAAGGATAGCGACAGTTGTTGTGGTTTCGGGGGGCTAGAGCCGCTTCTGAACACAAAAATATATTTTCAATTAGTTTCGTTTCAATTATTTAAAAAAAACAACACTAATATTTACCCTCCAGACGAGGATTTCGCGTGAAAATCATGAAGCAGGCAGAATTGCAGCTTCCATGTCTTTATCGAGGCTTCCGAGATTATACAGGCTAACCAATACCACGGTCTTTTAATCCCATGGTCTGTTCAAACGCGCAAATTCCGTTGTTGTAGTCAGCTGATGTTACGTATTTGTTGCTGACACGTATTAGTAGCTGACAGTTTTGTTACGTTGTACTAACGTTAAATTCTATTGTTAAGTTTGAGATGTAGCCAATAGAGGGGACTAAAAGCGCTTCTTCCATAAATACAGCAATACCACTGTTGATTATTAAATGCCTACATAGTACGGCATGTCTCAAAAATATCTTTAACTGCAAAGTTTTTAAACATAAAAGACGTTTAACATGCATTATTAATAAGTTATTTCGAAAGTTTCTATCCAAAAAATAATAAACAGGAAATAAACAAAAAAAAAACATATACTTTTGTTATTAAATTACTAGCAAAGGTACCCGGCGTTGCCCGGGATAATTACACTTGTTGTAAACAGAACAATCTCAAAAAATTAAATTAAATTTTGCAATATCCTAAAAATAAACACATGAAAATTCTTAGAATTAATACAGTAAAAATTCCTAATGAAAATTCGAAAGAAATCTTTTTAAAGGCTCGCATTGGCTGGGCCTCTCCAAGGATGCCACTGCTAGTCTAAATAATTTCTTACTTACGTAATCTTACCTCGGATGTATACTTAGTGTTGTTGCAATTTCCACTCTTCTCTCGATGTGTTGAAGCAAAACTTGGCCATTCATCACTTTGTGGAGTCTAGCGGTCGCCGATTCTTCTATTTACTTGCTTCCCATTTGCTCAATACATCACGGAGCTAAAGGAGTGCTTCCTATGTCGTCTTTCCACTCTTTCTCAATAGTCTGCTAACTCTCCATTATCTCCAGTTACTGATCATTTTTAAAGATTATCAAGAAATTGTTATATACTAAGAACTCTCTTTTCTAAGAAAAGCCTGAATAACAGGAATTCTATGCATTGTTACACTTGAAACTTATCCATAATTTTATGGATTTTATGTTCATTGTTATAATTCTTGGAAAGATTGCTTTAAAATTACATCATCATTCTGTGCTCATTGTTATTGGTGAATTGCGCGTTGATACCATTGTTGATGCGAACACAATGGGCCTATTGTTGCACAAACTTTGCCTTGCATTGTTGGTCATGAGATATTTCTCATTAAAATGCCTTGCCATAACCATGAATATCGATTTTTTATCGATATTTATTATTTTTCCGAAATCTGAGGTAGACAGTGACCTTCCTCATGCTTTGAAGGTCATGTATGCGAAATTTTATCAAGATCGGAATAAAATTAATGATGAAAAATAGGAAAGAAAAATCCCTATTTTTTTTTTTTCTTTCCTATTTTTCATCATTAATTTGAATATTCTGAGGTAAGGCGTACTATTAAACCCTCAGTGATCATCTAATGATTTTTCTTTAGGAATAAAATTGTAGATTTGTATAAAAAACATACAGACAAGCCCACAAACATCCTTCTTTATATATATAGATAGACTAGAAGAGGTACCCGGCGTTGCCCGGGATAATTACACTTGGATGTAAACAGAACAATCTCAAAAAATTAAATTAAATTTTGCAATATCTTAAAAATAAACACATGAAAATGCTTAGAATTAATACAGTAAAAATTCTTAATGAAAATTCGAAAAAAATCTTTTTAAAGGCTCACAATGGATGGACCGCTCCAATAATTTCTTACTCAGGTAATCTTACTTCAGATGTACACTTGATGTTGTTGCAATTTCCACTCTTCTCTCGTTGTGTTGAAGCAAAATTTGGCCTTTCATCACTTTAGGTAGTCTAGCGGTCGCCAATTCTTCTATTTACTTGCTTTCCATTTGCTCAATACAGCACGGAGCTAAAGGTTTGCTTTCTCTGTCGTCTTTCCACTCTTTCTCAATAGTCTGCTAACTCTTCATTATCTTCAGCTACTGATCATTTTTAAAGATTTTCAAGAAAGTGTTAAGTACTAAGAACTCTCTTTTCTAAGAAAAACCTGAATAACAGGAATTCTATGCATTGTTACAAATTGAAACTTATCCATATTGCATCATCATTCTATGTTCATCGTTATAATTCTTGGAAAGGATTGCTTTATCATTGCATCATCATTTTGAGCTCATTGTTATTGGTGAATTGCGTGTTGAAACCATTGTTGATACCTATTGTTGCACAAACTTTTATTTGCAGCTTTGGTCATGAGATATATAATGTTGGTCCATGCTGTGTGTTTGTGAATTGCGTGTTGATACCATTGTTGCAAAAACTTTGTCTTGCATTGTTGGTCATGCGATATTTCTCATTAATATGCCCTGCCATAACCATGAATATCGATTTTTTATCAATAATTATTATTTTTTCGAAATCTGAAGTAGACAGTGACCTTCCTCATGCTTTGAAGGTCATGTATGCGAAATTTCATCAAGATCGGAATAAAACTGTAGATTTGTATAAAAAACATACAAACAAACAAACAAACAGACCCACAAACATCCTCTGCTACTCTTTCTTTCTATATATATAAAGAAGGATGTTTGTTTGTTTGTTTGTGGATTTGTTTCTTATACAAATCTGCAGTTTTATTCCGACCTTGATGAAATTTTTCATACTTGACCTTCAAAGCATGAGGAAGGTCACTGTTTACCTCAGATTTCGAAAAAATAATAATTATTGATAAAAAATCGATATTCATGGTTATGGCTCGGCATAATAATGAGAAATATCTCATGACCAACAATGCAAGGCAAAGTATCTGCAACAATAGCTATCAACAATGGTATCAACACGCAATGCACCAACACTATGCAAGGATTAACAATATATATCTCATGACCAACAATGAAAGGCAAAGTTTAAGCAATATAGATAAGGTTGTTGCCCGGGTTAATTATAGTTATAGGTCAGCAGAACAACCTCAAGAAGAATGTTGATTTGCTTCAGTTAAACACATTTAATTGTTTCGTGTATATAAAAAAGACTTATGGTTTCTATTGCCTGTATTCGCCAGCCGAAGCAGATGACCCGGCGTCGTCCGGGATAATTACGCTTGCAGGTAAACAGAACAACCCTAAAAAGCTAAATTTAACCTCCAAATTGGTTAATTAATAACTCAATCACTGCAATATAGAGCGAAGGGACTATCCATTCTAAGAAAAATCCGAAAGACAGGAATTTACCTCTTCACTGAAAAAGCCATTCTAGGTGATATACTTGGATATGATTTACCGAAAAAATGTTTTTAAAAGCTCACAATGGATGGACTTCTCCAAGGATGCCTTCTGGTCTAAATAATTTTTTACTCACGTTATCTTACTTTAGATGCACACTTGTCGCTGTTGCAATTTCCTTTCTTCTTTCGATGTCTTGAAGCAAAAGTCTCCATTCATCACTTTGTGTAGTCTAGCGGTCGCCGATTATTCTATTTACTTGCTTACCATTTGCTCAATACAGCACGGAGCTAAAGGAGTGCTTCCTCTATCGTCTTTCACTCTTTCTCAATCGTGTGCTAACTCATTATCTCCAGTTACTGATCATTTTTAAAGATTTTCAAGAAGTTGTTATGTACTAAGAATTCTCTTTTCTAAGAAAAGCCTGAATAACAGGAATTCTATGCATTGAATTCTATATTGCACAAACTTTGCCTTGCATTGTTGGTCATGAGATATATATTGTTGGTCCGTGCAGAGTGTTTGTGAATTGCGTGTTGATACCATTGTTGATACTTATTGTTGCAAAAACTTTGTCTTGCATTGTTGGTCATGAGATATTTCTCATTACTATGCCCTGCCATAACCATGCATAACGATTTTTTATCAAAAATTATTATTTTTTCGAAATCTGAGGTAGATAGTGACCTTCCTCATGCTTTGAAGGTCATGTATGCGAAATTTTATCGAGATCGGAATAAAACTGTAGATTTGCATAAGAAACAAACACAGAAACAAACCCACAAACAAGCATCCTTCTTTATAGAAAGAGATAATCACGTATATACACTGCTGTCCAAATAACTGACTGATGCTAAAAAGTCCAAAATTTCTCAAAGAATGTAAAGTTGAATTTAGCTGTTTTTATGAACAAAGGAAATGGGTAACACTTCATTCAAATACTCAATATAACTTGATGTGCACTGTATGATCAAAACTATCCAGACACCCCTCCAAAATCATGTAATTGTCTAACAAATCACGAGATCATATTTTAGCGTATATATGCAGATGTATGCGAAATTTTATCAAGATCGGAATAAAACTGTAGATCTGTATAAAAAACAAACAAACAAACACACAAACAAACCCACAAACTCACAAACAAACAAACATCTTTCTTTATATATACGAGATAGATAGAGAATGTTAAGGGTAATGACCAAATGGTAAACAAGTAAATAGAAGAATCGGCGATCGCTAGACTACACAAAGTGATGAATGGCCAAGTTTTGCTTCAAGATATCGAGAGAAGAAAAGGAATTGCAACAACATCAAGTGTACATCTAAAGTAATATTACTTGAGTAAGAAATTATTTAGACTAGCCGTGGCATCCTTGGAGAGGTCCACCTATTGTGAGCCATTAAAAAAAAAATTTTCGAATTTTCATTAAGAATTTTTACTGTATTAATTCTAAGCGTTTTCAAGTGTGTTATTTTTAAGATATTGCAAAATTTATTCCAAAATAAATAAGTCCGATCCACGCCTGGATTATCACCTATCTTATTTGGTAGCACAGCAGATCCAAACATTTCCTAAAAATACATTTTAACTATATTCGTGGGAATGTGTATATTTTGGAAACTGAGATGCTGATACTGCGATGACTAAACTTTCGTTTCCAAGAATTATTGAAAATGAGCATACAGTGAAGATGCAGTGACAGAACATTAATAAGGCAGCGTTAATTGATGAGGCATAGGAGTCACGCGTGTCTCCCTTGAGCTCCCTATCAAACGTCCAGACGACTGTCAAAATTTTGTGTGTCTGGAAAGGAAAGAGACAGAACGAGTATTGGTCAGAGAAACTCTGCAACTAAAACAGAAAAAGCTATACGCGCATTTGAAACATCTGAACAACGGGAGTTTTGAATAGAGCAAGAGGGTATAAAAGCTTCTACGTCAAGGGCAAGAAAAACTTGAAAAACTTGAATCTAAAGTATCTGGTGATGTTCCGCAGTGGTGAGGCAAGTCAAGAAGAGTTTAGATAAAGTCCCTGTATATCACCTAGACTTCCTGTTTTTCGTATTTTTCGTAGAATGGATAGTCCATTTGCTCTGTGTTATATTATTATTTAACCAATTGGGAGCTAGAATTTAATTTTTGGAGATTGTTCTCCTTAGCTATAAGTGTGATTATCCCGGGCAACGCCGGGTACCTCTGCTAGTATACATGGTGTTTCAAAATTATGTACAATAAATTTAGTAACATATTCTTCAGGTCAAAAGAAGACGAAAATGTTCTATAGCACTTTGTCTGGAAACGATTTATTTACGCGATACAGCCAACTAAACCCGTGGCTCCAAATTACAGGAATTGTTCAAAGTGCCCGCCA
>JAHWFO010072570.1:3134055-3158186 GCA_023313115.1 Rhysida immarginata
TGCGAAACTTTAATTTTTTAGAGCACTGTGGCTTAATGAATGAAATTTTGGCTGAAAAATTCAGTATATGTGCGCGTGCAGAATCAGTATAAATTTGGTTCGTCAAAAATTAATATTAGTACATGTGAGTTGAATGATTGTAGTTCACGTACCATTAATGAATTTGTGTGACTGAAGGTGAATTGGAGAATGAAAGTGTCAAACAAATTTAAAACTTTAGTGTTGAAATGACTGTTCAAGATAAGATTATAATAATAATGCCGTTAACTCGTGTCGCCATGAAGAAGTTTTTGACTACTCAGTTGTCTGGAATAAACCGTTCACAGAGGTAAAAAAACAAAACAAAAAAAAATACCCTTGAAACTAATAGGGAAACTACAATGGAGTACAAAGCAATGCATTTCATGCACCCACTCTTGAAAAACGCGTTGGCTTTTTAGTGAGGCTAACACGTACGATAAGCATAACAACAGCCGCCTTGGTGACATCTAACGCGGTCAATGTTATACTTGAGTTACAAGGTAACCGTTGCGTACGCATATTTATCGAAAAGGAGACACTTTAATGAGATAAAAAAAAAAAAGTTGTGAAACTAACAGGCAAACTTCACTGGTGTACAAAGCAACGTATTTCATGTACCCTGACAGAAAAACGCAAATACCTTTTTAGTGCAGCTAGCACGTACGCTTAACGTAACAACTGCTGACTTAATGAAGTACCTAACATGGTCTATGTGACTTAATGACACGCCTAATACGAACCTCAAACAAACAAACCTATTTCACGTACGCGGTTTGAAAGACGCGGTGCCTTTTTAGCACGAACATTTTTCGTATCAGATGCTGGCTTAGATGACCTCCATCGTGGGCTATGTAATACTTGAACTTGCGTACTCATTTCTCGAAAAAGAAACACTTTAATGGGATGAAAAATCAGTGAAACTAAAAGTGGAGTAAGTCATATGAACCACAAACAAACATATTTCATGCCTGTCAAACGTAAGTCAGTCTGGAACCAAAAGTCGTAAACAACTTTTAATGACGTCGAAAATTGTAAAAAACACCAGTAAAAGGAAAGCGAGTTTTGACCTTAACACTAAGTGTCTAACAGGTTAAAACGGTGATTGACTGAATAAAATGTGGGCCCTACAGTCACATAGAATCGAACTCGGACCATCACTCAACCAGTGAATGATAACCTGATGTTCTACCCATACGACTGTGCGGAGCAGACAGTCAAGTAACAGTAAAATGTCGAAGTGATATTTTAACCTAAATTTAACTTATAGCGTGTATAGAATGATACCTATAATACACTATCCCTGTACGCCCTTAAAAGAGTGAACATTGAGTGAGCGAGATAAAATTATTTAAAATACAAACAACCTGAACAATCAGAGCGTCGAAATCACAGAGAGTAGAGGAAAATTAAACATACGTAGTGAGAAACAGTGTTTATAAAGTATATGCGATGCCAACCCTCTAATTCAACGGCTTGGGGTTATCAGTAGTCGACTGAAACAATATACCAACAAATTTACCAAGAGGCCTAGTTTAATTAACCGAATAACCCATGAAACAAATGAGGAAACATATTTCACGTACCCTAACTAACAGATACGACTATTTTTTAGCTCGGATTACTGCAAAACGCCGTTATTAGGGGATCTGCAATTCTGTTCATGCCAAACACTGAACACAGCGACCAAGAAGCTGATATCAGTAATGTACAAATTTCTTAATAGGAACCCAGGGCTCACACCTGTATGTATACTGTTGAAATAACAACAGCAGAGAAGATAAAAAACCTATGTTTCATACCAAAGGTAAAAAAGAATAGTTGAATTGAAGAATTAACAACTTTGGTCAATTAATTTCAAGAGCACAACCTTTTTAACAATGTCAGTTAATCTGCTGGTGATGAAATGTATAGGCAATGTTAGTACAAATGCATTCGCAATCGTCGGGAAAACAGTAACAGACATCAGCGGTCATCAACGTTTTTGAACAATTTCCAACGCTGAGAGTAAATGAAAGCATCATAAAAATCGGAGAAACTTAAAAGAAGAGGTGTGGGTGGTTGCCTTAACCAGTGCAAACCCTAAAATTAGTCCGAAAACGAGTATTTGAACGTCAACTCTGCCAATGTCGCCGTTACTGGGGCCTGTTGCTGGTGAGAAATCAGCAAAGAGAAACAGAAAAATACATGTGACTTGTGTCAAAAGAGAAAAGGGATTGTAGCATAAACATTGAATAATTTTCTTCGTTGACAAATACTCGAGGAAAAGAAGTCATTTAGCATTTGTATTTACAAAAGATTAAGAACAAGAAAACCTTAAGAGAGAGAGAGAGAGAGAGATGAAGATAAGGTTAATCATATCGAATTGAAACAGTGAGAAATGGCGTATTTTTTATGATCACAGCAACTCGTTTCAGACATATATTAGTAACGAGAAGCCCGTATAACCTCAATAGTGTTAAAAAACAGGAAAATTTGTAATTTTAAACACACAATTTTAGCTTAAATTCACATAAAAGCAACAACTCACTAAGAGGTAGGGCTTGTCGGCTAACAAAGGAACCCTTGAAATACAATTTTTCTTTTTTCAAAGAGACTCACGTGGACGGAAACGAAAGAATAACAAACAGTAAATTGATGTTAAAGAGAACGAAAAAATTGATTAAAACAAAATTTCAGTCAAAAGAGTAACAAGGTCCGAAACGAATGCAACTGCATCTAATCAGATTGGGGTCACCGCTGGATAGATAGGCACGCTATTATCTGTCTAATGGGGCTATCATTACATTAACTCTTCTTAGTCAACAAAGCAGTGTGTTGCTAAAAACAACCTTCGGTGTTCACAGCTGCACGCGGGCGTTGTTTGAGTCGGTTCGCAATACGTTTGCCACGCCAAGTGCGGGCAGAAATTAGGAGGAAGGATGTGTAAGCAACTGAGCGACCTGCTTATACGATAGACCTATGAGCCACTAAAACCACGCGAGGAAAGAGAAGACCTCAAACTCTTCCCCTGTCTTACAATTTCGCTGTCTTGTCTTGCCTGCAAACGAAAGAACCCAAAATAACCAAACAATAGAAAAAAAAGAGTAATGAAGACTGCTTTAATAAGTAACACTATTGACCTACGCCCCTCAAAAATGTAAACTTGTAATACCTTAAAAGCGAAATTTGCACTTAAACGTTTATTGTGCAATGCAGATTAACTTAGAAAATTTAACATTTGCACGAGCCTAAATACATTAAAAGGAAAGTCAGAATTTTGTTTTATTTTATTGCACGTCAGTTAAAATTATAAGGAATAATAACTTTTCATCATTATCATCATCAATATTATTCGTAATTATTTTTATAAGAAATCAATGCAAAACAGAAAAAATAGAGATAAGGAAATGTGGAGATAAATTTTCCAAGGTAACGAATGATCGCGAGAGCTAAGAAATGAACAAGTCCTACCGAACATGTGAAACAATAATGCTATTGTATTAAAATTGAAACACTGCATTTTACATTACCAAAATGCTGCAACCCTATAAAAGAGACAAGGATTTTTAGCTTAGATTAGCGTGAGCCTTGATTGCAACGGTTGTCATCGCTGTTCACGGCTCGGATACACTAGGCTTCGTACGGCCTGTGGGATAAGAATTACGTACACTTTTGAAAATAGGACAGGCTTTAATTTAGTCGGGAAAAAAGCACGAAAACGAATGGGGAACACCAATGCATCATAAGCAAAACGTATATCGCATAGCTGTGCTAGAAAATGCAAGGAATTTTAACGAGGAATAGCTTGAACACTGACCGGCGTGTCAAAAGGTGCAGTACTCCTCGCGAACACGCTAAGCCTAGCCCTGCCGAATTGTGTGATAACAATGCAGCACAAACAAACGTATTTCGAATACCCTGAATTGTTAGATACATTGATTTTTATCTTGAATTAGTCTGCGCGTCGAAAGTAGCGACTGACACCGCTATTAGGCCCCCATGCGAACACCTCGACATCAACCGTGTGCAAATATGTTAGCGGGAGAGAATTTAATTAGGAGAAAAACAAAAACAAAACGATGAAAGTGCCGGGTAACCCTAACAAAGTACAGAAAAACATATCACATATATCTTTGGCTGAAGACACAGTGTTTTTAAGCAAATACAAACACCTGAACAACAATGCCCCAGCGTCCGTGGCCTAGCAGCAACCACCACAGCCCATGCTTGAGTACACACAAAAAGGGCGTAAAAGGGCAGTGAAACGAACATACATCCCCATGACAAACCTTTAAAAGTAAAAAGCAGTGTAATTAGACAGAAAAACAAGCCATCAAGGACACGTCATTGAGAAAGCATGCCCGAGAAGAAACGTGGACGTGAGTACCTACCCCGGAATCACGAGATTCGCATACGCGAACGTCATCAGCTCGTGAATTGTAGAGTGACGTAAAACGAAACCACAGTCCACGTACAGCCTTTATTAAGTAAAAATTATAAAATTCAAACTGTAAAACAAACCAACAAGCGCGTGACTTTGAGAAGTTAACGACTTGTGACGAGTGATGTTAAATCATCGCACGTGACCATAGCCTTAAATTGAATACAGACTTTTTGCACTATAAAGAGTACAAAGCATATGACTCTCGTATCCTAATACCATAAGTGAACAGAAAAGGTGTATACTGTTTGAGTGAGAGAGAGAGAGAGAGAGAGCGAGCGAAAACAATTTTTAGAATACAATTTTAAACAACCTTTTGCAAACTTGTATTGGTTATGTCGGAAGAGGGAGAAAGACAGAGAGAGAGGGGGGGTGGGTGACTGAATATCGCGATGTTGGAGACTCAAACAACGCATTTATCAACCTCTGTGAGCCAAAGTTGTGCAAATTTGTATATAGAGAGAGAGAGAGTCAAGTATGCCTCAGCAACATTGAGAAATGTGAAATTTGTATTTTTATTCAACATTTCAACCAGGTTCAACCCTGAGAAGAAAAAACAACCCTTCATGCGAGCAAAGGCAATCAGTGAGAGGCAAAAATGAAAATAAAACAAATTTCAAACAACCCAGCTTTAAAATAAGCTAAAAAGTTAGTGAATATGACTCTTTCATCAGGTTGTGTGACCTAGTTGTATTTATAAGCAATTATATGAGAGTTCAGACCCACCCTTTTAGACAGCATTAGTCCCTACTCAGATGCACACTTGTCAATTGAAACAATGTAGCCATTAGTTGAAAATTAAAAACAAAACAATACACCTTGAAACAGCAGTCGTAGAAGAAACTGTAAAAGAGCTTGGAAAAATTTGGTTACCCGAAAAACAATAGTGAATTAGTAATTAGGTGATCAATTTGAGGTGCCAGTATACTAACCCCTACCCAGTTAGGTGGGTATTTAAGCGAGTCAGCAGGTGTTCACTTGTAAGCCAGAATCACCTAAATGGATTTTTCTGAGAGCATCAGGACCCCTCTTATCTGCCACACTGGTGCTGGTGCTCAGCATCAGCACCAGGGGTACATCAGAGGATGAAGAAATTAATTTTATTTCAGCCTTAGGCCACCTGAACATGGCTGCCATCACGTGATTACCTTACCATCAGAGAAGGGTGTGCACAATAAGCTGTGTCGCCCTCTGGTGTCAAAACCCCAAAAAAGACCAATGCCCAAAAAAGACCACACCCAAAAAAAGACCAACGCCCAAATAAAGACCAACGCCCAAAACAGGGGAGTGGGGTTGGGTGGTCACGTGATACGAATTCTGCACGCGGATTGGTTGAACGCCTGTGACGTCAGGAAGGGGGGTGGAGGGGTGGGTGGTCACGTGACGCGAATACTGCACACTGATTGGTTGAATTAGGCCACGCCCACCTCATTAATATGCACTCCAAACGAGTACTTAGCTACTAATGTGTATTCGAGGGTTTTAAACAACCAGCCACGCACAAATAATGCAGTCGAGGGATGGCACAACCGGTTTCATTGCCTTGTGTCATCTGACCATCCGTCAATCTGGTCATTTTTGCAAAAAAAAAAAGCAACAATACACAGAACGCAGTTTGGAACAGAGACCACAATATATTGCTGTTGACAGACGAATTTACAATTTGGTGTCAAATTTTAATGATAATACGATATAGATGAACTGCAATATTTAAGAGGTATTTCTTCTAATTTAAGTGGTTGAATCCAAACCATATTGTATTGTCATTAATACTCGTAATTGTCATCCATTATAAATAATTTTCATAAATAAAAATTTATTGAAGTTTTTTATTTCGTTTTGTTTCTCATGATGAAAGAGGTTTAATTTCATTTAAATTGAGTCTAGAAAACCCTCGAATTATTTTGCTTTATTTTTTTGAATTTATAACATATAATAAATAAGTATTCATAATTATTTTAATCAATCGATACTGCTCTCATGGTGACACCTACGCTTTGGCTAAGCCACAGATTAAAAATATATTGTAAAAATATTGCATTAGGATTTACCCATAGTGTCTTTTTAATCTGGCGCTAAGCCCCGAAATTAGATCTCAGGCATGCCATAGAGGAGTATGATCCGGATAATAGACTTGTACAGAAGTAGCTTATTCAGGGTTCCCACATTCTGGAAAGTCAGGGAAGGAGGTATATTTTCATGCATTTGTCAGGGAAATGAGACTCTTCCTGGTAAAAGTCAGGGAAATAGATTTTACTGGAGACATCTATATTTACATTTATATGTACAGTTACGGACCAGGAGGCAAAAATTACTGAACAAGCAAATTACAATCGTAATACTAAAACTAATTTTATACATGGTGTTTTTGAGTTGAGTACAGATTTTTTGGGAGATGATAGAAGAGGTCCTTAGAAGTATTTTTTGTCATATGAACATGGGGTCCCCGCAGCTCCGTTTACTTACAATACTGCATTGAACAATCAAATGACACCGGGACGCAGTGTGCGTTGGTAGGCCTAGATTATTTTATTTTTAACGATTAACACAAGCATTCTTCTGTATGACTTTTACAGCAATTGTACGAAATGACCACCATTTGCTTCTTAACACAATTCGCAACACCTTATGATGGATTGATGTACACGTGGAAACAGTTGATTTGCACGGTCGCTGATGTTACCTGCTGCCGCGACAACACGAGCCGCCAATTCTTCTTCGGTATCTACGGGTTCAGAGTACATCATTGATTTTATGCTTCCCCATAAAAAAAAATCCATCGGTGTGAGATCTGGCGATCTCGGTGGCCAAGCAACTGGTCCGCCACGACCAATCCAACAACCAGGATATGTCTCATTTAGGTAATCTCTAACTGCTCTTGTGTAATGCAAAGGTGCACCGTCCTTTGAAACCACATCAAATGTCTGGTCATTAGTGGAACATCTTCAAGAAGACCAGGGAGCTCCTCCTTCAGGAAACCAAGGTATGTTCGCCCGTTAAGACGGCATGGTAGGAGATATGGCCCAATCAGGACATTGTGAATCATGCCAGCCCAAATATTCAACGAAAAACGATGCTGAAAACTGTTAACAAGTGTTGCACATGGGTTGACATGAGACCACAGATGACTATTGTAGCTATTGAACATTCCCTCTCGCGTAAACGTTGCCTCATCTGTCCACAAAACTATGGAAGGAAAGTCTGGAATCCTATTCTGTTGCTGCATAAACCATTCCGCGAAAGCACGCCGGGGACCATGATCATTGGGACATAATTCCTGCACCTTTCGAAGCTTGAACGGATGTTGCAGGTTGTCATGTAAAATGTTCCATACAGCGGTATGACTAGTATTCAAAGCAGCTCCGACCGCACGAGTACTTGTCGATGGATTTCGGTTAAACCTTTCCAAAACTTCATCCTCTAATTCAGGGGAGCGTAACCACCGACGACGTCCACGCTGATGATTATCATGAGCGAAAACGCCTGTTTCTCTTAGACGACGATCTACTGCACCAAATGTTCGTGAATTGGGAAGAATTCTGTTGGGATAACGTTCAGCATACAAACGCCTTGCACCATCCATGGTACCAGCAGCACCGAGACACAGATGCATGTCTGCATAATCATTCCATGTAAACGATTCATACTGTTTGTTTAACTTTACACATGTAAAAAGTACATCAAGTGAACTTTTTAAAACAAATCTTTACCTACTGCTTTCCCAGAATGCGATTAGTTCATTTACATATGGACTAATCGTATTTTACAAAGGGGTTGGATACCATGGAATCTCCTTGACGAAGTTTGTCCTAAGACCTTTCAACAAACAAGCACGTGCACTTGAAATTTCTTTGCAAACAATTACAAAAGTTATTACAGTAGATTGCTTGTGTTAATTGTTAAAAATAAAATAATCTAGGCCTACCAACGCACACTGCGTCCCGGTGTCACTTGATTGTTGAATGCAGTATTGTAAGTAAACGGAGCTGCGGGGACCCCATGTTCATATGACAAAAAATACTTCTAAGGACCTCTTCTATCATCTCCCAAAAAATCTGTACTCAATTCAAAAACACCCTGTATAATGTGACAACTAATAACAATAATGATAATAAAATTATGTCTGAAAAGCTGTTGTAGGGACATGTTTTTTAAAAAAAAAATTACGGTTTGGTCAGGGAAATGAGACCGTCGATGTCAGGGAAATGAGATACAGATTTTCTGTGGGAACCCTGTTGTTGTCAATGCTGAGGGCGCTTTTGCGACCCATGAGTTACTGTACTTAGCCCTCTTGGTTTTGTTCAGAGCATAGGACATATGCCAGTTCCATGAGAGTCTTGAGTCAATGATATCTCCCAGATACTTGTAGTTGACTACCCAGTCCAGTTTCTTATTGAACAGAACAAGAGAATCTGTAAAGGAGTTATGTTCCATCATATAGAACACTTTTATATATAAAGTAGTGTTGAGCGATACTCAAATGAAGTAACCGATACCATCGATACCCATGTGGGTATCGTCGATACCAATTACGGATACTCGATACCAAAAAAAAAGAAAAAAGACATTACTTTTACATTATAGTTTTATTTATCCTCGTTCATTTTATACACTGAATTTATGAATAGAGATTTATCTACATATTTTGGGTTTAATCTTCACCTCTTTTTTGAGATTAACTCTCCAGCTTTACTAAATGCGCGTTCAGAAGGCACAGATGTTACACTAACACATAAATATTTTAGTCCTAGCTGTGATATACTATTTTCTTCATGAACCTGGCAATATTTTAAAGGGTTTTCAAGTGAACTAAAAAAAAATCAGCCCAGAATTAAGGAATCTGAGAAACATCACGTGATACTCGATATTTCAAACAAACTATCGACGATACTAAAATATCGAGTATCGCTCAACACTAATATAAAGCTCTTAATAACCGTTTATTAACATCTCTTTCTCGCTCTTATTTTTCCTCAGCTTTCACCCTTCCTTATAATACCCATTTTCGAGTCTCCTTAGCTTCGCCTGCAATTATAAGATAATTTTAATTTCCTTTTAGGTTCTTTGGATTGGAGGAAATTAAACGCATTACATTGATATTTGTTAACATTGGTGAAATTGGTGTTGTTTTGAATATGTGCATATGCTAGTCTGCAAATATGTGACGTGAAATTTTGTGTTAAACTGTCCTCAGGATATTAAATGTTTCGGCAAACTTATTATTTATGTAATTTTCAAACATGTTGGTCTTACTGTTTGTAAAAATATAAGTATATAGGTCTCAGTGGCGGCTCGTAGCTAAAATTTCTTGGGGTGCTGCGTCAGAAAATTTTAATTTTTTCACGAACTAGAGAATAGCTAGTGACATTAAGCTTAAGGGTCATGTAATATACATGTATAAGAATAGTATTAAAGAAAAAAAAAGACATTATATTGAATTTTATCGATATCGAAAGAGAAACTGGGGGTGCTGCAGTGCCGCAGTTCCTATGGACGAGCCGCCACTGATAGGTCTTTAAAACAACAAGTGATTTTATGACATAGAGGCGTTTCAGTCGTGGCTTTCTTCAGCACTGTGTGCATAATGATAGAAGAACACTCAAGAGGAGAGAGGGTTGGGGTAGGCGGGTAAAACAACAAGGGGGCGGGGGAGAGCCAAAGAGATTGCTGCATTCGTAATTTAAAAAACCAATGGGAATAGGAATATTCTGGCCCAATAAATTGTGCAAACGGAAAATAATACAAGACTGTATCTAGAATAACCTAATAGTAGATTTTATCAATACGGTAGGTATGCCTCATTTCATTCATTAGGGTAACAAAAGTGGGACTTCAAACTAGGAAGGAGTTGATTACTCAACTTCGATTGAAAGTTGGAGTTAGGGGTTTGAAAAAGTAACACACTGCGAGCAAATAGGGGAGAAACAGCTCAAATTTGGAAACAGATCCCTTAAAGGAATGACGGGGGGAGGGGGAGCCTTAGAATTCCCTTTACGGGTGAAGCCATAGGGAATATTTAAATTGGTTCAAACATCGTAAAATGGTCTTTGTCACCCACGCGTATTAATGAACAACAAAATAAAACTTATAAGCAAAAATACATAAAGGAAAATAAATATAAAATCAACAATCAGATAAATAAAAAAATAAATAAATAGAAGAATAAAATAAAAAATATAAAACTACATGCCCTGGCGTTTATCCCGCTCTCCTAGTCTCCCACTTTTGTTACCCTAATGAATGAAATGAGGCATACCTACCTTCTGACAATCTACTATTAGGTTAGTCTAGATACAGTCTTGTATTGTTTTCTGTTTGCACAATTTATTGGGCCAGAATATTCCCATTCCCATTGATTTCTTAAATTACGAATGGAGCAGTCTCCTTGGTTGCGGCCCGGGCCGGGGCCCTTGTTGTTAGACCCTCTCTGGCAATAACTATTAACTCATCCAATTGTTCGGTAACATTACTATAACTATAACCGGGGCCAACGAAACTACGAAACAACTAATTATCGTTGTATCGTTGGTCCTAAACTATAATGTAATTTTTTTGCCCAATTTACCATTTTCATAAGATTAGTTAAATTAAGGGAACGCTCACAATACGGTTCGCGTTTTCAGCAGTAAAATCCGTTTCATATCTTTCATTATCAGTTTATACTGTACAATGTCCAATAAAAATTAATTTTCTTGAATTCCTTTTAAAAATAAACGTTTTTATTATAAAAAGGATTTAAGGATAATAATTGTTACAAATTTCTTTATTAAGCGATTGTTGATACTTTATTGCAAATTTCATTGGGTGGGGTGTTGCGAAATTCTTAGAGCATGTAATAAGGAGGGTAGGACATTTGCTACACCGGAAATTTGCTCCTAACTACTTTAGTATCATTCATCATGTTCATAAGGTAATTAATAATTATAAAAGTATTACACAATTTTAATACGGGAAATTAAGTTTTTATTAAGTAAAAGTTAAATATTACTAGAGCTACTAGAGTGTAAAAATTAAACAATAACATAAATACTATATGATTAATAACTATAAAAGAAATACAACAAACGTGCCGCGCAAGATCATCAGGGACGGCTTGAAGCCCTATGCGTAAACCGTCGGAAGACATTGCCAGAATTTTTAAACGGTATAGGCCATGCAATCAGATTGAATTGAAAGTCCTACACCCTGATATTTATGTTATTGTTTAGCTTTTACTTAATAAAAATTTAATTTCTTGTATGTGATCAGTTTGTTGTATTTCACATAGTATTTATGTTATTATTTAATTTTTTACACACAAGTATTGTTATTTAACTTTCACTTAATAAAAATTTAATTTCCTGTATGTGATCACTTTGTGTAATATTTTTATAATTATTAAGTATATTCTGAACATGAAGACTACTGAAGCAGTTAGGGGCTTTTATCCTACCCTCGACAACCTCTTAGTATGACCCCCCCCCCTGTCTTTCGTATTATTTTCTTTATTATCAGATTATCGTTTCTTGATTATTACGTGCAAAAGCTGTATTTAAATACACATTTTAACAGTAACGTCATTTGTTGATTTTCGTTAATAAATGTTCTTAAAAGGTTTATTTCGACCATTTATTTATTATGTTGTTATGAATATGTGCATATGCCAGTCTGGAAACAGGTGACGTGAAATTTTGTGTTAAACTGAGGAAATCGACCACAGGATATTAAATGTTTCGGCAAGCTTATTATTTATGTTATTATTTAATTTTTACTTAATAAAAAGATACTTTCCTGTATGTGCTCAATTTGGCCGATAATTAATTTTATACAGTTATTAATTTCATTCTGAAAATGAAAGATACTGAAGCGGTATAAATAGTTTGGGGCATATGTCGTCAACAAGATTAGATTGTGGCTACTATATCACATTGCTTACAAAAGCTGTATATAGATACGGAGTTTTAACAGTAACGGTATTTATTGTTTACCTTTCAAGTAAATAAATTAGTAACACAATTTTTTTTCGTTAATGAATTTTATGAAAGTTTTTTCGACCATTTATTTATTATCTCGACCAACTGAAACACCCGACGAATTTGTCTCCGACAAATTGACCGACCGACCAACTGACATGGTCGACGAATTGACATTCGACTAATTGACTTCCGACAAATTGACCGCCCGACCAACTGACACTCTCAACGAAATGACGCTCGACGAATTGACCTCCGACGAACTAACCGCGCGACCAACTGACACTCTCAACGAAATGACGCTCGACGAATTGACGCCGAGGAACTGACGCTGGACTTTATTTAAACTCTTCTTGATTTGCCTGAGATTAAACCAATGTCCATGTTCACCACCGAGGAACAACATCTGATACTTTGGACCCAACTTTTTATTGCCCTTGATGTAGATCTTATACCCTCTTGCTCTATTCGAAACTCCTGTTGTTCAGGTTTCCAATGCCCGTATAGCCTTCGGACGTTTGATAGGGAGCTCAAGGGACTCATAGTAAATAGTCCAAATGTATTTTTATGAAATGTTTGGATCTGCTATGCTACCAAAAAAGCTAGGTGATAACCCCGGCATGGCTCTATTCTTTGTTTTTTTGATTAAATTTTGCAATATCTTAAAAATAAACAAATGAAAACGCTTAGAAATAATACAATAAAAATTCTTTAAGGAAATTCGAAAAGAATTTTTTTAAAGGCTCACAATAGATGGACCTCTCGAAGTATCTCACTGCTTGCCTAAATAATTACTTAGTCACATAATCTTTCTTTAGATGTAGAATTGATGTTGTCGCAATTCCCATTCTGCTCTAGATGTCTTGAAACAAAACTTGGCCATTTATCACCTTGTGTAGTCTAGCAGTTGGTGATTCTTCTATTTACTTGCTTATCATTTGTTCAATACAGCACGGAGCTAAAGGAGTGCTTCCTCTGTCGTCTTTCCACTCTTTCTCAATAGTCTGCTAACTCTTCATTATCTTCAGGGACTATCCATTCAACGAAAAATACGAAAAACAGGAAATCCAGGTGATATACCGGAGCTCAAAGGCGACACACATGACTCCTTTGCCTCATCAATAGACGCTGCATTATTAAATTTCTGTCACTGCATCATCATTTTATGCTCATTATCAATAATTCTTGGAAACAAACGTTCAGTCATCGCATTATCAGCATTTCAGCTTCCAAAATATACAATTTCCACAGAATATAGTCAAAATATATTTTTAATAAATGTTTGGATCTGCTGTGGTACCAAATAAGCTAGGTGATTAACCCTGTGTGGCTCGGACTTTTTTTTTCGAATAAATTGTGAAATATGTTAAAAATAAACACATGTAAACGCTTAAAATTAATACAGTAAAAATTCTTAATAAACATTTGAAATTTTTTTAAAGACTCAAAATGGATGGACCTCTCCAAGGATGCCACTGCTAGTCTAAATAATTTCTTAATCACGTAATCTTACTTTAGATATACACTTGATGTTGTTGCAATTTCGTTTCTTCTCTCGATGTCTTGAATCAAAACTTGGCCATTCATCTCTTTTTCGCCGATTCATCTCTTTTTTAGTCTAGGGATCGATGATTCTTCTATTGATCTCCTTACCATTGGCTCAATATAGCACGGAGCTAAAGGAGTGCTTCCTCCTCGAGAGTAACACACTTTCTCAATATTCTGCTAACTTTCCATTACCTCCAGTTACTAATCATTTTTACAGATTTTCAAAAATTTGTTAACTATTAAGAACTCTCTTTTCTAAGAAAAGCCTGAGTAACTAGAATTCTATGCATTGTTACAAATTTTGCGTTTCATTGGTGGTCATGAGATATTGCTTGCTGCCTAGTGTTGGTGCATTGCGTGTGGATACCATTGTTGATATCTATTATTGCATTAACTTTGCCTTGCATTGTTAGTCATGAGATATTTCTCATTAATATGCCCTGCGATGGTTATGAATATCAATTTTTTGTCGATAATTATTATTTTTCCGAAATCTGAGGTAGACAGTGACCTTCCTCATGCTTTGAAGGTCAAGTATGCAAAATTTCATCAAGATCGGAATAAACCTGTAGATATGTATTCAATACACACAAGCAAACCCACAAACAAACCCGCAAACAAACGCACAAACATCCTTCTTTATCCTTCTACTAGCAGAGGACCCGGCGTTGCCCGGGATAATTACGCTTATAAGTAAAGAGAACAACCTCAAAAAGCTAAATTAAATCTCCAAATTGGTTAAATAATAACTCAATCTCTACAATATAGAGCGAAGGGACTATCCATTCTAAGAAAAATCCGAAAGACAGGAATTTACCTCTTTACTGAAAAAATCCATTCTAGATGATATACCGGGACTTGATTTACCGAAAAAAAATTTTTTAAAGGTTCACAATGGATGGACCTCTCCAAGGATGCCACTGCTAGTCTAAATAATTTCTTACTCACGTAATCTTACTTTAGATGTACACTTGATGATGTTACAATTCCCTTTCTTCTCTCGATGTCTTGAAGCAAAAATTGACCATTCATCACTTTGTGTAGTCTAGCGGTCGCCGATTCTTCTATTTAATTGCTTACCATTTCCTCAATCAGCACGGAGCTAAAGGAGTGCTTTCGTCTTCTATCGTCTTTCACTCTTTCTCAATAGTCTGCTAACTCATTATCTCCAGTTACTGATCATTTTTAAAGATTTTCAAGAAGATCTTCTAAGAAAAGCCTGAATAACAGGAATTCTATGCATTGAATTCTATATTGCACAAACTTTGCCTTGCATTGTTGGTCATGAGACATATATTGTTGATCCTTGCATAGTGTTGGTGCATTGCGTGTGGACACCATTGTTGATACCTATTGTTGCACAGACCTTTATTTGCATTGTTGGTCCGTGCAGAGTGTTTGTGAATTGCGTGTTGATACCATTGTTGATATCTACTGTTGCACAAACTTTGCCTTGCATTGTTGTCATGAGATATTTCTCATTAATATACCCTGCCATAACCATGAATATCCATTTTTTATCAATAATTATTATTTTTTCGAAATCTGCGGTAGATAGTAACCTTCCTCATGCTTTGAAGGTCATGTATGCGAAATTTTATCAAGATCGGAATAAAACTGTAGATTTGTAAAAAAAAACAAACAAACAAACCCACAAATATATACAAAGAAGATATATATGAAAAAGGATGGTTGTTTGTTTGTGGGTTTGTTTGTTTGTTTTTTTATACAAATCTACAGTTTTATTCCGATCTTGATAAAATTTCGCATATATGGCCTTGATGGCATGAGGAAGGTCACTATCTACCTTAGATTTCGAAAAAATAAATACCCGGCGTTGCCCGGGATAATTACACTTGTAGGTAAAGAGAACAATCTCCAAAAATTAAATTAAAATTTGCACAAACTTAAAAATAAACACATGAAAATGCTTAGAATTAATACAGTAAAAATTCTTAATGAAAATTCGACACAAAAATTTTTAAAGGCTCACAATGGATGGACATCTTCAAGGATGCCTCTGCTAGTCTAAATGATTTCTTATTCACGTAATCTTACTTCTATATCATTAGTCCCACTTTTATCTTAATTTTTAACTTGTGTAGTAGGACAGATTTTATCGTCAGATAGATTATACCCAGGGTTAGTTTATCCTAGGATGTTTTATACCCCTACTTCAGGAGTTGCGTCGTGCCAACCCCCTCTAAACTACCCCCCATTACCATCACTCCCCGTCAGCTACTTGACCAAATACGCATATATAATAAAAGTAGTGGTGGTGGGGGTTGATAATATGAAAAGTTTGCGAGGTTCACAGTTTTCTATACTTGAGCACAAGGTCAAATTTGCTCTCTACCTTCTTTCCCCCTTTTTTGCTGAAAGCTTATGACTTTCTCATTTAATTTGATACTTAAATGATTAAATTTAAATTAGTAGTTGAACTGAGAGATTGTAAAAATTTAAATTCGATCTTTGATTAAATATATGAAATTAAAAAAAACGTAATTTCATTGTTTGAACAAAATCGTATGATTTTAAGATTTGTTTTTTAAATAATGAGTGATGATTTTAAAGTAGGCTATTGCTCTTTCTATTAAAATAAAATTCGCGTATATACACTGAGTGGCCAAATTATTATGACCACCCCCTTAATACAGAGTTGGGCCACCTTTCGATCCTATTACTGCTTGCAATCTTCGGGGCATGGATTCTATGAGATGTTGGTAGGTTGTAAAAGGAATTTGAGATCAACTCTGAAGAACTGCACCTTCCAATTCCTGCAGATTTGATGGTGCTGGATCCCGCTGCCTGATGGCCCGTTCGATTTCATCCCACAAATTCTCAATGGGATTGAGATCTGGCGATTGTGCAGGCCAACGAAGCAAGGTACACTCTCCGGCATGTTCTTCGAACCATCTGAGGACGGTGCCAGCCTTATGACAAGGAGCATTGCCCTGCTGGAAGTATCCATCCCCGTCAGAGTACACCATTATCATAACGGGATGTACTTGATCTGCGATAATACTTAAATAATCTTGGTCACGCACACCCGTGTAGAGGAATCAAAGGACCCAAAAAATGCTAAGGAAGTATCCCCCAAACCATAATACTGCCGCCACCAGCTTGAAGTGTTGTGGCGATGCAGGTGGGGTCCATGCTTTCGTACTGTTTTTTCCATATTCTAACCCTGCTATCTGCATGATGCATTTGAAATCGGGACTCATCGGACCACATGACCCTTTTCCAGTCATCAACTGTCCAATCCTTGTGCTCCTTGGCGAACTGGAGACGTCTGCTCTAGTTCAAGGCTGACAGTAGAGGCTTTCGAACTTGTCGTCGGCTTCCAAAGCCTAAACGGTGTAATGAGCGGCGAACAGTTCGTTCAGAGGCGGTCACAGTTTGTCCTTGATTAAGATTTGCCGCTATTTGACGCACTGTTGCTCTTCTGTCGCCCTGGACAACTTTGGCCAATGTCCTTTCAGCTCGAGCACTGAGGAGCCTATGACGACCACACGCTTGACGTTGAGAGCCGGTTTTTTGCTTGGTAAACCACTCTCTGTAACATTAATAACTGCTGCTCTTGAACACTTCAGAAGTTCAGCTGTTTTGCTGATACTGGTTCCGACACTGCGCGCGCCGACGATCATCCCGCGTTCAAACTCAGTTAAATCACGTTTCTTGCCCACATCGTCGCAAAAAACACAGTGCAACTGATGGTTCATCTCACCTGCATTCCCTTTTTATAACTACCTAGCCCTCTAGCGGCAGCGCTGTGACGCAATAGCTCATTTGCCTAAAACTGCCATGTGGTCATAATAATTTCGCCACTCAGTGTGTATATATATATAAAGAATGATGTTTGTTTGTGGGTTTGTGGGTTTGTTTGTGGGTTTGTTTCTTTTGCAAATCTACAGTTTTATTCTGACCTTGATGAAATTTTGCATACTTGACCTTCAAAGCATGAGGAAGGTCAATGTCTACCACAGATTTTGAAAAAATAATAATTATTGATAAAAAAAATCGATATTTATGATTATGGCAAGGCATATTAATGAGAAATATCTCATGACCAACAATGCAAGGCAAACTTGGTGCAAAAATACTTATCAAAAATGGTATCAACACGCAATTCACAAACACGCTACATGGAGCAAAAAAATATATCTCATGACCAACAATGCAAGGAAAAGTTTGTGCAACAATAAGTATTAACAATAGTATCAACACGCAATGCACCAACACAATGGAGGGATCAACAATATATATCTCATCAACAAAAATGAAAGGCAAAGTTTGCGCAATATAGATAAAGTTCGCTAAACGGGAATTTGAAACATCTGAACAATGGGAGTTTCGAATAGAGCAAGAGCTTCTACATGAAGATCAAGAAAAACTTGAGTCCAAAATATCTGGTCCCGGTATATCACCTAGAATTCCTGTTTTTCATATTTTTCGTAGAATGGATAGGCCCTTTGCTCTGTGTTGTATTGAGTTATTATTTAACCAATTGGGAGTTATAATTTAATTTTTTGAGGTTGTTCTGTTTAGCTACAAGTGTAATTAACCCGGGCAACGCCGGGTACCTCTGCTAGTCTATATATATAAAGAAGCATGTTTGTTTGTTTGTTTGTTTGTTTTTTATACAAATCTACAGTTTTATTCCGATATTGATAAAATTTCGCATACATGATTTTTTCAAACCATGAGGAAGGTCACTGTCCACCTCAGATTTCGAAAAAATAATAATTATTGATAAAAAATCGATATTCATGGTTATGGCAAGGCATATTAATGAGAAATATCTCTTGACCAACAATGCAAGGCAAAGTTTGTGCAATATAGAATTCAATGGATAGAATTCCTGTTATTCAGGCTTTTCTTAGAAAAGAGAATTCTTAGTACTTAACAATTTCTTGAAAATCTTTAAAAATGATCAATAACTGGGGATAATGAGTTAGCAGACCACTGAGAAAGAGTGAAAGACGATAGAGGAAACACTCCTTTAGCTCCGTGCAGTATTGTGCAAATAGAAAGCAAGTAAATAGAAGAATCGGCGACCGCTAGACTACAAAGTGATGAATGGCCAATTTTTGCTTCAAGGCATCGAAGGAAGAAAGAAATTGCAACAACATCAAGTGTACATCTAAAGTAAGATTACGCGAGTAAAAAATTATTTAGACTAGAAGGCATCCTTGGAGAGATCCATCCATTGTGAGCCTTTAAAAAATATTTTTTCAGTAAGTCAAGTCCTGGTATATCACCTAGAATGGATTTTTTCAGTGAAGAGGTAAATTCCTGTCTTTCGGATTTTTCTTAGAATGGATAGTCCCTTCGCTCTATATTGTAGTGATTGAGTTATTATTTAACCAATTTGGAGGTTTAAATTAGTTTTTTGAGGTTGTTCTGTTTACCTACAAGCGTAATCATCCCGGGCAACGCCGGATCCTCGGCTAGAAGTTTGTTTATTTGTGGGTTTGTTTGTTTGTTTGTTTCTTATAAAAATCTACAGTTTTATTCCGATCTTGATGAAATTTTGCATACTTGACCTTCAAACCACGAGGAAGGTCACTGTCTACCTCAGATTTCGGAAAAATAATTATCGATAAAAAATCGATATTCATGTTTATAGAAGGGCATATTAATTAGAAATATCTCAGGACCAACAATGCAAGGCAAAGTTTTTGCAACAATAGGTATCAACAATGGTATCAACACGCAATTCACAAACAGTCTGCACGGACCAACCGATATATATCTCAGGACCAACAATGAAAGGAAAGCTTTGCGCAATAATAGATATCAACAATTGTGTCAACACGCAATTCATACTACGCTCGGACCAGCAATGCAAGGCAAAGTTTTTGCAACAATAGGCCCGTCGTGTTCGCATCAACAATGGTCTCAATGCGCAATTCACCAATAACAATGAGCAGAAACTTATTAAAAGAATTATAACAATCAACATAAAATGATGATGCAATGACAGAACATTCGTTTCCAAGAATTATAACAATGAACATAAAATGATGATGCAATGATAGAAAGTTCTTTTCAAAGAATTATAATAATGAACATAAAATGAGGTTGCAATGACAGAACATTCGTTTCCAAGAATTATAAAAATGAACATAAAAAGATGATGCAATGATAGAAAGTTCTTTTCAAAGAATTATAACAATGAACATAAAATGATGATGCATTGACAGAACATTCGCTTCCAAGAATTATTAACAGTGAACAGGAAATGGATATAATAGACTTAAGGTATTATCTCCAGACTACGCTACCTGCCCCCCAAAATTCTATTACTCTTGTATAATGCGTGAATTCACTCCTCTCTTTGCTCCAGCATTATTTTCTGGGGATCTTCCACTTCTTGGAACCTGACTCGGATTCTTAAACTCCAGAAATGGTTCATACGAACTCTTCTTAGATTGCCTAAATTTGCATCTGTGTCACGCAATTTTAGCGAATACCGTATTTTCACCGTTTACCAATTGTATTTTGTTCGTGTTTGTGCATTCGTATTTAAAGCTTCGAATTCAATCTTGTTTGTTTCAACTCCTATTATCCTTGTTCCCACTGCTGATAACCATCGATACCCAACACGATCGTCCCAAGACCTATATCCTCCGCTAACTAAACCCAATTACCGCCGTCGATGTCTGTCATATGCTGGTATTAGATGTTGGGCTCTTTTGCCCACCAAATTACGCGCTGTAGCGTCTTATCCTGCTTTTTATAAACTTTTAAAATATCACGTTTTCCATCTTCCCCTGGACTTTCGGATTTAAAAATTACATTTTTTCTTGTTTATTAATAGACATATAATAGTGTTTTTTTTGTAATAGTCTTTGTTGAGGCTAGTTTCTTTCTTTTTCCTCTGATTATAAACATTTGTTGTTAGTGTATTATCTGTTTTTCTATTCTTTACCTTGTTTGAGCAATGTGTATTTTATTCATATTGGTCTAGGGGTGCCTCTTTATTGGTCAATTTGTCCACTCTGGCACCCCTCGAGTTCCGATGTTGGTATATAATTTTAATTAATATTAAATAAATAGTATCACTTTGGTATGTTATATTTCTATACACCCATGTGCGAAACGGGCGGGAATGAATTAATTGGGTTTTTTTTTTTTATTTGGATGTAATTTCCTGTATGGATTTATTCAATAAGGTACCGCTGAGGTTATTTTATATTTTGCAACTGATGTTAACAGATATATGCACTTACCTTTTTTTACTCATTATAGTACGTTCTTGTAAGTCTGCTTGTTATTATTGTTTATTTCCTTTCTTTTTGGTTATAATGTTTAGTTCTACTAACTTGTACTCTTCAATATGTATTTGGTTGGAGCCCTCAGAGATCTAACTTGTCGGTCCATTAAACCCTACAGATCTCTGTTGGGCTTTGTATAATATATCTTAACTCGTTAATAATAAATAATAAATAAATAATAAATAATAATATAGATAGGGCAGTCTCTCTCGATGAGGCAAAGGAGGTACTCGTGTCTTCCTTCAGCTCCCTAATAAGCGTTCAGACGATTGGGAAAAGTGTGTGTGTTTCTTTGTGTATGTGTGTATGTGTTTGTGTGTTTGGCACGTTTGAGCAGTGCATAACCTAAAAAATACATCAACTAGAATCATCAAACCAAAAAAGCATACGATGACTGGCCAATTTTTGCTTCAAGACATCGAAAAAAGAAAGAAAATTTCAACAACATCATGTGTACATCTAAAGTAAGATTACGTGAGTTAAAAATTATTGGAGAGATCCATCCAGTGTGAGCCTTTAAAAAATTTTTTTTCGGTAAATCAAGTTCCAGTATATCACTTAGAATGGATTTTTTCAGTGAAGAGGTAAATTCCTGTCTTTCGGATTTTTCTTAGAATGGACAGTCCCTTCGCTCAATATTGTAGTGATTAAGTTATTATTTAACCAATTTGCAGGTTTAATTTAGCTTTTTCAGGTTGTTCTGTTTACCTACAAACGTAATTATCCCGGGCAATGCCGGGTCCTATGCTAGTCTTCTTCTATATATAAAAAGAAGGATGTTTGTTTGTTTGTTTGTGGGTTTCTTTTTTATACAAATCTACAGTTTTATTCCGATTTTGATGAAATTTTGCATATTTGACCTTTAAAGCATGAGGAAGGTCACTGTCTATCTCAGATTTCGGAAAAATAATAAATATCGATAAAAAATCGATAGTCATGGATATGGCAAGGCATGTTAGTGAGAAATAGCTCATGACCAACAATGCAAGGCAAAGTTTGTACAACAATAGGTAAAACAATGGTATCAGCACGCAATTCACAAACACACTGCATGAACCAACAATATATATCTCATGACCAACAATGCACGAAAAGTTTGTGCAAAAATAGGTATCAACAAAGGTATCAACGCGCAATTCACCAATAACAATGAGCAGAAAATGACGTGCAATGTTAAAGCAGTCTTTCCAAGAATTATAACAATGAACATAAAATGATGATGCAATAAGGATAAGTTTCAATTTGTAACAATGCATAGAATTCCTGGTATTCAGGCTTTTCTTAGAAAAGAGAGTACTTAGTACTTAACAATTTCTTGAAAATCTTTAAAAATGATCCGTAACTGGAGATAATGTAGAGATAGCAGACTATTAAGAAAGAGTGGAAAAACGACAGAGGAAGCACTCCTTTAGCTCCCGGGTGGCCAACCGGGTATGGTGCCTCGCTGGAAACGAATAACCGCGGGTTCGAATCCAGCTGCTGGCCAGCGTAAGCTGTGAGGCCATTTTCCCAGACTTGCTCTGAGGTTTGAATGTCAGTGACTCCTTTAGCTCCGTGATGTATTCAGCAAATGGGAAGCAAGAAAATAGAAGAATCGGCGACTACTGGACTACACAGTGATGAATGGCCAAGTTTTTCTTCTAGACATCGAGAGAAGAAAGGGAATTGCAACAACATCAAGTGTACATCTGAAGTAAGATTACGTGTTTAAGAAATTATTTAGACTGGCAGTGGCATCCCTGGAGAGGTCCATCCATTGTGAGCCTTTAAAAAGTTTCGGTAATTCAAGTCCCGGTATATCACCAAGATTGGATTTTTTCAGTGAAGAGGTAAATTCCTGTCTTTCGGATTTTTCTTAGAATGGATAGTCCTTTCGCACTATAATATAGTGATTGAGTTATTATTTATCAAATTTGGGCTTTCTGAGGTTGTTCTGTTTACCTACAAGCGTAATTATCCTAGGCAACGCCGGGTCCTCTGCTAGTTTATCTATATATATAAAGAAGGATGTTTGTTTCTTTGTTTGTTTGTTTTTTATACAAATCTACAATTTTCTTCCGATTTTGATAAAATTTCGCATACATGACCTTGAAAGCATGAGGAAGGTCACTGTCCCCCTAGATTTCGAAAAATTACTAATTATTGATAAAAAATAGATATTCATAGTTATGGCAGGGCATATTAATGAGAAATAACTCATGAGCAAAAATGCAAGACAAAGTGTTTGCAACAATAAATATTAACAATGGTATCAACACGCAATTCACAAACACTGCACGGACCAACAATATATATCTCATGACCAACAATAGAAAAAGAAGTTCGTGCAACAATAGGTATGAACAATTGTGTCAACAGGCAATGCACCAACGCTATGCAAGAATAAGCAATATACGTCTCATGACCAAGAATGCAAGGCAAAGTTGTGCAAAATAGAATTCAATGCATAGAATTCCTGTTATTCAGGCTTTTCTTAGAAAAGAGAATTCTTAGTACTTAAGAATTTCTTGAAAATTATCAAAAATGATCAATAACTGGGGATAATGAGTTAGCAGACCACTGAGAAAGAGTGAAAGACGATAGAGGAAGCACTCCTTTATCTCCGTGCAGTATTGTGTACTGTACATCCACAAGGAATATCAATTTCAGAACGTTTGCGTGCTTTGACATACGCATTACGATTTACGTAAAAAAAAAAGTCATGCACACGTATTCCAGTGCAGAATACACTGACATGCACCTAATGTATGGTCTTGCGGACGGGAATGCTGTGGAAGCAAGAAGACTCTACCAAGAACGCTTTCCGAATAGACATTTGCCAAATAACCGAACATTTGTATCTGTCGACAGACATTTGAGGGACCGTGGTTCCTTTGGCCGTCAAACAGGACAAGGGCGGCCTGTAGCACA
>JAHWFO010072570.1:3163186-3186536 GCA_023313115.1 Rhysida immarginata
AAAATCGATATTCATGGTTATAGCAGGGCATATTAATGAGAAATATCACATGACCAACAATGCAAGACAAAGTTTTTGCAACAATGGTATCAACACGCAATTCACAAACACTCTGCACGGACCAACAATATATATCTCATGACCAACAATGCAAATAAAAGTTTGTGCAACAATAGATATCAACAATGGTTTCAACACGCAATTCACCAATAACAATGAGTTCAAAATGATAAAGCAATCCTTTCCAAGAATTATAACAAAGAACATAAAATGATGATGCAATATGGATAAGTTTCAATTTGTAACAATGCATAGAATTCCTGTTATTCAGGCTTTTCTTAGAAAAGAGAGTTCTTAGTACTTAACAATTTCTTGAAAATCTTTAAAAATGATCAGTAAATGGAGATAATGGAGAGTTAGCAGACTATTGAGAAAGAGTTGAAAGACTACAGAGGAAGCACTCCTTTAGCTCCGTGATGTATTGAGCAAATGGGAAGCAAGTAAATAGAAGAATCGGCGACCGCTAGACTGCACAAAGTGATGAATGGCCAAGTATTGCTTCAACACATCGAGAAAAGAGTGGAAATTGCAACAACATTAAGTATATATCTAAGGTAAGATTACGTGAGTAAGAAATTATTTAAAAAGATTTTTTTCGAATTCTCATTAAGAATTTTTACTGTATTAATTCTAAGCATTTTCATGTGTTTATTTTTAAGATATTGCAAAATTTATTTTAATTTTTTGAGATTGTTCTGTTTACATCCAAGTGTAATTACCCCGGGCAACGCCGGGTACCTTTGCTAGTGTTCTATATATATAAAGAAGGATGTTTGTGGGTCTGTCTGTGGGTCTGTACGTTTTTTATACAAATCTACAGTTTTATTCCGATCTTGATAAAATTTCGCATACATGACCTTCAAAGCATGAGGAAGGTCACTGTCTACCTCAGATTTCGGAAAAATAATAAATATCGATAAAAAATCGATATTCATGGTTATGGCAAGGCATATTAATGAGAAATATCTCATGACCAACAATGCAAGGCAAAGTTTGTACAACAATAGGTATCAACAATGGTATCAACACGCAATTCACAAACCCTCTGCATGGACCAACAATCAATATCTCATGACTAACAATGAAAGGACAAGTTTGTGCAAGTGTAATTATCTTGGGCAACGCCGGGTACCTCTTCTAGTTGGTTATATAATAACTCAATCACTACAATATAGAGCGAAGGGACTATCCATTCTAAGAAAAATCCGAAAGATAGGAAAAAAATCCAAATTAGGTTATATACCGGGACTTGATTTACCGAAAGAAAATTTTTTAAAGGCTCACAATGGATGGACCTCTCCAAGGATGCCTTCTAGTCTAAATAATTTTATACTCACGTAATCTTACTTTAGATGTACATTTGATGTTGTTGCAATTTTCTTTCTTCTTTCGATGTCTTGAAGCAAAAATCTCCATTCATCACTTTGTGTAGTCTAGCGGTCACCGATTCTTCTATTGACTTGCTTACCATTTGCTCAATACGTGCTGGAGCTAAAGGAGTGCTTCCTCTATCGTCTTTCGCGCTTTCTTAATAGTGTGCTAACTCATTATCTCCAGTTACTGATCATTTTAAAATATTTTCAAGAAATTGTTAAGTACTAAGAATTCTCTTTTCTAAGAAAAGCCTGAATAACAGGAATTTTAGGCATTGAATTCTATATTGCACAAACTTTGCCTTGCATTGTTGGTCATGAGATATATATTGTTGGTCTGTGCAGAGTATTTGTGAATTGCGTGTTGATACCATTGTTGATATTTATTGTTGCAAAAACTTTTATTTGCATTCTTGGTCATGAGAGATATATTGTTGGTCCGTGCAGAGTGTTTGTGAATTGCGTGTTGATACCATTGTTGATACCTATTGTTGCACAAACTTTTACTTGCATTATTGGTCATGAGATATTTCTCATTAATATCCCCTGCCATAAGCATGAATATCTATTTTTTATAAATAATTAATATTTTTTGGAAATCTCAGGTAGACAGTGACCTTCCTCATGCTTTGAAGGTCATGTATGCGAAATTTTATCAAGATCGGAATAAAACTATAGATTTGTATAAAAAACAAACAAACAAACATCCTTCTTTATATATATAGACTAGCAGAGGACCCGGCGTTGCCCGAGATAATTATAGTTATAGGTCAGCCGAACAACCTCAAGAAGGATGCTGATTTGCTTCAGTTAAGCACATGTAATTGCTTCGGGTATATAAAAAAGACTGTTATGGTTTCTATTGCCTGGATTCGCCAGCCGAGGCAGAGGACCCGGCGTTGCCCGGGATAATTTTCGCTTGTAGGTAAACAGAACAACCTCAAAAAGCTAAATTAAACTTCCAAATTGGTTAAATAAAAACTCAATCACTACAATATAGAGCAAGGAGACTATCCATTGTAAGAAAAATCCGAAAGACAGGAATTTACCTCTTCACTGAAAAAATCCATTCTAGGTGATATACCGGGACTTGATTTACCGAAAAAAATTTTTTTAAAGGCTCACAATAGTGTTGGTGCATTGCGTGTTGACACCATTGTTGATTCCTGTTGTTGCACAAACTTTTATTTGCATTGTTGGTCATGAGATATATATTGTTGGTCCGTGCAGAGTGTTTGTGAATTGCGTGTTGATACCATTGTTGATACTTATTGTTGCAAAAACTTTGTCTTGCATTGTTGGTCATGAGATATTTCTAATTATTATGCCTTGCCATAACCATGAATATCGATTTTTTATCATTAATTATTATTTTTTCGAAATCTGAAGTAGACAGTAACCTTCCTCATGCTTTGAAGGGCATGTATGCGAAATTTTATCAAGATCGGAATAAAACTGTAGATATAAAACGAACAAACAAACAAACAAACCCACAAACAATCAAACATCCTTCTTCTACCTATATATAAAGAAGAATGTTTGTTTTTTTATGGGTTTGTTTGTGGGTTTGTTTGTTTGTTTTTTATACAAATCTACAGTTTTATTCCGATCTTGATAAAATTTCGCATACATGACCATCAAAGCATGAGGAAGGTCACTGTCTACCTCAGATTTCGAAAACATAATAATTATTGATAAAAAATCGATATTCATGGTTATGGCAGGGCATATTAATGAGAAATATCTCATGACCAACAATGCAAATAAAAGTTTGTGTAATAATAGGTATCAACAGTGGTGTCAACACGCAATGCACCAGCACTATGCAAGGTTCAACAATATATGTCTCATAACCAACAATGCAAGGCAAAGTTTGTGCAATATAGAATTCAATGCATAGAATTCCTGTTATTCAGGCTTTTCATAGAAAAGAAAATTCTTAGTACTTAACATTTCTTGAAAATCTTTAAAAATGATCAGTAACTGGAGTTAATGAGTCAGCAGACTATTGAGAAAGAGTGAAAGACGACAGAGGAAGCCCTCCTTTAGCTCCGTGCTGTATTGAGCAAATGGTAAGCAAGTAAATAGAAGAATCGGCGACCGCTAGACTACACAAAGTGATGAATGGCCAATTTTTGCTTCAAGACATCGTAATTATCCGGGCAACGCCGGGTCCTCTGCTAGTTATAGATGTAGAAGATATAGATTTATCATGGTTGCAAAAGCACATGAAATAACCATTGAAATAGAAGGCTTTCTGCTTGTTTATCCACAAAGAAGGACACCTAGTGGTTAAATTTCAAAATTGCTTACGCACGCACTTTTCAGCAGCATGCTCACGCGTTGTTAATCTCGAAGGCCTCGATCCTACTTACAAGTTCAAGTAAATGCCATAAGGGCGGCGCCACTTAAACTGAAAGTAGCGAATAAAAACAGTCATAAATAGCAAATTCAAAATTCTTTAATGAAACATCAAGTATTCAATTACTTCAAAGGATCTTTAATTAAAAAAAAAAATGCTAACTTTTCCTTATAAACCTTTTTGTTGTGTACACATTGGATCCTACAACAGAATTCCAAGAAGTTGATAATAAGTAATCGTAAAAATTTGGAGGATCCCTTAGGAACAGCGTAAGGGCCTGGGTTAGGAACTATCTCGTGTTTTTTTAATTGATATTTTTCGATAACTATGCATGTTATCTACTTCAAACTTAAATACGTAGCTATTATAATAAGGAATAAGTAGGCATGGCAATTCCTCACTCACTTATAAATTCCTGACAGAAAACGCGTGAAACTGAGGAGCATAAAAAGTTCCGAATAACACAAAACAATACGTCGCCATTAAAAATATGCTGTGGCTACGTTCACGGCTACCGTGAAGGCGTAACGGCTCGCGACAGTAAGGAATGACGTCCTTTTTATGAGAAGTGACGTCACAGTTGTTGCCGGGAGTTGGAAAGAATAGAAACGGAAACAATTTTGTAGGAGGGAGGGGGAGATGTAAATCTTTAAGACTCGGAACGGGCTCATCCGAAGCTAACAAACTATTTACAAAAAAAAATTGTCTTAATGTGAGGAGTCCGTACATGTCGAATTTATTGAGTTTGGTTAGCTAATTTGAACGCTACAGCCGTATGTTCATTTTTGGAGAAAAAAAATTAGTATCTCCAAACAGGGTTAACCAATTGTTATAAAAATACGTCAAGGCACAGTATAAAGTACTCTCAAATATTAATTTGGTTCTGCTTTTTGCCGTTTCGGAGAGATAGTTGCAGCACAAAGTTAGTCACATAAGTATAGACCAATTTTTATTTATTTATTTTTTTAAATTTCAATGTACATGTTTTTTTTGGAATCATGAGTTTTCAAGTCAATTTCAGAAAGAAAAAAATTGAGTTCGGGAAACGAACACCTAGGCCCTCACTCTTAACGCCTCTTAACGCCCCTAACAAGGGGTAGGCCAACAAGGGGTGAAACAGTCATGATAATAATGTTTACAAAAACAAAGTAATATAGTGTTATTATCTTCCTTGTGTTTACCTTTTAATTCGCCCCCCCCCCCCCCGTTCACCCTGTAAGAAATTTGTACTCCAATAAGTTTGTGTATTCAAATATTGAAACTTTAATCTTGGAAAAATTACGACCCCCTTTATTTATTATTTATATAGTTTAGGAAACAGAATGCGATTTCCGAAGTTGAAAAAATGTTTTTTGTTGCCGTTAATTTATAAAACTCTCCAACTCCTCCAACTTTTGATACGACTTGAAACTTCTTCCTATTGAACATATTTTCCAGTTGAACATTTGCACTGTTGAACAGATGTTCGTTCACTGCTACGGCCGTTCGCTGCATGAAAAGTGCCGCGAAACAACTCCCGGCAATAACGTGTGACGTCACTCCTTACTATCGTGAGCCATTATGCCTTCACGGTAGCCGTGAACGTAGCCACTGCGTTAAAGATAACAGATTGAGTAAACAGCTTGGGCGCTGATCCTCTAGTAGGCAGCATAACCTACTACCTCAACCTTTCACTGTTATGCTACAGCATCGTACAAAGCAGAAATTGAGGGAGCCCGCTTTTGGTCACTTTCCTCCACGTATATTAACATGATCTTTAAAAAATTAAACTGTTAAAAAGCAGGTATTTTATTTACAAGTATAAGTACAGGTTCTTGCCAAGCTATTCATAAAAACAGTAATCAAAGTTAAATTAAATAATAGCCCAGTATCATCTTTATTGTAACTAGTCTTTACTTGTAATTTCAGCTAGTGTTCCAACTATCACTATTAAATTAAACGCAATAAAACTGAACTATACTTGCCTTCATCAATACATTCGTCATACAAATGGTGTCCTTTGCGCCCTGGAAAAAATAAAGTTAATATTATATTCGATAAATGTTAACATAAGAAGCTAAACGCTTAAAAATGTTTTTAAATTTGTTTTATACAGAGTGATTCAGAACTTATGTTACAGAAGAATATGGTAAAAAGAGGGTACTAAAACACGCATTTTTTATTAAGCAATGTGTGTCCTATCTCGCACTGGCACAGCGCTACATTTGTTTTAGTGTTTTGACTGTTTTCTATTGTCTATTGTTTTTAGGTTCCTTGAAAGCTGAATCATCAGAGAGTCAACACTGAAAAATGGACATATGAAGACTCTAGTTTATGCCACACATTTAGATCATGTCGATATTTTTCCACGGATTGTTGACGCCTGTAACACCATACGTATTTGTCATGTCAATAGATGGCGGTAGCAAATCGAAAATGATCTGTTGACATCACGCAAGCGAGCAATTCGAGATTGAGCCGGAGACTGTTAAGATAATGAGACTAGACAATTTTCTCTTTTCCCATACTAAAATCTGTAACCGTTTTTATTGGTGGCTCCCTCTGGAAAATGTTGCTCAACGTTGGAAATGCCATATTACAACAGCGTCGTCTGCTATTCTTCTTGTGAATCGAAGCGCCGAGCACTTGACCCCAAGTTCCTTGATTTTAGCATGAGTTTTCTTCTCTGCTATAAATCTATCTCTATAGCTATTTCATTGTTGACCCTTGCCACGACCAGGCATTTTGTTACATGTGCTCCTGAGCGGGAAGGGAAGAATTCTGATCGCGCAGTACGCATGCGTTAAGTATAAGAACTAATTTTTGATTGGCTGACTTATGCCAAAAACATAAGTCTAATTCAGTTTTTCCTTAGAGTTTTCCGATATGATTTATAGTAATAATTCGAAATGTTATAACGGAAAATTCGCTGCCGCAAAGTCTCTATTGGCATCACCTTCTAAAGTACAGGCCGGAGTTTCACCGACGTTCTCGACGAGGTCGGACGGTGGGAAGGAGCCTCTTCTTTGTGCTCAGCCTTGTATCTTAACGAAAACAGGCCAGCTTAGGAAAAAAAAAATTTTCTTCTTTCCTGTTTTTTTTTTCTTTCCTTTCTCTTTTTCGTTAACTTTAGCAAATATTGACATACAGAATAGTTAATTTGGTTTTCAATTAAAATAAAAACCTACCTTAGTCGTAATTTTCTGAACTCCTACAGCAAGGCACAGTACTTCCGCTAAATACGACTGGAGCGAAGCCTGGGTAATCCTCGAAGGCCGCGATGGGGGAGCCCCCTCCCCCTCCGGGCCCGAGAACACGTTCCTCCTCGGAGGACGGAGAGGACAAAGTAATGAAAAGTACGGAGATAATCCCCCATGCCGAAAAAAGACGGCGGGACTCAGATAATAATACTGAAAAGCCTGAAGATGTATCCATGGATGACTTATCAGACAGCTCTGCCTCAACTAAGCTTCGTAAATCTAGGAGGAACAAAGGAGGCAAAAATCAAAAGAACCAAACGATTTTGGAATCTTCGCAGATAAAAAACATTGGAAAGTGGAACAACGCTTTACCTCCACCACCAGAAACGGAATCTTTAACTATTTTTTCACCTAAAACGACCCCAGCTTTGAGTATATCACAAAACTAGTTAAACTTCGCAGCCTGACCATGGCTTATAATTTCCGTCTCTAACACAAATTCAGGCCCCCAAAGAATAACAAAAACGAATTTAACGAGGAAATACTCAAATCCCAAGAAGGAAGCTTCTCTCCAGGCTTGCTCAGAAAAACGATACTGTCCCTAATTGGCACTTCCCCCACTATCATTAAACTGAACTCGGGGAAATTTCTCCCAAAATTTCAAACTAAACAGAAGGCAGCTTCTTGCCTGAAATTTACGGATATCGGTTGCTACTACCACAAATACGAAATCCCAAATTTCCTTACGTCGTCACTGAGTTTTATTTAAGATATAAGAAACTCTGTCGCAGTAGAGGAGCTTCAAGAGTCGTCTGATCAAGGAAAATTTATTACAACATCAAAAAATTTGCCCCGCCCTATCCGGGTGCTTAGTACGGAAAATTACTTATATACAGGGTGAGTCAAAA
The DNA here is from genome assembly GCA_023313115.1 of Rhysida immarginata. Lineage (NCBI taxonomy): Eukaryota > Metazoa > Arthropoda > Chilopoda > Scolopendromorpha > Scolopendridae > Rhysida > Rhysida immarginata. The sequence continues at coordinate 3,171,069 of JAHWFO010072570.1, forward strand.
GTCGCAGTACATCCTGTTTTTTCAAAAAGTTTGCAGGAATTGGGAAATCTGAATATTCCAGTCAGGTATGGGTGAGGTGGTCTATCTTTTACGGTATGCACCAAACATAGCCGCCATCTTGAAATCGGCCATCTTGAATCTAAGTCAAGGAAAGGGGTCGTATGATATATAAAATAACATGGTTTGAATTTACAGTTATGATTCAAAAATTACAACACATTTTGTTTGGAATTACAGGCTGGTCTGTTCTCCATAAAAGATAGTCATTTAATGTGTTCAACATGGTGTCCGTCTTAGTCAAGGCACATTTGAAGGCGCTGAATCCAATCGTCATACACTCGCAGAAGGATTTCCGCAGAAATGTTGGCACACGCTTCTTCAATGCGTTGCTGGAGATGGTGTCTATTTCTGATTCTCTTTGCATATACGAGTTGCTTTAAATGACCCCACAGATAAAAGTCAAGTTTTGTGAGATCAGGTGATCTAAATGGCCATTCCACAGCACCACGTCGGCCAATCCAATGACCAGGAAACTGAACATCTAACCACTGAACAAGATACATTGTGCAAAAGAAGATCTAGTCGATGTTGCTCTAGGGCCCACGTGCAAAACTGCATACGTCTGTCCGGGTCATCTTCTGCTAGGTATCTGAATATTGAATGGATGCCATTGATGAGCATGAAGGATTCCTACGATCGATGACTGGTTGATTCTACATTCTGCTGACAAATGTCGTGTGCAGCGTTGTGGGCTATTGACGAAGGACGCCAAAACCATTGTTGAGGTTGTCTCGTCAGGAGCACTTATTGGACGGCCACTCCGTGCCTTGTCAACCACAGTCCCACTTTCTCGGAATTTCTTAATTAAGCACCTCACGGTATTGTGTGAAATTGGAGTTTTTTCTAGGTGCAGGTTGTTAAAATCTGCAGCTATAACACGGAAACTTCGTTCTCCAGACATCAAAATGACCTCAATTCTCTCCTCCGTGGTCAAAGCCATCTTCAGTTACCTGCTACAAAATCAAACAAAATGTGTTGTAATTTTTGAACAATAACTGCTACTTCAAATCTGTATACAGGAATGAAATTGTCAGAAAGTGCTGACGTTATATGATATATTACACGACCCACTTTCCTTTTAATAAAATGAGGTGTGGTCACCACCCGACTTCCTTATACGTAAATGTCCTGGTCCAAATACAGAAAAAAATTAAACAACGCTCTGAAATGGCTATTTCCGATAGAAATTTTGAAAAAGTTTGTGAATAAAAGTTACTTCCAATTAGATTCTAAACACTTTGGTGTAGATTCCAAATTTTCCTATACCATCTTATTTTGCATATATTGGCAAAAAACTGGATTTTGGTAAGAGTAAAACTGGTACTTCCGGTTGAAATTTTGAAAAATTTCGTTAACAAAAGTTATTTAAAATTAGCTTCTAAATACTTTTGTATACTTTACAAATTTTCTTATTCCGTCTTATTTCGCCTATACAGGGTGATTCAAATCGTGTGTAAAACAATTTAAAGGGGTATTATAGAGGTCAAGGTAAACACAAAAAGTCCTATGAACATGCGTCCGAATTTGAACGATAACTGATATATGAACAGAAATAAAAATGCCGCCACCAAGATCAACAAGTTAATAACTCAGGTTCTGTAAAGCCTAGATTAATGAAATTTGGAGGAATAACAGGGTACATAAGACTGTGTATACCTATATTAATAATAATAAACTGGAGATTGTCTCCAAACACAGGTAATAATTTTTCGATTGAACAGGCGAGAAGATGTCGTTCTTACCCGGCTTAGGATTGGTCACAGCCGTCTTACTCACATCCATTTATTAAAAAAAGAACCAGCTCCATTGTGTTCTTGTGGAGCAATGCTGACTATTAAGCATATTTTAATCCAGTGCCCTTTACACACAAACTTACGAAGCTCATTAGGGCTGAATCATTCACTAGATTTTTTACTGGGGAACAACCCTATAATTTTTAAAAAAGTGTTTCTATTTTAAAAAATTATTCATGTTTTTAAATTCATATAGTCATCCTTTTATTGCTTTTGCATTGTATATATTTGATCATTAAGTATATGTTTTATGCGGTGCCCTTTACACACTAATCATATTCACCGATTTTTATTAGGGGACAACCCATAAGAAAATAGATTTTAATCATTTATTAGTCAGTTAGTGCCCTATACACACTAATTTACATTGTTCAGTAGAGCTATGTTATTCATGAGATCTATGGTTAAGGGAGAACCATAAAACAAAAAGGTTTGGTTTTAAAATTATTTGTGATTCTAAATTAACATAGTCATACTTTTTATTGCTTTTATATATTTATAATTTACGTTTTTATTTTTTTTTTATCTGAGTTTTTAAACTTTTGGTCCATAAACTGTGGATATTTAAACTTTTTGTCGGGCGCAAAATGGCCGTAGCAGCGGACGCCCTAAAATTGCAACCAACAAACCAACCAACCAAGCTGCCACAAGGTGTCTTAAATTCTGCGACCCCGATAGCCCAATTGGTAGAGGCGTCGGCCAAGATAGTCGAGGTTCCTGGTTCGAACCCGGGTCGCAGAATTTTTCCTTCCATTTTTCAATCGAAAAATTATTACCTGTGTTTGGAGACAATCTCCAGTTTATAATTATTATTATTATTATCTGTGAGTCATTCAAACTTTCTGATGGTTTGGATAAGAGAAATTCTCGATCTGGGACCCAGGAGCCCGCCACTCATTGGGCTTTCAACCGTGACAACTTGGTTGTCTTTAAGACACCTAGTGACAGCTTGGCTGTCGGGGTGTCTGCGATAGCCCAATTGGTAGAGGCGTCGTCCATGATAGTCGAGGTTCCTGGTTCGAATCTGGGTCGCAGAATTTTTCCTTCCATTTTTCAATCGAAAAATTATTAACTGTGTATACTGTTAAAATTTGATCGAATTCCAACGAGAAGTTTCCGAGTTACGCAGTCAAAATTGTAACAAGTGCTGGTTAGTATTCACAAGTGAACACGTGTTATGATGTTGAATGAGTAACTCGGAAACTTCTTGTTGGAATTCGATCAAATTTTATCGGTATACACAGTTTAATGTACCCTGTTCTTCCTCCAAATTTCATTAGTCTAGGCTTTACAGAACCTGAGTTATTAACTTGCTGATCTTGGTGGCGGCATTTTTATTTCTGTTCATATCTGAGTTATCGTTTAAATTCGGACGCATGTTCATAGGGCTTTTAGTGTTTACCTTGACCTATATAATACCCCCTTGAATTGTTTTACACACGATTTGAATCACCCAAAAAAACGTATGCTGACAAGAGTAGAACGGGTACTTCCGGTTGGAATTTAGAAAAATTTTCTAAACAAAAGCTGTTTAAAATTGTGGTTGTAAAACTTTTCAATCCTTTCAAAATTTTCATAAACCCAATGATTGACGAGATATTTTAAAATTTATATTTCGGCGCTGGAGTAAACTGATACTTCCGGTTCACCGATTCCACCGGAAAACTAATCAGACTTCCCAACTAGTGGTCTCGATAGCTTTAGCCATGTGGATGCTATCGTGGACAAACACACACAGACTGACACAGACAGACAGGCACACAGACATTTTCCAAAAACCACGTTTTTGTAATCTAGGTACCCTAAAACGTGAAGATCAGTGAAAATCTCGAGGTCGAAATTTTTCGTGATTACAATACTTCCTTATACTATGTATAAGAAAGTAAAAATTGACTTAGACTCAAGATATCCGATTTCAAGATGGCGGCCATGTTCGGTTTTTACCGTAAAAGATAGACCACCTCACCCGTATCTTACTGGAATATTCAGATTTCCCAATTCCTGCAAAGTTTTCGAAAAAACAGGGTGTATTGCGACTTTTGACTCACCCTGTACTTTAGTATTCCGACACCTCCTACTAAAATTAAGTTTGAGCATGAATCTTTCCCGGTGGGCTTTCCTCCTCCAAGGCCTATGCAGTGTGTTGTGTGCCACAAACTGGGGCACACCAAATCTCGATGTTCCAATGCGCCTTTATGATCTAGTCATGCTAGAGAGGACTGCAATTCCGACTTTTCGTATCTGCAAAACTTCAGTAAAGATAATGGGGAAGAATTTAGACATCAGAAGACACCAGATGGCAGATTGTACTATCCACCCTAAGGCAGCAATTTTTAATGTTAACCTCTGGGAGAAACTACAATTTTTTGCTCTGAATTAATAAAAATGGTGATGTTAAAAATATTAAATGCCTCAATATCTTTATTGATATCTATCACTTTTTCACAAGTTCTTATTTTTAATTAAAATGAATTTTTAAAATAAATTTGTAATAAAAATTTTAACAGAAGTGAAAATTTAACAATTTGCAACAGCTATTGCTTTCTCAAATTAAAAAATGCCAGGCTAAACATTTTTGTGGAATTAGTAAATTATGTAGCTCAGCAAAATGATGTTTAAAAAAAAGCGGTATTTTATATGCGAATTTTCATAAGAAAATCCATCTGGCACTTAAAACAATTTTTTTTAACAATTTTCATTTATTATTGAATTTTAATAAATCTTTGGAAACCGAATTGTTTCCCCTCGTACTTAAAAAAATTCAATTAAAACCGCCGTTTTCCCCGTAGGTTAACATTAAAAATGGCTGCTTTAGGATGGGTAGTACAATTCGCCATCTGGTGTTTTGCTTGAGAAATGTAAGACATTCTTCCCCATTCTTCTTACTATAAGGGCTGTCAAAAATTCAAATATGAAGCCCAAATTGAATCAAAATGTCAAATATGTACATCTCGTATTACGAGGCAAAAAAGCTTGTTGACATTGAGCCGGGTAATGAGATTCCCGGCCATAGGTCTTACGCTTCTGCCACCACTGTTCGCCTGAACCTTCCAAAGACACTCCGCGAAGACAGCTCCGCGAAGACAGCTACAAAGACAATCTCAAGGGCAGCCATCATATCAACTTCATAAGCAGCAAAACAAGTGGCCCTCTGAACGTGTCCAAACGCCTGCCCCAATAAATGCTAATGATTGTTTCGCACTTGTGGGCGTGATGACCTTTTACCTATCTTTGCCTACCATAACCTATTCAACCAGTCCCATCCAATGATGGCCTATCGACCTCTCAAATCCGGTAGTCTCAGCTTTCTCCGTATACTCTGGATCGCCAGCCCTCTGAATATGTAAAAACCCTCGTAAACTCAACTTCTGATCAGCCGATCCAAAATCAATCTTCCGCTCAATTGAATCAAAATAATCCACAAGAATCACCAAGCCTATCAAATCTAGGTAATCACACTGTTGATCACTGGCCACAAATTGTCTAAAACTTTTATTTCCTCCCTTATGGAAGCCACCAATCAGGGAGACTCCAAGGAAATTGAAGCATCTTTTAATATCTTGAAAACAAAATTTCCCCACTCTCCTGCATGGTTTCTAGACATACTGAACTGGTGGCGCGAGATGATATGTTCTCTTCCGATGATTCCCATACCTGTAAAGATAAAGAACTGTGTTGACATTCTGCACTGGAATATCAGGGGGCTTATGTCAAACTGGGAGGATGTAGTCTTACTACAAAAAAATCAAAAATATTATTTTTATGCGAAAAACTTTTTAAAACCTGATTCCTCAATTAACTTTCCTAATTCTATCACATACATAAAAGGTAGAGTTAAGCATGGCGGTGGTATTCTTACTGCAATTAACTCAAAGGTGCCGCATTTTATCAACTCGTCATTCCATTTGGGTGAGGTCGCTATTATTGACACGGTTATTTACGCAAGTGAAACCTGGCTTCATTTATATAATATATACGTCCCCGGCTATTTGAAAAGACCACATTGGATTAAAATTATTAATTCCTTATCTAAGCCATTTGTTGCTTTGGGAGATTTTAAAGCGAAGAGCCCCTCCCAGGATTGCAGGGGATATAATCTCAATGGACGTCATCTAGAAGATATCTGCTTCCAAAATAACTTTGAAATCTTCTATACTTCGGGCCATACATATTTCCCGGCTAGACCAGAGTGGTTCTCAGCATACCTTGATTTAGCTGTTCTTTCCTCTGACTGCCCTTTTCAAACGCATCTTGAAGTAGTACAGGGATCATTTGGAAGTGACCACCTCCTCATTCGTCTCACTATTCGAGAGACCAAAAACTACAGTGCATCCAGTAGAGTTACATTTTTACCTAAGCCATCCCTCACAGCTAAAACTCCCACCTCCCCCACGGATCAAGATCCCTTGTTGTCCGACAATCGTTTCTCTCGAAACTTGGATCTAATAGAGCTTTTACAAATATTCCAAGCAAAATGCTCAAAAGCTCAGAACAAGGCTTTGTGAACAAGGCTATTCCTAGGCCTTGCTGGTGGAACTCGAATTGTGAAAATGCTGTCTATGAAAGAAACAAGGCTAAAAGAGGATATTTAAAATGCAGATGCGATTATTGCTGGCAATGGCTAAAGAGGACCAAAGCAAAATGTAAGAAAATACTTAAAGCCCATAGAAGATTATACTGGAGGAACTTTATAGAGAGAGACAGATCAGGAAATGTTTGGAAAGTCCTCAAATTTTTTCAAAAACGCCCTCATTCTCCTATCCCTCTTATCAAGGATCATGATGCAGCTATTCTTGATCCCTACGCATCGGTGGTGCCATACTCCTATCTACAAATGGACCCAAGCCAGATAAAAAACTCCAATGGCCAAAACATATGCCAGCTTTTTATCGCTCGGAAACCTCCCTCTCACCGTGGGAGGTGTCCTTCTCGGCCACTGCTTTACTCTCGGCATTACGGGCCAAACGTACAGCACCCGGCCCTGAACCACCTCGTCAATCCCACTTTCTTAAAGTTGAACACCAATCAACTGTGTCAATTGATTACTTCTATAAATATTTCCTGGGCTACTGGTATTATTCGATCGAGCTGGAAAAACTCTATCATCCACCCTATTCTGGAACTGGCAAACCCCCGGACTCTCCCTCAAGTTAACGTCCGATTGCCTTAACCTCCTGTTTAATAAAAATAGCCGAGCGTATGGTAAACAACAGGCTGCAACACTTTCTAGAGACGAAGAAGCTCGTGCCTGAATACTCCTATGGCTTCCGTAAAGGCAGAAACCATTTATTCCGTTATCAGTTTAATGGATGACATCTTCATGGCAAGAGAATAGAGGAAAAACATAGGTATTGTCTTCATGGACATAACAAAAGCTTTTGACTCAGTCTCCCACCCTCTGCTAGTGGATAAGTTAATAGAGATAAATGTCCGAAATAGACTGATCCTGCGGATCTCCTCCTTTTTTTTAAAAAAAAAAAGGAGCATGGGAATGAATTACCCAGGGGGAACGGTTTGGACCTCCCAATATCAGGGTCTCCCGCAAGGATCAATATTAAGCCCCACGTTATTTAACGTTTTCACTAGAGATGTCTTTGCTGATGTCCCCCAAATATTTGGGAAAAATATCTTCGTCGATGACCTAGCTTTTTGGTATGTCAGCAATTCTATCCCTGACATCAGAATAACACTTCAAGAAGTATGTGATAAACTTGCTGACTGGGGATCAAAAACCCTATCAATTTCTCCACGGAAAAAGCCATCGTTATGTGCATCGCTAAATCTGCACCTCCCCCGCTACTATCAATTTTTCTTCAGGGAAGTAGACTCCCATGCAGGCGCTCCCATACGTTTCTTGGAATAATTATAGACGATAGGTTAAATTGGAGAACTCATGTTTCGGCAGTAAAGGTAAAACTATTAAAAAACTTAGCTCGTGCAAAGTTAGTCATTAAAGCTAAGTGGGACCCTCCGTGGAACAAAATTTCCTCTCTCATCAGCTCTCTAGTGACATCAATTGACTCTTCAGCAATCTTCCTGCTCCAAGCTTCAAATAGAGTGCTCGATCCACTACTGAGAGAAAAATCATCAGACACAGTTGCATAAACATAGTCGCTGGATCATTAAAAGGAGAAACACTTAATTGGTTCACAGACTTTGCTCTTGAAAAAAATATGAAATGGGCAGACTTTACAGGCGGATTGGGCAGAGCGTTTTCTAGGCCAAACTCAAGTCACGCTACAAAGAGACATTCTTAACCTGAAATTGAAGGGGTAACAATGTTTTGGCGTATGTAAATCAATTTAAGAGGATATTAGGTAATATACTACAGGTATCGGAATTTGATAAGGTGTTTTGGTTATTAGAAGGACTGCCAAAGAGTTTACAGGTGCAAATGCAGTTAAAGCAATTCACAGATGTGAATAGCGCCATCGAGCATCTAGACTTAATGTTGGTTCATAGTCTGACGTTACCGTTTGCGCTGTGCTCCAACGAAAGCGTTCCGTTTGCTCAGATGATTCATAGTTGTGCTTTGTCGTTATGCCGATGGCTGTCGAGCCGCCGTCCGCTGTTGCGCTGGGTAGAAATGAGCTCTATTTCAAAGGAATCAGAACTTGAAGATCTCTTGACGTCATTTCTCTTCTTTTTAAAACAAAAATGGAGGAAAGCAAGTTAATCGAAGCGATTCAAAAGTATGATACGAGAACGAAAGAATATAAAGATCAAAAATTAAAAGAAGAGATTAAATTTTCTCTTCTCTGAAAAATAGATCGTACATATATAGATCTATTGGAACGATGCTTATTTCTTCGATGCAAGTTTCATGCTTATTTCTTCGATATAGAGCACGCGTACCTAAGCATGCGCATTGTTCCCGTTGACTGTATTACCGCTGTGACTATGAATGCTATAGCGCTGTAACCAGAGCGCTAACGGTAACGTTCTAAACTTAACGGAACGGCAGATGGCCAACGCAAAACGGCGTTGTCAGACTATGAACCAACCTTTGAGGTTGGTTCATAGTCTGCCGTTACCGTTTGCGCTGTGCTCCAACGAAAGCCGTTCCGTTTGCTGAGATGATTCATAGTTGTGCTTTGTCGTTATGCCGATGGCTGTCGAGCCGCCGTCCACTGTTGCGCTAGGATAGAACTGTGCTCTATGTCAACGGCCAACGCACAACAACCCACCAATCAAACTTGAAGATCTCTTGACGTCATTTCTCTTCTTTAAAAAACAGAAATGGAGGAAAGCAAGTTAATCGAAGCGATTCAAAAGCATCCCTGCTTGTATGATATGAGAACGAAAGAATATAAAGATCAAAAATTAAAATAAAATATTAAATATTCTCTTTGAAAAATGGATCGTATGTAACCTATGTCCTTTGATTGCATTACCTTACACGTTAGGTGCCATTGTAACCATTGTCACTTTGAATGGACCTTTACCCCCCTTAATCTCAAATCAGCACCAAAATCCAATATTAAAAATCGATTAAAAGTCAGCTCGGTATTCATTCATTTAAAACAATCAATGACAAAGGTTGAGTTCTTTAAGGAAGTGGCAGATTGTGTCTTATGTATTCCAATAAGATAGGCAAGGATTAGAATTAAATAAATATCTTTTTATTCAAGGTTAAAAGAATACCAATGAGATACAAAATAAATAAAATAAGCCTTAAATCTAAAGAAAAGAAAGAATGACAGTTCTTAACGTTAAAGAAGAAAGTTAATATTAAGATCCCCAATTACTTACAACTACAATAACATGCAGAAATTCAAATAATGTAAATGAGATAATCATTCAATAATTTAAGTTCAACTCCTTCAATCACTCTGAGGATAGAGATAGCACTACTAGAAACTCAATTCTAATGAAGTTCCCTCAAACTGTTCTTTATTACACCTTTTGTCATGACAACCTAAGAAACTTTATAAGTCAAAATATTTCTCTCTACTTACAATTATGTAGTTTCAGACATCTGCAGACTTGTGATCACATTTAATCCATTCTTGGACACTAAACACTTTTTATTTTAAACAGGCCATGAAATATTTCACTTATCACACTGAAGCACAAAAACACACTTTAAAATGATCCGGATCGATTAGTGAGTGAGTCCACTGGAGGTCTCAAAGTGTCCCCACTAAGTTCAACAGAAGATTTCAAATGCGAAGTTGTCTTCCTTTCACCACGTTAGGTTCTTGACCATGCCAATCACTTGAAGAAAATTATATCTCTTGCTTCAATTCGTTCTGAAGAATGTTCAGGTTCCAATTTCCAATGATGACTCCGCTATGTGCTGATTACATCCAGGTTCCATTCACAAACATTTTGAGAACAGTCTTCACTCCTTGCAATCTGTAAAAGATTTGCATTTCAATAAAAACAAAGAGGATAAAATGGAGAACGAAACATAACGAATCTGATTAAGGTCAACCAGATTGATGCGGACATCCCCTCCTTTCAAAGATAATTTTGAATTTTCGGTTTCATGTTGAGTAAATTAGAAAACCAGATCGAGGTTTCGGAAGAGATGCCACCCTTAACAGGGGTTTACCCAGATTTCTCTTTGTTGATGATCCTGCACACTCAAAATTTGGAAGGAGAAGCTATTCGATTTGTTAACTTACTGCGTATTCTTCGCAGTAGCCGTTTACATCAAGATAGCCCCCCTTCAAATTTCTATTAAGCCTTGAATAAACTCAAACCAAGAGCAGAGAGCACACAGCCTTCCTCTTACCAGCACCTTAGCAGAACTCATAACTTTCTGTTTCCCACGATCGTTTTTATATGAGAAACATATCCGGTCTCCTTTCCCTCTTCTCATTTTATAAAAGATCGAACAAAGCAAAATCAAAATATCATAATAATCATAAATCCTGTATTCACTCCATGTTACAAATTATCCCTGAATTAATCTAATAGTTCATCCCACCAATGAATCCAAAGACCAATTTTTTAAATCAAATAAATTCCAAAAAGATAGTCTCTTCCTGTCACAACACTTCCCCTCCTTTACTCTCACAATCGAGTGATATTATCCATATCCAATATTAGAATAGTCAATTCTATCAATATAATCAAAACTTATTACCAAAACTTTTATAAAATCACATTCCCATTATAAATCTGAATAATACATGCTATTATATCAGTAACCAAGTTTCCCATAGAATGAATTCCTTACATAACACGTGATAACGTCACACGTACATATATAGATCTATTGAAACGATGCTTATTCGGAAGTTTATAGTTGACCGTTTTACCGCTGTGACTATGAATGCTATCGCGCTGAAACCAGAGCGCTAACGGGAACGTTTTGACTTGACGGAACGGCAGACGGCCAACGCAAAACGGCGTTGCAGACTATGAACCAACCTTTATGGAGACAAGCTCAGGACGGCGCAATATTATTGGAGGCGCAGTATGAAGACGAGCTCATGGAGTTGGGTGTAACGCAGGTCAAGGGGGCAAACATACAAAAGAAAAAGGAGATTATCTGTTTTCGATGCAAAAAACTGGGGCATATTCGAAAGACTTTTAAAATCTCTGAAGTGAATTTTGTAGAGCGTAAAGACCCAGAGGACTTTTGCATTGTAATGGGCCAAGTCAAGGGATGTAAAATTAAAATTTTATTGCATACAGGCGCCAGAGATAGTTTTATTAGTAAAGAACTCGTAGACCAAATTCAGGTGCGAGTTAGCTCACTACAACCGGATGTTCGAGCAGCATTTGTCAATGGACAACAAGCAGCTATTAAGGAAGAAACCCAGCGTTTACCTATCAAAATAGGAAATTATGGTTATGCCGCCAATTTTAATGTTATAGAGATTGAGAATTACGACATAGTATTAGGGATTACCTGGTTCTACCATGGTCAACCAATATTTGACTGGAAGAAAAAACGGTGCAGGGTTAAACAGAAGGGAAAAGAGTTATTGCTCCCGTTATGGAAACCACCGGAAGATGAGTTAAAGCAAATATCTTCAATAGAATTGCTACATTTATTGTTAAAGGAGCCTGAGATTCCGGTTTTTGCAGTGTTTGCAAAAAAAGGGCAGACAGATAAAAAATAAAGATTTCGATAAATTGATTGAGCAGTTTAACCCGGAGTTTAAAGCTCTGGTAAAGAAATTTGAATTCTTTTTTCCCAAGGAGCTGCCCGCAGGGTCGCCACCACAACGCGAGACCCAGCATGCAATTGAGATGACGCAAGATGCGGCACCATTCGATTCGGTGTTATACAAGCTTAGCCAGGATGAAGAAAAGGAGGTACGTCATAATATACAGAAACTTATAAATAAGAATTTGATAAGGCCTTCCACATCAAAATTCGCATCCCCGGTCCTCTTCGTAGTTAAAAAAGACGGAGGGCTGAGGATGTGTATCGACTACAGGAAGCTTAATAGAATTACTAGAGATTCCTAGGATTGATGGACTTATTGACAAGCTTACAGATGCGAAGTTTTTTGTATGAAATGGGACATCTTAGACGCTTATCACCAGATTCAGGTGAGGGAACAAGATATTCCGTTGAGCGCATTTAAGTCTCGGTACAGCCTGTCCGAATTTCTAGTGATGCTGTTTGGTTTAAAAGAAGCATCAGCCACATTTTCAAAGGCGTTGAATGAAAATGTAGGCATTTTGATTTGTGGAATATTCTGGATCGCGGCTTTATCGTATAATTCGACGACATTTTGATTTACGCGGACAGTTTGAATAAGCTTAAAGAGCTTACAGAATTTGTTTTAAGCAGGCTCAGAGAGTATACATTTTTTTTGAAATGTCAAAATGTAGTTTTGGGGTTCGGGAAGTAAGTTATTTAGGGCAAAGGGCGGTCGTGTGAAAATGTGCTTGTGCAGGCCATCAGGAAGTGACCTATTCCTAAGAACCTTCACCAAGTAAGGTCCTTCATGGGGTCGGTACAGTTTTATAGAGCGTTTATTCCGAAATTTGCCGAAGTTGCAACGCCGATTTATGAGCTACGGCAGAAAAATCAACCGTTCGCGTGGACGAATAAGGGGCTAAAAGCATTGGAGAAATTAAAAGAGGCATTAGTCAGGCCACCCATTTGAAAGGTCTTTTCTCCTAATAAAACATTTCGGGTGTTGGCGGACGCGTCGGAAACAGCGACTGGTCCTTATAAAGGAAAACTGTTTCCGATAGCATTTGAATCCCGGAGGTAGAGAGAAGACGAGTCTCGGCTTTCTAATTATGAAAGAGAGCTCATGGCGGTATTATATGCGACAAGATGTTGGAGAGCATATATGCAACAAGTGAGAACTTGTATTTATACAGACAATCAAGCCGTAACATGCTTATTGGCGCAGAATAGATTATCCAGGGTGCAAACACACGCAGTCCAGAGTCTATAGAAATTGCCTATTTCTTTGCATTATATAACAGCGGAGAAGAACATATTTGCGGGTGCCTTGTCCAGGTATTTTGGCAAGGGGGCAGAGGTAGAAGTGTCAAAAATCCCTAGTTCTTGTGAACGGGCCACAAGGATAGTAACACAAATTTTAGGGGAGGAAATAGGCAGACGTTATAGGGGATCGTGGCGGAGGTAGAAGTTTGATAATAGTCAGAGAAATGAACATCAAGAATTAAAGCAGACGATGGAGAGTCTCTTATTGAAAGCTTTCAAACAAACCCCATCTCCGTATTATCAGAGTTCTTTTGTATCAGAGATAGTCTCAGTGCCATTTAACTCTGATAATCGCGAGTCTACTATATTTGGAAAAGTTTGAAAACCTAGCACAAAAAGTACGTGGTGACGATCTGAAGAACTTCCAGTAATAATATAAAATATTTATTATTGTTCGCATATGAGTATGTAAATTTAAATACGAATATAAATAATTTTAAATATAAAACAATTTACGCTTAAAATAGTAAGATATTAATTCAAACAAATTGTAATTTTATTCAATTATTTTAAAAACAAATAAACATCTGTAAACATTACAAGAAAAAAAACAAAAAACAAAAAAAAAAACAACACAACTTTTGAGGATTAAGATATTTCTTTTAATGTCCGCCTATTGCATTAAAATATTTTTAGTTTTTTCCAAACATCTTTTCGATAATACAAAAATTGACTAATATTTGCTTGTTATTCAATTATTTAGATAATCTTTAAAATGAAAAAAAAAATGGGTGTGCTTAAGACCACACGACCGAAGTGAAAACTTTTATGGCGACTGTAATCGATTCTAAGTAATGTATAGGTGAATGATATATATATTATTATGGGTGTTATTACTTGGATGAATCAGGAACAAGCCATAAATTAATATTATATAGTATAAAACCATTTATTTTCATTCGTTTTCTCATTAGATCTTTACTTATGTAGGGTGCTTTTGAAAAGGATGTCGTGAGTTATCTAACGATTTCTGCTCCTTAAAATACACACAAGTTTCCTCATACGTTTTGTCGAAATTGCATTTCTTAAATGAGTAAACAGCTCGTGAAGTTTGGTTAAACTCCGCCCATAACGTAAACAAAAGCGCATGAATGACATTAGTAAATCATACAGTTCGTTGAACACTCGCTAGTATGAATGTGCGTCGTACCGCAAAAAGCAATCCAGCGAACAAGAAATGTAAACTGGTTTAAGGAGACTATAATAATGTATCTCTCGATCATTTATACACTTGCACGTCTTCCCTAATTTGTTTGTTGACAAGTTCATTCTGAGGTTTAGTAAATACGAATCTTTCAGTAGGCTGTGAGAATGGTCGAGTTTAGTGGACAGGTATTTCGCAGAAACCTATTAATGGAACACGTGGTAGTGTTTATTTTTTTTTTTTCATGTGCTTTTATTTATGTTATGGGCAGAGTTTAACCAAATTTCACGAGCTGTGTACTACTTTAAGGAAAGCAATTTCGATAGAACGAAAGAGGAAACTTTTTTTTATTTTAAGGTGCAGAACATCACTAGGTATCTCAATATATCCTTTTCAAAAGCATCTAGTAGATCACTTCTAAATTACATACCCTGATTGGAAGAAAGTAATCGGACACTTTCGATTTTAGACGTTTTGTCGAATATCTTGAAAAATACTTGAGGAATTATCATGAAATTTCAGGAGTGTAAAAAGGATGTTACACCTCATATATTTCAGCGAAGGTTTTCTCCGGAAGGCAAATAGGGGACCAGCAAAGAAGTGAACCAAAAAAATAATGTTTGGAATCAGCCTGTAAAAAATAATGCTTAAAATGCGTTGTAGCTGCAGCATATGCTTATGAGGCTTGTTTTACTTTTCTGTGTTCATTTGTATGAGAATAGCACGTATATTCATGGAGATATAAGGGTTTCTTTAAAAAGGTCGAAATGTTTTTGTAAGTTTTTTGTTCATAACACGCAAGACTTTCAACCCATTGCAATGCCATTTCCAGGAAACTTGACAAACTACAGTACAGACAACACCCTGCAATCAGAATAGAAAAATATTAAATATTTCATGAAATATGAGCATTTTTTTCTAAATAATATTTAACTGCGCATGCGCATGCGTTACCAAATTGTCTTTTGCATAATTTACTAGCCAAATGTATAGAGCTACCCTTATAAAAAGCCCAAGCAAATATCTTGAAAATTCAGAAA
>JAHWFO010072571.1:0-12645 GCA_023313115.1 Rhysida immarginata
GGGTGGTATCACATCTTCCAATAATCCGGGAAGACAACGTTGCCAATGTCCTCGAAGTTGACATCAAGAATTTGCCTCGGTTTTCTATACTTTTTATGCCACTTAATTTCCATCAGGTTATTCAGTATTCCATCCACCAGGTCATTGTAATGGCTCTTCATCGTCTGCACCATGTTGATCAGGAAATCTTGGATACACTTTCCAATGTGTGTCATGTTCAGTTCCGAGTGGATGCAATGATTTTTTACGGTCCTTCATCCAAGCTGGGCAATGGTCCTCAGGGTAACATTCTGGAACGATGGAGTTCACTCCTTCTCCTTCTACGTGGCATACCGTACAGGAGGATGGTCCGAATCAATGTCTTGTACAGTAGTAATTTATTGTCGATGGTGAGGGCGCTTTTCTACGCAGGGGGTCTAGGCTGAGCTCATCGACACGCAGTCGACGGTCACCTGGTTAATGACGCATTTGTCGATTCCAACTAGCATGAACACGACTTGTCTACAGTATCTACAGAGTCTACAGTGTAGACTTGTCTACTTGTCTACAGAGTCTACAGTGTACAGACTCTACACCGTCGATTTTCTAGTGTAGACTTTGACCATCGACAACTGCCTTATTCTTGTCTACAATTCAAGAGCAGTCGAATATGCACTTGGCGATCGTTATTTCAGAATTTAGCAACAGATTTCTTATTAAAATCTTTTTTCCTTCGTTTCCGGCCTGCAGGCTAAATACACATAGCTCAAGAATACACATTTTCTAAAAATATTAACAAAAACTTACTTAAAAATATTTACGTACATGAAGTACTCTCTTGTGCTACGAAACTTGAACTGTGAAAATAATAATATAGCGTGTCAACAGGTATGTGTTTATGTGTATACATGGATAAATGTGTAAAATTATGTGTACATGTGTGTAAACTTGTGTATAAATGTGTAATATGCCACTTATCGACGGTTAGATTTTGTCGATGAGTTCAGCCTTAGACCCCCAGGAGAGCTATAAGACTGTACTTAGCCTTCTTTGCTTTGTTCAGAGCGTAAGTTACGTGACGATTCCAGGAGAGTCTTGAGTCGAGATACTTGTAGGTGTCAACCCATTCGAGTTTCTTATTGAATAGAACCAGTGAATACGAAGGACGCTTAAGCTTTTTGTTGAAGTACACGGCTTTGCATTTTCCGACGTTAAGACTCGGTTTCCAGCAATTAAACCAGTCTTCGAACTTATTCAAGGCGTTCTGCAGCCGAATGATAACGTGAGGTGGCTGGTGCGCCCATGCCAAGATGTCAGTATCATTAGCATTTAAGATGCCGTCAATGAAAATGGTCCAATGAAACGGGTGCCCCATATCCCACACAATACAATAACTTTGCTATCACCAACAACACTGGATGGATCTGTCCAACCAGAGTTCATATCCATCCAATATCTCATGTTCTGACGGTTTACCTCGTCACTGAACGCAATGTTATGTACAAATGAAGGATCCAGTCGATAGTTTTCCACAGCCCATGTACAGAACTCCTCACGTCTGCCCGAATTATCCTCTTTCTTCTAACGTTCGACATAGTTTGAACATAAGAAGTAACGAAAAGAAGTATTTATCAGGCATTTCCTCAACGTCATACAGAGTCGAGTCCCATTATTACGACCACTAGCTAATATCCCGAATAACCGCCTTTAGCATCACGGACAGCAACTAGACGGCGTGGGAGTGAGTCAATAAAATTCTGGTAGGTTTCTACTAGTAGCTGTTTCCATGCAGACTGTAAAGCATCCGATAGCTGATGAAGGGTAAGCGGTGGTTGTTCCAAAGCACACACATGACGATCGAGGTGATCCCAAAGGTTCTCGATTGGGTTGAGGTCTGGGGAATTAGAGGGCCAGGGTAGTACTTGGAACACTTGGTCGTGTTTCTCAAAACACCCCTGAACAATGGGCCTTTTTCAAACGAGAAAGCGCGAGATTATGGCCGCGCTCATGTGTGATCGAAAACGAGTCTGACTAGTCAAGCGCAGCTTGCTGCGAAGGAATGAATGCTTATTCAGTCCCTTTTTTAAATGCACTAGCACAGATATCATTGAAGGATGTAATAGAAATTGTTAGATCCAAGGCTTAAGGAACCGAGAGAAATCTGGAAACTGTTGATCAAATCAAACCGTTCATTGTTTTCAGGATGCAAATTACAATTTTCAGGACATATATAAAAATTTTCAGTTCCTTCTTCAATGATGATCATTACTTCAAATTCATTTGACAAATGAGGTTTATTTTGTCGTCGTTGTTGTTGTGTTGTTGAATAATTCTTCATTTTTTTCCGAAAGCCTTTTGATTGTACCAACCCGGTTTCATGTGGTGTACGTTTTTATATGTCTGCTTGTGAAATTTGTAATTCTTCTATGTCCTTTTGTGTTTCATTTATCCAAGTATTGGCTATTTTCAATTTTACATATATTTGAAATTTTTTCCTGTGAGCCTATTGGGGTTTATTCTTTCAAGATTTTCATAAAAAACTATTCTCCTTTTCCTAACGGTACAGTATCAGTAATTTTTTCAATATGTGTGCATATTTCATTGTTGCGACGTACTTTAAATATCGACCCCAACATTTTTCTTAATATTTTTCTTTCAGCTACTTTCAGTTCTTGAGTTAACATTTTTTTGATCAGGGTCAGACACTTAGCTGTATAAAGTGCTTCTGGGCGTATTACTGTTGTTTAGTGCCAAAGTTTAGCGTTGAATGATATTGACTTCTTATAGATATCTTTGGTGAGAAAATAGGCCGATTTCATCTTACTGACTCTTGCTTTAAAAGCTTTTTTCTTTGATCCGTTTTGTTAAATTCTCCTAAATACTTGAACTTTTATTTATTGGGTAGTCTTGGCGTTCGTCATAAACTTGGTTTTTGGAAGGAGATTCTCTTGACGTTCTATCTCTTTTAACTTTTTGTCATATGTGTTATTATTTTCATTGCATGGATTGCAATAAACAATCATTGCCAGTGCGTTTACATTTATATTGTTACTTACACACTGATATGCAATATGTAAAATGTTATTAAGATCCATTAATTAATTGATTGATTAATTGATCTTGCCATATTGATATAAAAATATAACAAATAATAAAAACAAAAAATGAAAATAAAAAAATAATAAAAAAATAACATCCCAATATAATTTTAATTGATTTCAATTAATAAAATTTATTATACAAAAGGTATAAGTTAAATTCATGAATTATATTCAATATAATTTATATCAAATTTTAATATTAATTAACGAAATAAATAAATAAATAAATAAATAAATAAATAAATAAATAAAAGTAATGATAGTATAGTGATTTTTGAAGTGATTTTCTTTAGTCATTCGTTTTGGTCTATTTCGCAACACAAATTTATTTGGAATAGCCTCCTTCTTAACTAATCTTAATCCATCAAGTGAATCCGTGAAATATCCTGAGTTAAAATCCAGTGATTAAACAGTTACGACTTTATTAATCTATAAATTAGCACATACAGTGCTTTCCCTTGTGTGAACTTCACCCGTCAGCCTCGTTTTCAATCTGCCAAAGACGCCGCCATTTCTCAAGTCTCGTAAACGTGAAAAAGGCCCATTGCAGCCATATGACACGTCGCATTGTCTTGCTGGAACGTGCCATCCCCCTCTGGGAAGACAGTCGTCATGTATGGGTGTACTTGATCTGCAATTATGGATAAATAACCGAATCGGTTGAGAGTGCCTTCCATAGGTATTGCTGGGCCTAGATAATGCCATGAGAGCACTCCCCACACGATGACGCTGCCGCCACCAGCCTGGATTCGTCCAATAATAGTTGCAGGATGCTTGTTGTCGGAGGTTTCTCGCCTCACCCTCCAACGGCCGTCACTTCTGTGGAGCAGAAATCGTGACTCATCGGAGAAGGCAACCTTTTTCCAATCAGAAGTGGTCCAGTTTCTGTATTGTTGGGCAAATTGAAGCAGCTTTGGCGATGAACCTTCGTCAGCATGGGTGATCATCCATCTGTTGCGGAGGCCCATATGTAGCAGGGTCCTCTGTACTATGGTTTTAGAGACATGTCTGGTGCACCCTCGTTGGTTTGAGCGGTAAGTGGGTCCACTGTAGTTCTTCGGTTGGCCTTCACACACCTTCGCAGCCGACGTTGACCTCTGTCATCAATGGCACGTGGTGCTCCACAGTTCCCATACCGTTTATTCTGAACGGTCCCATTTTCCCAGTCATGGTACACTTTAACTACAACAGCACGAGAACAGTTTACAAATCTGCCACCCTTGTCCCGAAAACCGATTATTATCCGCTTTTCCAGATCTGATAAATCACGTTTCTTACCTATTGCAGCAATGAGTGTAATATTTTTAACATACAATGCTCATTTCCAAAAAAGTGTGGACAGTGCAAAATATATAGAAAAAACAAAAAGGGATGATGTAACAAAACACTCTCCCGAATACAAAATAGCAGATACGTTTATGAAATGACATAAACATACTGTGTGCACCACATAATTTTGTATCGTGGCCGGGACGTTCATTTTGAATGGGGGTGTTGTAACACGTTCCAAAATAGTAGGGACATACGTTGTAGAAAGCGCCGTTAGTAGTGGAACCTTCAGAATTGTTCGGGAATAATCTAGAATGATGACGTGGTACTACATTCTGTATAAATAACAGTTGCCATTCGTCGTTCAGTTAACTTATTCGGAACGATGGGTCGAGGCAAGCCAGTTAGCGAAGATCTTCGTGTTCGAATCATTCGAGAATTCACAAACAACGTTTCTCAGCGTGCAATATCCAGAAGATTTAACCTGTCATCATCTACAGTACATAATATTATCAAGCGCTACCGAGATAGTGGTGAGATCACAGTTCGGAAAGGCCAAGGTAGAAAACCTATTCTGAATGCTCGAGCTCTTCGGATCCTCCGACGTCACTGTGTCACGCATAGGAATGCTGCGATTGCGGACATAGCCACGTGGGCCCGCGATTTCTTCGGGAAGCCATTATCGTTGAATACTGTACGCCGGTGCATCCACAAATGCAACCTTAAGTTATACTGTGCACAACGGAAGCCATACATCAACAAACGACAGCAACGTCGCCGTCTGATATGAGCTCGAGCCCATCGCAATTGGTCCCAAGCACGCTGGAAGAACACGATGAATCAACCTTTACGATTGTTTACGGAAACAATGGACGCCGTACACTCCGGACCAAAGACGAAAAGGATATTGTCGCGTGCTACAGGCGTTCGGTACAGAAACCACCGCCTGTCATGGTCTGGGGCTGTATTAGTGGCCATGGAATGGGAGACTTGCACATCTGCAATGGCACCGTCAATGCTGAAGCGTATATACAGATCCTGGAACAAGCATGGTGCCATCTAAGAGGCGCCTGTTTGGACGACGTCAGTCTATATTTCAACAAGACAACGCCAGACCGCATGCAGCGCGCATAACTTCTGCATGGCTACGTCGGCAGCGCATTCGTATGTTGGATTGGCCCCCTTGCAGCCCGGATCTGTCGCCTATAGAAAACGTTTGGCGTATTAATAAACGAAAACTACGACAGCGACGACCCCGGACAGTTGAACATCTGAAAACCTATATCCAACAGGAATGGGACAGAATTCCGGTTACGGTGTTAGAAAGATTGGTGACATCGATGCCCAGAAGATTACAGTGTGTCATCAAGAGGAGAGGTGACGCCACACCATGGTAGACGCCGTGCTGACCCAACTTTTTTGGGAGCGTGTTGCACGTGCCAAACACGAAAACCACCTGTATCTTTCTTTAAGCATATAAGATATGTGATCCCATGCCTAATTTATCGTTTATGTATTGTAATGCGTTGAAATAAACGGCAATACAATAATCCAAACAAATATGTTGGAGTTCTTCTTATATGTTGCACTGTCCCAACTTTTTTGGAAATGAGTATTGTAAAAAAACTTACCTTATATAGTCACCTAACCAATTCCCAACACGTGATATAGTTCCTCGTCTGGGCAACTCCGAAGACAAACGTACGGTATGGTCATAATAATGTGACTCGACCGTTTAGAAATAATGATTTGGGATATGATCAGTCTCTTCTTTTCAGATACTTCTTACAGTCTTCGACTTTAGAGGATCAGTCCCGTACAGTGGAATTCTAAGCAAAGTGTCACTTGCCTCCAAAGCTCCACACGGCCGATTCGACAATATCCTTAGTTCGACAATACCCTTAGCTCCACACTCTTAGTAGAATCATGGTTATTAGAAGTTAGAGGTTGGTCAACTCCTCCTCAAAAGGCTATTAGCGCCAAAGGATACCACCAGATGGCATTGAAGGGCACTAGTAGTCTATTTTTAATATATGCAGAAGTTGAATTAAAGCAATTTTTTTTTTCATTATTAATTTTTTTTTATTTTTTAAAATTTTATTTCAATTTACATAATCAAAAAATTAAACTTAGGGAATATAAAATACAGAAGACAATCTTGCAGTTCAGAATAATTTTTAAAAGTATTTTTTAATGTCCCCGAACATTTTTTTGTCATTACAATTTAGATAAAACATCTTATATTTAATTAATAATAAATATATTTTTTAAAATTATAAAAAAATTGTAATTGTTGAATAATAATTTTTAACTTAATAAAATAAGAAAAATGTAAAAGAGTAAACAAAATAGATAATGAAAAGTTTAAAACAATTAACACCAATAGAATCATCACCAAATTAGTAAAATTTCTAGATATTTTTATATACATCATAGTTTTTTTTTTAATTAACTCATAAAAAATTTACTGTCAGTAAAAGAACAATAGAAACAATCAAAACTGATATAATGATCACATTTTTACAATGGACATACCAATTATATATTCCAATTATACCAACAATAGACATCATAAAAAAGAATTTAAAAAAAACATTTACATAATAGTAAAATTTTAAAAATCATACAAAACCATCAAATTATGTTTCACTAACAAAATTTATACCCAAACAGAAGATTCACCTATGGAAGTCCATCATGTATCAACTATCATCACAAATATTTATATAAAACATATGGAATACTAATAATAAAATAACTCAACACAAACAAAATATATAAATTTACTTAAGATGTTGAGATGACATTCCACCAGTAACTCTATACAAACAATAATAAAACACCTAAGAAATATACACCCATTAACTTTTACAACCAATAAAATGAAAAATAATAAAATATTAAAATTTGAGGCATAAGAAAAACTCAAATAAGGCCCATATTAAAAATTACCAAAATTAAAAAAATAATTTCTCAAACCTATATTAACTACAGATAGAAAAACAACAGCCAAACAAATTGATGCCAAAAATTGTCCCAATTTAAACTGCAAGATGTATGCCAGAAATATGGATAGTTTTTTGGCATTTTTCATTTTCTGTCTTTCTTGAGATTGTTGATTAATGTGTCTATCCAGGTACTACACACCTAAAAGACATTTTAATAATTAAATATGGTGAGAGAATTAGCAGGAGAAATGAGTACTGACGAAGCTCTCCATTGAAACTAAGCTAGTTTTCAATAGACGATCAATAGACTACTAACGACATCGAAGCCACCTAGTGGGAGCAGTTTTCCCCAATTACGTTTTTAGCGTTGAGAACAAAGGAGTTGACCAACCACTAACTTCTAATAACCATGGTAGAATTTATATCAGTTGCGTTTGTTTTTCGCTTTTTGTGGTGTATGTTGTTGCATAATAATTCAGGATAGCTGTTTTTTCTCCTACGAACTGGATATTTGTTACAATTCCATGCGAGCAACATTGCAGGATTGTAATCGTTAATCATACCTCAGTCTTTTTTGCGCACAATATTTTAGTGATTATTAGATGATAATGCTTTTTTGCAGCTATTGACTGATAATATTATCTGTTAGATAAGTGCTTCAGTAATTTGATGTGCGAATCCAAACTGAATACAGTATAACCTTTCCAGTGTGTTTTTTTTTGCAAACAGTAACTGTACTGTTAATGAGTTTGACATGACACGACCCGTTGATTAAGTGTAGGCGAAAGATTGTTGTTAAGTATCGTTCACGTGACATACGTTGTTACAAATGATGCTACCTCCTCAAGTGGCGACTTGTGAAGTATTGGGGCATCTTTAACCCACGATATCAAATGAAATTGTTGAGCACTTCGAGATTGGTATTCACGTCTTCAAAAGTAATGTTTGACCTTACCAAGTGGCTCGTCAGATGATGTAATGAAGTCGACGTAGCTTTAAACTTATTATCTATGAAACGAGAAATTGAGACTTGGCCGTATGATATTTTTGTTAGCCGTATCCCGTTGACTTCCCTAATGTGTTCCACTAAATCGCTCCGTATCAGTTCAGAAGGACTTATGGTAAGGAACCATGTTGAAGGATTATAATTTTGTGTCATGCAATTGATGTTATTTCTCGTTTTTTTTCTTTTTCAAAATTGTTCCGTCTTTTACAATCGACTAAATATTGCAGCCAAATCGCTCGGCGATATATGTGCCCGAAACACGTCAATCCAGCCACGTATGTGCGCGAAATACGTAATCCACCCATTTGGGTGATTTTCGGTGATAATCATGAAAATTCGGCAATGCTTGCTCCCGAAACACGTCATTTCGGCCATATATATGCACACGTACCATATATATGCCTTCTAGCTCATCTTTATTTATTAAGCATTTGAAAGTAATGTTCAGCTGTAATTTTTTCTTTTCGATTTACGCAATTCATTTTATACAAAAGACTACTAGAACCTAATTGACGAATATTAGCATCAGTTAATAAGAAAAATAAATCTTGTTGATTTTAACCGAAATTGAAAATATTTTGACTTTAGTTTGGTTTTAATAAATGCCATGTCTCCAGATTAACAAACGTTTCTAACGAATTAATATCTCGGAGTTGCTATTGTTTCTCACTCTTAACAATTGGCCAACAATGTGGAGATCAATTGCTGCACGCTTTCAAGCAATGTCGTCACCAATTGCATAATAGCCATTCCGTTGCAGGTTAATTGATATTTGTCAATGACCTTTAACCATTAACACTTTTATATTCTGAATTTTTTTAATTTTTCCTTTCATTGTACCCTAAACACTATCTTTATGCCAAATTTCAAGTTTTTAGGACTGCGGGAAGTACCTCAGATTTTTGATTATCGGTCAGTGAGTCAGTGTCTAAATAAAGGAACTTTGAGTTCTTGTATCTTATGAACTAGAAAAGATAGAAACGTAATATTTGAAAATTCAGTTTCATTTGCAATGTACACTACATATAACAAGTTTCAATATTCTATGCAACCCTGGTACAAAGATATGTAGGCTCAAAAGTACGCCGAGTTGCTTCCTGAAACGGATGTTACGGCTGTGTTTGCTCGACTTGGCGAGGGCACTGCCGTGCCCTCCAAATTATATGAGACGGTTTTATCACAGTTGAAAGAGATATCTTTCATCTGTGGTTTTACTTAGATTGCATTCTTCCATATTGCAAAATGAATTAAAAACAGTGATATCCAGGTTCAAATTGCAACAAACTTGATTTTTATTTTTAATACGCGTTTCAGTTTTAAACCATCTTCAGTTAAATATTACAAGATTTAAAATATGAGTAATTTATAATCCCATGCTAATTGCGCCCGTAGAACTCTTCCATCCCCAGTCAATCCTAAGAGAAATTGACACGAGTGGAGAGTGAATTTCTAACAACTAAGTAAATGGAGAAAAATTTGAACAATTATATAGCTGCATGCCAGAATAATGGAATATCCCAATTTTCACAAATATGTTAAATGTTCTAGAACTGATATCTCAAAAATGTTTAAACTTACAATGAAACCGTTTGTATTTTCAAACTCTGCATTAATTTATCTTTCAGATGGTAAGTGTAGTTTATCTTTTTAAACTTGGTACTTTGTTTGTGACAAAATAATGGAATACTGCTTTTTCCACAATATGACAGCATAAAATAAAAAATATAACTAAACCAGAACATGATATTTAGCAATATTTTGTTAGCCCCCCTCCCCCTTGGCTGCAATTATTACCTGAATTCGTCTAGGAATTGAGCTGATTAAGTTTCTGCAATGCTGCGTTGTTATTCCAGACCAAACTTCTCGTAGCTTCATCTTCAGCTCGGATGTTGAGGTGTATTTTAGAGCTCCTAGTCTTCCTTTTGCATCATCCCATATTAACTCAGTAGGATTTAGATCAGGTGAGTTCGCTGGCCAACCATTGTGGGGATATTTCTTGAAGTTAACCATTACTTGGTGGTCTTCGCCCCATGAGCAGGTGCATTTTCGTGCTGAAACAGGAAATCAGCATCTCCAAAGAATGCTTCGAATGATGGAATCAGAATCGTTTCCAACATTTCCTGATAAATTGGAGCATTTACGGTGGTTTTCAAAAATACAAGTTCTCCTACCCCAAATGCATTGACACAACCCCACACAATCACTGAAGCAGGAA
This sequence comes from Rhysida immarginata, assembly GCA_023313115.1. Taxonomy (NCBI): domain Eukaryota; kingdom Metazoa; phylum Arthropoda; class Chilopoda; order Scolopendromorpha; family Scolopendridae; genus Rhysida; species Rhysida immarginata. The sequence continues at coordinate 10,519 of JAHWFO010072571.1, forward strand.
ATTTGACAGACGATTTCATAGTGCTCGGCAGATATGCCAAACACGAGTCCCCTGATCACTGTAAGACACACAGAATTTTGATCCATCGCTGAAAATAACATTTTCCCAGTCACCTTCAGTCCAGTGAGCATGATCTTTACACCACTGCAATCAGACTTGTTTTTTCTTCTTTGGCAGATTGAATCTATTTTGTTCAACTATCTTCTTCAACTGTCTGTCTTGACGTTCTGTTGTTGCACGTTTTCTGACACATTTAAATCTCTCGCTTTCAAAACCGAGACCTGAATTGAACTTTTTCATTAATTTAGAAACTATAGATTGCTTGAACTGCATTATCTTCGGAATTTCCTTCCGTTTCTTTCCCTCCTTCACTAAGGCAACAATGCGTTTTTTGATTTCAACTGTTAAGTCCATTTTCTCCTCTAATTCAGCCAATCTCTTGAACGGAAAATATATGCATATGCTGGCTTACTCGCACCAGATGTGATTCCTTTAAACTTGAACACGTGATGTCATTTTTTAAGATTTTAGAATATTCCATTTTTTTGTCAGGGTGATTCCCTGATTCCATTATTTTGTAACAAATAAAGTGCCAAGTTTACGAAGATAAAACATTATTTTATATAACTACACTTACCATCTGAAAGATAAATTAATGCAGATTTTGAAAATACAAACGGTTTCATTGTAAGTTTAAACGTTTTTGAGATATCAGTTCTAGAACATTTAACATAGTTGTGAAAATTGGAATATTCCATTATTCTAGCAAGCACCTGTGTAAGAGAACTTTATAAACACACAATTAATAATAAATAAACAAATTAACTAATGCCCTTTAATAACAAATTGTTAATGAATCAATAATAAGACATTTTAACAAATCAATAGACATATTTTTAAGAAATATTAACTGACAATTTGGAATAACGAACTAACCAGTTTACTTAGGCCGGGGTCACACGGGCGTAAAACACCGCGTAAATATGCCGACGTAACGACGCCAGTGATGTCACTTCCGCTAAATAGCTTGGCGCCGCGCTTTACGCCAAAGTTGAATTTTGTTCAACTTTTTACGTCGCGTTAGATCGTACGCCGAACATCCAGCCAATCAGAAGAGCGATTGGCCCGCTATCAAGATGGCCGACAAGAGAGCGATGTACAATAGCGGATGCTTTGTAGAAATGGTGAGGAAGTTTAGCTATCTGTATGATAAATAAAGTCCAGGCTATTAAAATACTGCTAGACTTTGTGATAAAGGTCGCTACTGTTGGCATTCATGCTGAAGCTACTTCAAGTGATGTCGTGCTTTAAACCAATAGCGAAACGACATCACAAATTGCGCCGCGTTATACGCTTTCAGTTTGAAAAGCGTAACGCCGACTTTTTTCTGCGACGTATTTACGTTGGCGTATTTACGCCAGTGTGACCCAGGCCTAACAGCACTTCCAGACGTTAATACCAAACAAACCAAACCAACAGCATTTCCACAGGCAAATCCCATTCATCTCCACGACCGGTTTCCAACTTTGTTTGTAACACACTGTTTCGTAAGTTATCTCAACTGCATGTAAAAATTATAGAATACTCCCATATGATGCATAATCTCAGAGTGTGCAGGAAAACTTGCACAAACTTGTTTGCCAAATTTGTGGTCTTTGTTTCTTTTCTGTCAAGCGCATGAAATTGCACAAAGCAGTTCATGGCAAGACCTCTAATTTGAATGCGCTTACTACAACACTTGCAGTCGTAGATAATATTACCTGCAAACAAGGACAGATAGACTTGCACTCATCTACCAGGTATGAAACCGGAATTTTTGTATAGAAAAAACACTATTATTATATGAAAATGATAAAATATATTTTATTCGAATTAATGCCCATCGCTGGTTATACAATTTTTCCAGCTGTCTGACAATTTGTGGATGCCACGCCAAAAAAACTGTTGCTCTTTCCAGTCATCGAGCCATTTTCGTAATAAGTGAAGCGCTTCTCAGCAAGTGCGTGTCCCATCGATGCAAATAAGTAGTAACCGATAATAATTTTTCGATTGAAAAATGGAAGGAAAAATTCTGCGACCTCGATTCGAACCAGGAACCTCGACTATCATGGCCGACGCCTCTACCAA
>JAHWFO010072588.1:0-21381 GCA_023313115.1 Rhysida immarginata
CTTTTGATTGTCGCGTTTTATTTGTAATATTTGTTGTATAATTTTTTTGATTGGTTCTTATATATTATAAATACTCAGCTTCTCTTGTTGTTCTTTACTCACTGATGAAGGAAACTTCGTTTCCGAAATGTACATCTGAGTCATTAAAGTTTATTATGTGGAATAGTGGTTTTGGAGTTATTTTTCTTTCAAATGAATAACTTGCTAGATTCATCCAGACATTAGATGCCAGTTTCAATATCAGCAGTTAGCTACACGACTGGATTATGTCTGTTGGGAAAAAAATATCAGACCTTTTTCTACAACAGCCATCTCATCTTTATTAAAAATGTGGGAAAACTCGTTTTGAACTAATGGATATCCGTTTTTTGGGGGGTTAACGACTCAAACCTTCTTGCTGGCTGTTCCCATTTATGAGCCATTATCATGCCTTTTGCTTAACCACTGTGAGATGTTCTTGCTATCCCAGTATTTTGGGACATGTTCTGTGTAAGGCATCAGAAAAAAGTAATGGGCATCGGCTTAAAGAGAATGAGTTAACAGTGTCATCCTTTGGGAAGGTTAATAAGTAATTTTGAAACTTAGGTGTAAGTGTCAAACTTGAAAAATATAAAAATTTAAATCACGATTTACGAAAAATTGAGACCTGATAGGCAAAAATGAGCGTCATTTTTGTAATATACGCAAAAAGTTACTTTTGAAACGGTGCTTCTCTGTTCAGTAATTTTTTTTGTTGGACAGTTTAATCATTTTAATCACTTAAGCTAATTGGAAATGTACAAGAAAAAAGATGAATTGCGGCAGCAGCGTGAAGAAAGAGAACGAGAAAGCAGAATCAGGAAAAAAAAGAGAGAGAGCAGACGGGAATTTCAACCATGAGGCGCTCAATAAGCGAGCTTCGGTTGTAACTGCTTAGAAATCATGCTTCTTGAAGAAATTTATCACCTTAGTTTACCTAGATATTAACGACTTGACTCAATATGAAAGACTTTCGGTTCTGACAGTAAATACAAAAATTCTGTTCGCGTTCTCAAATGTATGGGATAGGCCTATTAACATAATTTCTAATCTATATATTAATACGTGAACATCGAAATTGGGGAACATTTTTGAGGTACTTATTTTATAAGGAGGGGAATCAAGTTTATTTCATTCGAAAGGTACTGCGCCATAGAAGCGCAGAAAAAAAGAAACAAGTCTATGCGACCACAATTAGCCGAGATATTAATTAAAAACCAATAGCAATAGGATGCTAACAGATACCGAGAGATGGCGATCTACGTCGATTAGTGAGAATTCAATCAACACCACCTAAACAGAAGGCCTGAGCCAACACCTCCTATAGAGAAGGGCTGTGGACAAAAGGTGTATACATTGTTACATCATCATCAAACGGCTATTGTTATCGTATTTCTGCCAATAATAAGCCCTAAATTTGGCCGCTTGATGGTGATGTAACAATGCATACACCTTTGATCCGCAGGCCTTCTCTCTAGGAGGTGTTGCCTGAGCACTGAAACGTTATACATTATTACATCATCAGTCACCATTGTTAATCGTACTTCTACCAATAATAAGCCCTAAATTTGGTCGACTTATTATGTAACAATGTATGACGTTTCAGTGTTCAGGCCTTTTGTTTAAGAGGTGTTTATTCAATTCAATTCCCGCGAGATATGTCGATTTCATTGCATTGTTTATATGTCGAAAATAAGAAAGTTTCCAATTTCAATATTTAAAGTATGTTCTGCCTCGAAGAAGAACGCTAACGGGTCGGATTTAAAGACAGAATTGGAGTGCGTTAATCGTTTTGTGCGTTCTTTTACTGCAATGAAACATTATTGTGTAAGAGCTGAAACTGCAAATAGAGAAATTTGTATGCTTATTACCGTTAACCAAAATTTAGACCTTGACGTTACAATAGGTTGATTTAAGTATAGATGGCAGCGCTTACGCTTTATGAATCTGAGACTATGACGCTATGGTCGAAATGAGGAGACAATCTCGGCAATGTTAAGAATGCTGTATAAGAACATGCATGTAAATTGTTTAGTTCAACAGTGTTCGAACAACAAAAATCTCAAGTTTCATGGACTACCTACAGATCGAAAAATTCAGTGAGGTTAAATGAGATATCGTAGCCTAACCCAATATTTAGCATCGTCACGTTCGTAAATCGTAATTCATTATAACTGTTAGTCAATACTTGTTTATTTCCGTCACTTTTCGCTCTTATTAACTAAAGCTTTTCTTTCAAGTCTTTAACTTTCATCTTCACTAAACTTTTGTAAATAAACTAGAACAAAATTCATAAACCGTAGCGGATGCCATCTGGCGGATAGATTTGGCATTTAAATCAACCTATTATGCAATTCAAACTGAAGTTGCTGTGTTTTTTTTTAGCATAGTTGATGGTGAGCCACCATTCGAACGAAATATGTTTGCGTTTCTTTTAAACAATGGTACAGTCAAAATCAGTGTTTATTCATTGGATTCATTAGCGTATCCGTTATTACTTCTTAATGCAGATACCGGGTGGTATGTTGATTTGTTTCATAACATACCAAATTCATCCATTGCGAGACAGCCCAGAAATAAAGTTACTATGCTACAATATGCAAAAATATAGATTATACATAAATTTTGAATCGTTAAATTAACTTCATAACTATTCATTTCTTTCAAAGGGATTATCATATATCTTTATTTATTTATTGTATTATTCTAGCGTTTTATAGTCGATTTGTTATATGTTTAATAATTTTTTGTCATTAATTCCCTCATGCTTCCTCTTTGCTATTTCCCACTTTTTTCTTTTTAGTGTCGAGTTAGGAATTAAGAATTTGCAAACAAATAAATTCCAATTAATTATGTGGAAAACAAGTTGAATTTCATTACTTTACAGACACAATTGGTCGAATTTCGACTACAGGCGATACTAGTATTACTGATTTTACAAATTTTCCAGAAAGAATTCGATAGCGGACACTTTGGAGACTGTGGAAAATTCTTCGTGTGATACTGGAAAGTTGATGAGCAAAATCGTGGAAGGAAAATGTTTTTCATACAGCCAAGCTGTGTTTGCTACAATTAGTGAGTTTCTTCTCTCGTGTAGTCAGAAGGATTGACTCGAGGTTCAGACTTCTTTAAACAGTGAGAAGCTCAAAGAAGGCTTCTCCTGGTTAATGATAATCCAAATTTTTAAGGTCATAACAGCGAAGAAGGCTGTCATAAGAGCAAAAGGCAGGCATAGGTATACTGACTTTATATTAGAATAATGAGAAGAAGTTAATACTGATATCCAGTCCAAAACTAAAAATTTGGAGAAAAACAAGTATAGAAAGTGCTAATCACACATATTAATATGCAAGAAAAACCAAATATCAATGGAAGATAGATTATTAACTACTTACCCTGGCCACACAACACCTGATCCACAAATCTCATAGTTATCTATAATTATGAGATATATAATCATACATCAGCTCTTAGTATAGACGGATCAACATTCTTTACAAGAAATTCACTACGCCTAATTAACAACATTAGCAGTTTGTGTCATCTTTAATTACTCAAAAATTCACAATGCACCATCTACACGTACACCTGGGCAAGCGTCACTTGCACGTTTTATAAAAGGGGAGGAGCACAACACCTCAGCACCTGACAGTGAAAAAAATTGCACTACAGACAATGAACTCGCTTGGCTTACTCAAAAGACCTACCAAATGCAACTTATATACTGTTCCATCAGAACAATTTATTCATACAACTGAACACAATCACTAACTACACCCTCAGTAATTTCTCCACACTCGCCAAGAGAGAAGTGAAGCAAAAAAACTGCTTTGTATATCGATAACTTGTATGAAGCTCACAAGCAATAACCATACCTTGTCTGCAATGTTAAAGTATCCAATGCTGAAAATTAAGCTTAAAATCTGCTTTACGCCTTGTCACATGAAAAATTCTTTTAGTGGGTGGAAGCGTGAGAAATACAGTGCTGGACATACCTATATACATTCTGGATTATAGATAAATGGAAATTATTTAATTTAATCATGAAAAGTAAGAAAGAAAATTCCACAGCCTGGATTCGAACCAGGAACTTTTAGCTAAGACTGCTAACATGCCAACCAATTGCACCACTGCGGCCATGAAAGCTAACCGCTATTTACATGCTCTTAGGGCTTGGTTGGAGCATTTACCACATTCGCAGACCCTAAGATCATGTAAATAGCGGTTAGCTTTCATGGCTGCTGTGACGCAATTGGCTGGCGCGTTGGCGAAACCTTAGCCAAAGGTTCCTGATTCGAAACCAGATTGCGGAATTTTCTTTCCTATTTTTCATCATTAATTTGAACAGCTGAGGTTGGCATACAATAAAAACCTCACTGAACATCTTATGATTTATTCTTTATTTAATTTGTTTATAAGACAGATGGGATTAATATATGTTAGCCATTAAAGAAAAAAAACAAGTAAAAAGAAAAAATAAGAAAAGTTTGTTTCTCCAATAATCAAATTTATTACAAAATCTGAAAAAAAACCAACATTCAATAAGAACACATAATAAATAAAATGATTTATAAAGTCCCACCCCTTCTCTGTTGGCAATGCAACTATCCCATCTCCCAATTTTACATACGGATTTTCAAATCTGAGGATGAGAGTTGAGCTCTCGAAAACGTTAAAGCTATGATAATGCATATATCATAAAGGCAAATTTTGTAAGATATGTAAACTTTCCCTTTTTTTTTTTTTTGATCATCTGGACTTTTAGTCAATTTTGAGAATGTTGATATCAGTTCGTTAAGCCCTTATTAATTTGTAAATAATTATTATTTTAAATGGATATGAAAATCCATATGTAGAATTGGGAGATGGGATAGTTGCATTGTCAACAGAGAAGGGGTGGGATTTTTATATCATTTGATTTTTTTTTGTTTTCTTATTAAATGTTAGGGTGTTTTCAAATTTTGTAATAAATTTGATTATTGGAGAAACCTATTATATTATTCAGATAATTCTCCCCAACGTAAAGAATTTAATAAATAAGAAAGTTGTTTAAATAATGTCAATTACATGCAATAACTGAATTAGTTTAGGGTCAATGCCCTGTTAACAGTATGAGAAACGATTTGAGAATTACAAGTTTAACTTTGCATGGCTTATGATAAAATTATTTTGTTGCATTCATTAATGTTTATCAAAAGAGATGGACTACAATATCAGTCCTATCTGAACCTTTTAAGCCTGAAATGTTTGCAAATAACCAAAACCAGATCAGAAGGCTGCAAAGCTTATTGCATTTAAGAATTCCTGGATGAGTCCTATCTGGAAAGAGAGAATGGCAGAACCTCAATTGGCATCTACTGGCATAGGGCTAGCAGTGCTGAAGAATAATAACTTTTACATTAGGAGAAGGGTTTAAGCAAAGAGGAGAGTTAAAATTTGAGCTTACCTAGTGTAATTAAAAAATTGTGCCAAGCCTTTCAACCAGGAATGCTTGTATGCTCCATGGCATTATCATGGCTGCTCTATTACATCAGCTCATAGCCATTTCCCCAATTTCGTCTTTCCAGGGAAAGCTGTTGCACATGTATTAGATGATGCCAAAACCTTGAATCCTGTGAAGGAAATTGCCATGGCTCAGGAACGTATATATCCACTACAATGTGGCCCAAGTTGCCATCTGCACTTTGAAGAACAAGGAAATTTCTACAGCATAATTAGTACACTGAGGAACTTTGCAATCTTGATGACACTGTTCATTAATCTCCAGTCCGCCAGCTACAGCCATTAGCTTCTCTTGGTATGCAACCAATATGAGCGAGAAACACTACCGTTTCTCAGTGGTAACTTCTTTCAAAGGTTCACTGAAAAATTCTAATTGAGAAATTTCAACGTTACAGTTAACAAGCTTCACTGCTGGTGGCAAACAAGATCTGCATACTGAGCTTGGTTGTTGACTCGGGATAGCTTTGTTTCTCCATACTACTGCAAACAATTCATTATTTGAATCATCTCGTTCATGATTCTCTTTATGCAGTGCACAATTTCTATGCAGAGAAACGAAAAGTTTGCCAACGTGTTGTCTCTTGAAATTACCACTCACAACTCTTTCATCTCCTACACTTTCTGCCATCTCATTCTTTTTAACATGCACGCCACCACTGCCCTTGCATTTGCTATGCCTACTATGCTTCACTCTCACTTTGTGCTGAAAACAAAACTGCGAGGAAATTGTTGCGTTTTCCTCACAGGATGTTGCCGCGATCTTGCTCTCTTCTCAATAGAGCATTTCATCTATCTTTGACTCACTCTTGGATGCTGAAAGATGTGACATCCTTGCGCCCCCCTGATGTGGATTTGCCACGCAGAGTTTTTTCTGCTTTTTAACTCTTGGCAAATACTGTAAAATCCTCGAATGCGTAATTAGTGTTTCCCCCCTCTGTCCTGCCTATGTAATTCACTGGCTTTGCTGCCTGAGAGGATTTCTTTGTTTCTGGAAACCGAATTATCAACCCTTTACACCGATGTAGAATGTGCTTCAGTTCCCAAGTAGGTTTAAAATAAGACGCACTGTTTTTTTTTTTTCAGTGTGTTTTTTCCTTTAACATCTAGAAGTTCCTTTACTTTATAAACATCAGGATACTGTGGGTCAGCAATTGGTTCCGGCGCCTTTTTCTGCATTCCTTTCTTTACTGGTACTTTTTTAAGAAACAAACATGGAGAACTCTGCTTCCTTCCCACTTGCACTTACTCTATTGATCACTTTGAGGATTGTAAATGGAACAATATACTTGTCAAACAATTTGCAGCCTATTTGGTGTCTTAAGGAATGTAACCTGGTTGCCCAAACCAAAACTTTGTCGCCCTCTTTGAGCTTCTAGAAGGTATGTTTCTTACCAAAGTGCTTCTTATATCCATTGTTAGGCTTCTTAATATTGATTCTAGCTTTTTTTAAGAGTTTGTTAATAGAGCCATATTTATTAATTGAGGGTTAAATGAGTATCCTACTTCCTAAATCTATTAGGAATTGGGACATCTTCATAGCTTCTGATATGGACGAATTAACAGCAAGCTTAGTACTGTTAAGTATTTGTCCTAATCAGTTTTCTCTTTGTTCAGGTAATTACGTAAAATCTGAATGATCATTTGGTTGGTTCTTTCAGACTGAACATCCGATTCCAGATAATATGCACTTCAGGGTTGTGCATAACATCGTAAATAGGCGGCACCATATAGCAGGATGAAACTGCACATTTAGGTCCGAAACCCATAAATTTTGATAATATTGTCAAATAGAAATGGGCTGTTTCTTCTACCATAATAGAGGTTTTAGAGGCCAACAAACGAACTCTTTGCATGAGTTTGTCGATCATTGTGAGTAATGCATTGTGCCCTCTTCAGGTCATTGGCAGTGGCATGAAAAACTCAATTGTGATTGTGTACCATCTTTGTTGTGGCACTTCCAGTGGTTGAAGGTTTTCTAATGGCTTATGCCTTACACAATTATTGGCCTGGCATTCTGAACATGTATTGCATTTAATGAATTTAATAATATCACTAGCCATACCCACCCACAAATATATTTTACTTATTTTGCTTATGAACAAAAGATTCCGAAGTGCCCCAAAGTAGGGTTGCTATGTAAAGACTTAATCACCTTATTGGTGATTTTCTTTACTTTAGGTAGAACTAATTTCATGGCTGATGGCGTCTTTTTTACAGGATATCTTTCTCTACAAAATAAGACTCTTGAATTTTATTCAACCTTGCTTACGTGAAATCACACTGGTTGTAGCTTTTTTTATTTGTTCAAGGGTGCTGTCCTCAAAAGCCCAATTAACAGATACTCCTAATACCAATGAATTTCCCTTCAACTGCGATTGCTTCTTTAGCTTATCATCCCGTTCAGCTTACTTTACCTCTTGAGGACTTACTAGCTCACCCAACAAACTAACACATAGGTCATCTTGCCTCCCAAAATTCTTTCTGAGTAAGCTATAATATCCATCAAATTAGATGGTTATTTTTATTCTAACAAATTGGATTTAACATTTTGGGGGAAAGCATCGATATGTAATTTTACTTTGGCCTTATCCTCACGTTTATTTATTTGAACCACTTGGGTGCCAAAACATTTATTGTATCGATTAATATTTTGCCTAATATAGTGTTCTTTGCTAAAATATTAACGATTGTTTATTCTACCTCATCGTTATTATTTTTATCCTGAAACTGTTTAAGCAGCTAAAGCAATCTCCATATATTCCTAAAAAGAAAGTTGCCTACTAACTAAACCCACAAAAAAATTAATTTCGCTTCAGATTTGTGGTTGTAAGGACCCTTCAAAAAAAAAAAAGGAGAATAGTACAGGGTGCGGCAGATACTTCAAAAAAATTGATGTCCACAGGTAAAAGGAGCAGACACTTAAAATACCATAGAGCTTTTGGTTCAATTTACATTTTTGTACAAAGGACTGCAATGTACATATTGTTATTCAATAAAACCACCGTCTGCCTCAATGACAGCTTTCACAGGCTGCCGGAACTGCTGGCAGGCAGCAATGAGGTGGGTCTTCTGGATTTCTGCCATTACCTCCACAATAGCTGGTCTGATAGCTTTAATGGTGATGTGTGCATGCATGTTGGACTCACTCTCAATGACACCCCAGATGTAATAGTTCAGAGGATTGAGATCAGGGGAGCTGGGGGGGCCACATGTTGGGAGGGATGTGGTCATGAAGAGTTGTGGTCATCCATGCTTGGATGCTGTGGGCTTTATGACTTGGAGCAGAATCTTGTTGAAAACACACTTGGCCTAACACATACGACAGCAGTAATCCAGGGCTTCACAACGCCGAATGGCCGCCTCATTAACCTGCAGAACCCTCCCAACTGCCCTTATGGACTGCCCAGGGTCCTCATCGATTGCAGCTTGGCAGAACAAATGAATTCCAGCGTCCTGATATGGTCTGAGCACCGACAATGTCGTTTCCTCTGTGAAACTCTTGACACATTACTATTGGCAGCATCATGAATGAAACGTGTGACTTTCCGGAATGCAGTAATCTCAGAGTTGGAGTGTCCTGCAGCCACGGAGACAATCACAGCGTGTTGCATCATTTGCTGGGTTATATTTAGATCTGCCATGTTTATTCTGCCGCGTTTTGGAATTGGTAAATAGTATGGCATATTCACTATTATGTCATACTCAATTGTTTTCAAATACCTGCCCCACTCTGCATAATGACTAACTGTAATACCCCAATGCTCGCAAAATGTATTTAAACTGCAGTACTAACCACAATCACAAATTCAACCAATCTTGCGAATTGTAATCATAAAAATAATTTGTCTACAAACGCTGGAGATCCTCCATAGGGCTGCTGCCCCCGCGACCCTAACGGATAAGTGGGTTTGAAAAGTAAGTAAGTAAGTAAGTAAGTCTACAAATGGTGGTAAAATGCCAGGACTCTTTGGCAACATATGGGGGTCAATGTTGCGACAATGCAATGCCAGGTGTTTTCACATGTCAATAAACTAATTGATATTATGTTGTGCTTTTTCATTTTAATATTACATCACTTCTCTCCCTCATATCTGGACAATGGTAGAGTTCTGATGCCCTATGCTATGGTGAAAACTGTTTGCTTTGGTGTACCCAAACAGTGTAACATTTGTAACTACCTTAAGAAACATCCTGTATATAGTACTCTGTTTTGTCATGCAAGAGGCCATTGATTGGCACATTATTAAAATCACTGTTTATGGAACTACGACACAATGCCTTGTCCAATTCTTCAAAATTTCGCTTCCTTAATTCCTTAAAATAACTTTCTTTCATTTCAGCCTGCAGTCTATTTCTCCTTGCTCTTCCAGATAATAGCCATAATAGACGCACTAAATCCTACCCAGCACATTCCTTTTCACTTTTCTTTTCACGTTTAATAGCAAATATTGTGAAGTGTGCGCAAAACGCTTTGCTTTTACCAGCCTCATGGAATGTCAAGTTTCGACTACTAATACAATTGTTAATACAGCGAAATCACAACTGATTTGGGTTAAGTTTTTAGCAACTAAACCAGCATACATTTATTTAAGGTTTTTCAATAAATCTAAAACCCTGAAGACTGTTTGTGGCCCAAAAAATGTAATTCTGGCCCTGAAGACTGTTGAATTAGATTTTTTTTGTTTCGTTATAGAGAGAAACCATTTCGTTACAGAGTGAATCAATGCATGGGTTTTAAAGCAAACTAACCAAATTCAAATAATATTTATATTATATAGAATTTTGTGTTATAAGGAGTTCATTTTAGAGTCTTTATTGTAAGGAAATAAAGATGATTTCTTAAGAAAAAAAGCTCCTCACTGATAATGTTCATTTTGCCACACAAATTTGGGAAAATTTACCTTGTATTCTCGCTAAATTTTTTGATTTTTAATAAGCTGCTTTGCCATAATAAAGATAATTGATTTTATTTCAATGAAGGGCAATAACAGAGTGCTCAATAATTCGGGATAATTTACTCAAGTAGCCAAATTCAAAGAAATCTATTTACATTCGAACCTTTGTAAACCAATTATTTGAGGTTCTAGTAACCCACTTTCCAATTTCATTAAGTCTGGTTGCTCAATTGAATTTTCAAAGATTAATGTAGACCTCATCTGTATTCACAAACATTTAGACTCTGCGGTGTGAAACTGAAAAAAATTTGTTCAAATTTTATCAGATTGAATTTTACGGGGAGGTAGTATGGGTGATTCTAAGCTAAAAAGTTCGTATGAACATCAGTCAAAATCATAACACATGCTGGTTAGTACTTACATGCAAGCACATGTTAGGATTTCGAATACATAACTCGGAAACTACTCGTTAAAATTCAATCAAATATTAACGTTATACATAGTTTTAGGTACCATATTATTCGTCCAAATTTCATTATCCTAGGCTTTAAAGAACCTGAGTTATTATTAACTTGCTGATCTTATGGCAGCATTTTTATTTCTGTTCATATCTCACTAATCGTTCAAATTAGGACGCATGTTCATATGAAGTTTTTTCTTTAGAATCACCCATACTAATTCCCCCAAAAGTGTGTTGGTGTATTTAAATTCACCCTCTATGTAAAAAAAATTTGCAAAATGCTACAGTATCTTACCTTCATACCAAGTTCCTTTTCGTATACGATTGCTTTTATAAGTGTTGGAGAAATGAGTATATAGCTTATTACTACAAAGACAGGAAGAATTTCCGAAATGAAAGATACAAACATTTGATTTTCATGATGTGGAGGATATGGGAATTTTTCACTGGAGATCTGTTGAAGAAAAACATATTTTAATATATTTTAAAAAAATTTTATTTTTACAATATAATCTACGATACAAATTTTGAAAAAAAAAGAATTCTAAATAGTGATGCTTGTGAACTGTCCACGAGAAGTGAATATACTCAACAAAAAATTTGAAATTAATTGCAACATCCGTACTTATATATTCATAAACATTTATTATACAGGGTGTTTCATAAGCTAAAATCCAAGCTTCACACAGAAAGGATGGATGATGGTAACAGATTCTATTAATACATGAGAGGTCGGAACTTAACCATGAGTGGTCAGAACTCAACCATAGAGGGGGAGCAGTAATCAGCGTGCACATGAAAACACATGATTAGGTATTCACTGTGCACACGTTTATTATGGAACTGCTAATTCACTGAAGCTTTCCAAAAGATGCTCAAAATGTGAGCCACCATGGACTGACATGCATGGTATCGGCGCAACATGGACTCCCGTATTGGGCCACAGATTCTGGCCATTTCTCTGATGTCGTCTGAAACAACTGCGATGCAATCTGCCAGATCATCAATATTTGCCACATGTGTTTTGTACACAACTGATTTCATGTGGCCCCCAAAAAAGAAATCCTTGCCAAAGAACTGCAACTGTCTATGTTGTGCCATCATTTGCATGCTTTATAACTTGTCATTTGCTCCCCTATTAACTTGACAATGGTTGAGTTTCGACCCGTCATGTGTTAACAGAATCTGTTCCCCTTCATGCCTCCTACGTGTGTGTGAAATTTGGATTAAACCTTTTGAAACACCCAATATACTGTAGAGGCTAAGGAGTTACACCTGTCACCCTTGAGCTCTCTAACAAACGTCTAGACGACTGGAAAAAATTTGCGTGTTTGGAAAGGAAAGAGAAAGAACGAGTATTGTTCAGAATAACTCTGCAACTAAAAGACACAAGCTATCCGGGCATTGGAAACATCTGAAAAACTAGAGTTTCGTCTAGAGCAGCAGAGTATAAGAGCTTCTTCGTTAAGGGCAAGGGAAACTTCGAAGGAAATATGAGTCTATAGTATCCAGTGATATTCCCCAATGGTGAAGATGGATGGTCAAGTATGCTTCAAGACATCGAGAGCAGAGTGCAATTGCAACAACGGATTGCCAAGTAGTAAATAATTACCACTCAGACTGTTGAGATTGCAAAGCACACAGACACAAACGTTCATGTATATCCACTGCCACCCAAGAAGAGAGTTGTTTAGTTGAAGTTATTGTTGCCATATATTTTCATATCAATGCTGGGGAAATATAGTTGCCATGGAAACCGATGTAGTGATGATGTAAAAAACATTTTCAAGATGATGCAATGATAGAGCATTTATTTTCAAGAATTATTACCTATAAGCAGAAAATGAGTATAATAGCACGATATAGATAGAGCAGTCTCTCTCGAACAGGCAAAGAGATACATATATTTACCTTCAGCTCCCTAACAAATGCTCAGCCGATTTGTGTGTTTGGAACACTTGAACAGTGTGGAACCATCCAGATGTGACGGTAGCTTCCCCTTCCTCTTTTAGTATGTTGGCGATATAAGGACGGTGGTCAGCCTTGGGCGACAGTTTACATAATTGATAACAAAGCATACATCCATCCATTCGACTCTTCAAATCAAAAAACACACTGTATTGTTTTCTTTAATAATCTTCAAAGGATCTTGTTAATTCATATAATCGAAATGTCTCTTGGTAAAGTCAAAGAAACAAATGCGTATTGATTGGTCAGAGAAGGCAAAAAGTTGCACAGGTGTCAGAATTATCTGAACAACGGGAGCATCGTCTACAGTAAAAAACTGTAGAATTTCTGAAAATCAATTTAACTCATTCAGGTTGTTCTGTCTACCTAGGACTGTAATTATCCCGGGCACAGCCGGGTGCCTTTGCTAGAATTGATAGTACTTAAAAATTAACATTTTCTTGACAATCTTTAAAACTGATCAGTAACTGGAGATAATGAAGAATTATAAGACTATTGAGAAAAATCAAAAAGGCGCTAGAGGAAGCAGTCTCTTTTTCTCAGGCGATAATTGACGAAATTACCAATAACCGTGCGCACATAAACTCAACTCTTCAAATCAATATGCATACTATATTATGTTGTATAATAATCGTTCGAAGAATACATGTTAATTCATATCGAGTTGAAACTAAAGACATGAACAGTCAAAAGACAAAAAGTTATCCAGGCTTTGGAAACATCTGAACAACGGGAGCTTCATCTACAATAGGAAATTGTAGAATTCCTGAAAACCAATTTGAATTACATTATTTAACTTCTTGAGGTTCTTCTGTTCACATACAACTGAAAATATCACGGGCAACACCGAGTCCCTTCGCTTGAGCAATAACCGATATAAATAACCATAAATAAGCGATATAAATAATATTAAGTTTAAATCAACTCGACAGTTCTAATCAACAAGTATAATGTTTCATTCTCTTTAATTATCATTCAAAGGACACATGTTAATTCATATCTATCAAAAAAGTCACCGAAGAAATGAAAGATCATGTCAGAGAATACAAAAATGAATGTCAGAGAAGACGAAAATTATCCGGGCATTGAAAACATCTGATCAATAGGAGTTTCGTCAGCAGGAGATTGTAGAGTACTAAAAACAATTTAAGTTATTATTTACCTTCTAGAGGTTGTTCTGTTTATCTACAAATTTAATTATCCCCGGCAGCGTTGGGTGCTTTTGTTAGTATCATCATATTACTGAAGTATTATTGAAATGTGATTTTCAGTTTGTTTATTCCTTTTTTATTGTCACTGTTTTAGTGTACAGAGCTTTGCGTTGATTTCGATAAATAACAAGCTGTTATCGTCAGAAAGTGTATATGGTAATAAAATATATAACCAGCCAAAACTGTGGACACTAGGAAAACAAGAAACATGATTCGTCGAAATCAGTCTAGGTTTGAAATTTCACGGTAGTAGGGCTGGTCCTTCTTGGTCTTCTTGGTCTTAGTCGGCGTGCATTGATGTAAACGATATTGCAGAGATTTTTCTGAATGCAGGATCGTTCCCTGCAGTATCAATTTAAACGTACAGAACAACTTAGTGGAAAAATGTTATGTTCAAATAAAAACATTGATATCTATTTTATATTCCATTGTGTTTAGGCAAAATTTCTGTCTTTTCTGAAGTAAAGAGTAGGGATTTTTTACAACAAACGTTTTTGAGCACTACATGCTTTTGTAGCGTCCCCACCCCCACTATGTATATCATATAGTCGTCAGACTTATTGTCCTACGTTCGAAGTGGGTGAGCGCTAAGGGTTCGGGACCGATAATTGGAAATAAAACCTACTACCACTGTGATTAGGTACCTTTAATTTATTTGGTTTAATAATCTTACATAAACCACAACCCACATTCCTCTTATAATACTAAAACTCACTACGACTAATGGGCCCATGAAGTTTGCATGCTGCTAAATAAAATAAGTTAATATATTCTTAATTAACCCCCAGCGACTTAGCCCAGCAAAGCCGGCACCTTGGCTCACTAGATTCAGAGACAATTGACCACTGTAGGTTTGGGCGTGAAGATATCTATACTGCTAGCGATTTGGGATTGCTCTGCCCATTCATGACCCGAAACAAATATTCCGAAAAATTAGCACTCGATAGCGCAACGTCACTCCTTTATTATTGCAACTAAAGGGGGGAGAGACAGTGACCCCTCTTGGGCACTCATGAATGGGAGATGGTTACCCACTGGCAGTATCGATCATTCGGCTATCCATATTTAGCATCGTGAGTGCATGTGCCAGGTTCGCTAGTCAGCTTAAAACTAAATATATCTTGTTTTTCCCAACCATAAGTCTATCAATAACTAGTACAAAGTGCTTAAAAAAATTTCTATTATTTTTGGAGAATAGTCTTTTATCGGCTTGCCGTGTGCTCGGAAATCTATTATCTCGAACACATTCAGTTCAGTCTGCTTAAAGATCTGCACAGGTGTGACAACTGTTAATCTTCTTTTCAAAGTCGGGGCTCCTACTGCATTGGTATATCTGTTACGCTCCTCATAGTTGAGTTTAAATTGAACACTAAAGTTTAGCAACTACATTGGGACGAACTCACCAAAATCTTCGCATGTAGCCACCCTAGTTATCCTTCCTTCTAATAATCTGCTCCATGGATACTACTCCGTTCAGCGTGACCACTGTCCTTGGCTGGCTCGCACGGCTCATCATTCGTGGTTCCACGGGCGTTCTCGTTCCTCAGTCTGTTTCGCTCCGATATAGCCATATGCCGTGGATCAAAATGAAAAGGCACATTGAACAATGATTAACTATGTCAAAGAAAATAATGTCAATTAGAGCATTTGAAAGGGAATACTTATGCAATGTCGTCCAGCTGCTACGAAAATGCCGTCGTATATTCTTCTTTCCGAACCCTCATTAAATTTCTTTACAATATCGGAGTGACTTCTTGAGGCTGCTTATGTGAACGTTCCGTTTTCAGAAATAGAATGGTTCCATTACGAGTCGTTATGCTCTGGACTATTCTTTATCACTTATATTTCCAAAGCTTCCTTGATCACCCAGTATATCGAGAGGAACACCAAAGACAAAAAAACTTCATAATCATAAAAAAACAAATTTTTTTTTTCAACAAAAACGTTGACACGATCATCGTTTTCTCCGAAAACGATCTCAACAATCCCCCGTTGGAAGCTGAGCTATATTCCGGGAAAGCATCCCAACAATTCCCAGTCCCAACAGAAGACCATTGTCGATCGCTCACGGCCTTAACCCCTCAACCAACAATAAAGATAACTTAATTAAACGCTAAACAATCACACTCATACAACGACACAGACTTAATAAAACAACAATAAATAAAATAAAACGACACATAAACTAATTATGAACGCACCCACTCCCAGTTAATCGAACAAACGTGACTTCTTCTTAACCTGAACGTCACACTTTCATCTTATACAATAAGGACTTTTTTTTCTTAAGGAAAAAGGCATTTATAAAGATGAATTTTAAATTCTCGAAATAGAACACTGTTACGGGGATTTCATGCTTCCAAAACAAATGTCCCCTCTACAATTGTCCCTTCATGTATATTAATTAAAAAATAAAAACTCCATTTAATTAAAAGAAAAAGAAATGAAAAGCTCCTTATCATGTTTATGCCACTTGGAGGGAGGTCATGCGCTCTCTACCAACCCATCCCTCCTCTAAGTCTTTACCTTCCCCTTACCTTCCTCGACGAACTATTATCTTCTATTCGTCACCTAAAATCTTCCAGTTATCCCGATCCTCTGGGTATCTGATCGAGTATAATTATCGCGGCTTCCTCCGGTTTTGTGATTCCTCTTACTTTACTTTTTAATATCTCACTGTTCCAAGGCACATTCCCATCATGTCTCCGGATCGCTAGAATTATCCCAATATACAAAAAAGGTGTTACGACCAATTTCTCCAACTATCGCCCCATCTCAATTCTTCCTTCATTCTCTAAAGTTTTTGAAAGTCATTTCTACTCTCGTCTTTTCTTTTATATTTTCTCGAATAATCTTCTCTTCTCTTCACAGTACAACTACAGCATGCTATGAACTAACCAAGTTTATAATGTTTAACAAGACCAATAACAATTTTGTCGTATCCCTATTCATTGACTACTCCAAGGCATTTGATTAAATCCTCCATAAGCTACTTTTATTTAGACTTTCCCAGTTTTTTAATATCCGCGGACCTCCGCTGGACTGGCTCACTAGTTTTTTATCCAACCGTGAATATAAGCTTAACCTATTTAATATTTCATCAGATACAATTATTCGAAATGTTGGCGTCCCTCAAAGTTCCCTCAACTACATACATAACAAAGGATCAGTCAGGATCACCTAAATAGATGAATGACAATTCCAAAAATAAGAATATAAATAACAGAACAATAGAGCTAAGCCAATCAAGTGTCAAATATGGTGAATCATAAAACAAAGCCAGGTGTCAAGTCCAATCCTAAAAATAAAAGAGGCGTCCAAACCAAAGGCACTCTATCAGAGCCAGTTATCTTACAACTTCTAACAGATTGTCCCAGCCATTCAGGTCCAATGGACCATTGTCGCCATTAAGAAGGTTGTCTCCTATCACCTTGTAAATTTCCAACGTCTCCAAGAAATTGAGTTTTCTCCAGCGGTCCGGTGGACCTTATAGCCATTAGGTCTGGCTGAATATCCCATCCGTATAATACATTGAGCGAAGGCCGAGGCATCAGGGTTTCACAAACGGATGTGCCTAAAATGCACCTTGATCCTGGCATTCACTGTCCTCCTAGACTGTCCAATGTAAACAAAGTCGCATGTACAGTCGGCAGCAAAAGTACTTAGCCACCTCCATTAATTTTCCCCTTAACAATTCCGGTAAAAAGAAACAATTCACGTGCACCAAAATGATCATACCCGTAATAATCAATACACACCAAGAAAAACTTTTTACCGGAATTGTTAAAGGGAAAATTAACCTAAGTACTTTTGCTGC
Organism: Rhysida immarginata; assembly: GCA_023313115.1. NCBI lineage: Eukaryota > Metazoa > Arthropoda > Chilopoda > Scolopendromorpha > Scolopendridae > Rhysida > Rhysida immarginata. Next base: position 17,872 of record JAHWFO010072588.1, read on the forward strand.
CGACTGTACCATACTCCAATTTATACACACCTGAGTTCTGGTCCGGTGGTACTAATCTTTGGCTGATCCCAGGAGTCTTCTGAGAGTATGTGAGCTTCTGTATGAAATCTTGTGTCCAAATCCTTTGGCTATCTTATCCAGTCCCCTACTGAGTTGTCTATTGTAAGGGACGACCCAAAATTTGGTTCTATCATTTACTGCTTCAGGAGTGGCTGTCTCCAGTATTGCTTACTTGCTGGTATGTTCCTGGATGAGATACATATCAAGTCCTCATTGTATCCATTGCTGGCTGCATAACTTTAAATCTTGGAAAATTCATCCTGTTTATGCTCTTTGGTGAGGGAAAGGTTAAAAGCTTTAACTACCATCTGTTTGTTAGTATGCTGTCGTTAGTGTCCCTGCCGATCAAGATGTCAAGGAAAAGCAAGTTACCATCTTTTTCAATTTCCATGGTAAATTTAATAGTATTTAATTACCTAACCTGTTAAGATCAGTAAGGAATTGATCAGGATTTTATTTGGAAGTATCGAAGACAGCGAAAACATCGTCCACATACCTGCACCAAATAAAAGGGAAGTATGGGAACGTTTCCCGAGCATGATTCTCCAAATGTGTCAAAAATAAATTTGCAAGGAAGGGGCTAATGCAATTGTAGGAGGTTATTAGCACAGCATAACCTAGCGGCGAGCATAATATTTCTAGATTCACCCATTGAAATCGATTTATTCCAAGTATCAATTCAAGCATCTCCAAGGTCTCTTAGATGGGAACACTGGGAAAAAGAGCGCAAACATCAAAGGGCACTAAAATACATCCTTCCCTAACGATGACTTTTAGTTTCTCAACTAACTCCCCACTATTTTTAACTAAAAAGTCATACCCAGGTAATTTGAGTTTCCGAAATTAGTCATGAGAAATTGTGTTACCATGTGTGCATTTCCATGGGTTACCATGGGTGCATTTGTATTATATATAATAGGTCTGTATTGATTACCCGGTTTGTGTGTTTTGGGCAAGCAATACAGTCTAGGGTCAACTGGGTTACAGTGGATTAACCTACAGATCTTAATGTTCTTGGAAATATACCTAGAACTTTTCAAGTTTTCTCTGGTTTGATTTACCAACCTTTGTAAAGGGTTCTAATCTACTAAAATGTAAAGGCCCTCATTCAATAATGTCTCTGCCCCTTCTATATATTGGGCCTTATCAACAATGACAACATGCTTGCTCTTGTCCGCTTTCAGGTAAAATTTTCCTCCTTTAATGCTTTAGTGGTCCTCACTACCTGTAAGTCGTTAAAGCCAAACATTCCCCTTAGCCATTCCAAATTGGCAATAATCTGGTTCCTGCAGAGAGCAGTAAATTCTTTGTACTTCCGTTATTTAGACCAGCAGTCTCAAAGACTGTACCAGACTGTACCCAAAGACTGTACAAGCCAGATCCCGAAAATATTCCTTAAGATTTAATACCGCGAACTTTAACCCCTTAGATAGAATTTTAAGTTGTTTGCCAGAGAAGTTAGTAGAGGATCTACTGATGATCACATTACTGTCAAAAGAGTCAATTCTATTAGTATTAAGTCTCTTGTCATCCAAAAAGCTTATTTTATCTTTAATTTTCTTAAACTTAGCGTGTAATTTATGCCCATTAACAGCATGTACCATGTCCTAAAAGGAATCCAGCTCCACGGTGTGTAAACGCTGATTGAGGGTGCCGTGTAACGAGTATGCTTCCACTTTAGTATAACTTAAGAACTGGTCTGTGATAAGAGGGTTAAGGTAGTGGAATTGTGCCGCCACCCTGACCTTTTCCAGGAGATGGTTACCTCTTCTACCGAGGTCACATCCCCTGATGAAGAGAGGGATACAATGCCTCTATCTACATTGCATAAGATCATATACAGGGTGTATCTGAAACCCTGTCATAAAGTTTTAGAGTAGGTAGTATGGATGATTCTAATCAAAAAAAGTTCATATGAACTTGGGTTCGAATTTGAACAATAACCGAGATATGAAAAATAAATATGCCGCCACAAGGGTCAACAAGTTAATAACTCAAATTCTATAAAACCTAGGATAATGAATTTCGGGAGAATAATAGGGTACATAAAATTTGATCGAATTCCAAAGAGTAGTTTCCGAATTACGCAGTCAACTTCGTAACACATGCTCACATTTGAGAACTAAACACCAGGTTTTAAGATTTGACTACGTAACTCGGAAACTACACTTTGGAATTCGATCGAATTTTAAGGGTATACACAGTTTTATGTACCCTATCGTTCCTCCAAACTTCATTATCCTAGGTCTTATAGAACCTGAGTTATTAACCTGTTAACCCTTGTGACGGCATTTTTATTTCTGTTCATATCTCTGTTATTGTTCAAATTCGAACCCGTGTTCATATGAACTCTTTAGTTTAGAATCATCCATAATTCCTCCTCTAAAAGTTTGTGACAGGGTTTCAGATACACCCTGTATATTAGCTTTGATCAGGGCAATATGCAATTTAGCCCTAAAAACTTATTACGTAGCGAATTAGTAAAACTAGCCCTAGGGACATCGTTATAGGTAACAGAGACCAGCGAAGCCATAACTTAAAAAATCAAGAAAATGGTTACCTTAACTCTGGATAGCCACTTTAATAGAAACACAAATCAAGTCAAAACCGCACGTCCAAAGCATGATATTTATTAAACTGAATACGTATTTCGGACGCTACGCATCCATTTCCACAAGACTAATTACTACATACTGCTTTGGAGCTATTTATATATACTAACTGATATACCCGGCGTTTCTCAGGCTCCTTTTTTGATGAAATTTTGCAATATTTGAATGTGAACATGCAGTGAAAATGAACAAATGAAAAAGGTTAGAAAACTGTTTAATATTACTTAAGTTAAATAAAACTTTTTTAATTAAAAGAAAACAAATAAATTAAAATACTTAATAGAAAACAATGGTAAAAGTCACCCAATTGATAAAGTTAATGTTGAAGGACGAAACATAAATGAAACACAGGTCTTGTGGAGAAACTCAGATGAAATACAGAAGAAACACAGAAGAATCGAAGATTTAGTGAAGAAATGTTACACGAACACAGGGAGGCACACAGTTACAGTTTAGAAAGGTCTATGATGAAAGTTCGATGATTCATCTGTAACTGTGTTTGTGTAACATTTCTTCACTAGATCTTCGTTTCTTCTGTGTTTCTTCTGTATTTCATCTGAGTTTCTCCACAAGACCTGTGTTTCATTTATGTTTCGTCCTTCAACATTTACTTTATCAATTGGGTGACTTTTATCATTGTTTTCTATTATCTATTTTAATTTATTTGTTTTCTTTTAATTAAAGGAGTTTTATTTATCTTAATTAATATATATTTTATCACAACTCCTACGTTTATAATTGTTTGGATATTTATAAGAGAAAAGGACGAGACACAAAAACCCTGGAATGCAATAAATAGTTAATAAATACAACTGAAAAATAAAATAATAATTAACAA
>JAHWFO010072594.1:0-10527 GCA_023313115.1 Rhysida immarginata
AGTTTTTTATTGATATTTACATTACTGATTAAAGTTTAAATTTCCTCAACTCTGACTAATTAAATTCTTGAAAAGATTTGGCTTCTACTGAATAGCGTATTCGTTATTATTGCCGTCTGATTCTTTCCGACTTGAATCCAATTTTTAATAGTTACTAATTATATAGACCTCGAAAAATATGCATTTATTATTAACTATTCTATAAAATAGGGGTGTATTATCAAATTTTAATTATAATCGACTCTGTTGGCTATTATAATTAAGCAGCAATCTTCGCTAGGACCTTTTGTTGTCCAACTTATTTTTTCAAGATCTACCATATTAATCATTTTGAGGAATTATTCATTACTAAGGAATTAATCGAATTATGAATTCGTAATTTGTTAATGAAAGTTGATGGAATTTAAAAGTCAATGATTACGGTAATATGTTAATCATTAGGCCTAATATTAATCAATAAAATTAACCACTAATCATGAACTCAAATAATTTTTATTCACTAAAGCCTAAGCTTTTTTTTTTATAAAAAGCTATTCACTTTTCAAGCAAGAAAAACTGGACTAATTACTAGGCCTAAACAAGCAACAATAGAGCGCTAATTGAATGCTTCTTCCAAAAAAAAAAGACTATCTTAATCAAGTTTTATTTGATGATCATTACATTTAAGCAACGCATAGCTTCCAACCGTCGCATCCAGCATTGACTGTCGTTCTGGAGTTAAAATATGCTTCCCGTACGAAAACAAGCGTTCGGATGAAGCTTGGGACGGCATTAGGGTGTTGTAGCGAAGAAATACGTTTTTTACTATTTTGTACTTCTGTAGACTTTGTAGGGTATGCATGTCATCAGAGAGATAAGCATACATCTCAGTTTTTAAGCTGGCATCATCGGAAATTGTAAGTTCCGAACACTTGTAATCGTAAAACTTCTGTCTTGCACCTGCTGCTGATGAGAAAGAACTAGTCGAAGCATTAGCGGTTGGCCTACTATTTTCATCATCTGTCCTAGCTCGCATTTCTTCTGCTTCAGCTTTCATCGCTTCAAGCAGCATCTTTTTGGCCATCTTCTTTTTGTGGTCAGGTAACCAGCGTAACTTGTGGGCAGGATGGATTACGGCTCCGATAATATATTTCTTCACTGATGCATCCAGTTTCAGCTCTTTCTCGAAACGCCTTCTCAGGCCCTGAAGGATTACGTCCTTAATCACAGGAATCATAATGACAGGCTTTTCTTGAATTCGCTCTACGAGTTTTACAGCTGTTGGTAGGAAGTCACCGAGAAACACATTATCCCCTTGCAGAATATCCAGAGCGAAAGCCAGCGGTGATAACAGGTCAACGTATTCCTTTAAAATGTCTAAATGTAACGGTGTAAGTACTTTGATTCCTGGAAACTCGTCTCGAAGCTTTGGTAAATGTCTCTCTTGTTCCAGTACTGATTTAACAGCGTCATATAATGAATTCCAGCGTGTGTCGTTGGGCTTCACAAAGCTCTTACCACATATCGCCTTCACAACTTCGTTCTTCTTTGGATAAGAGCATAATTTCCACAAATCGGAGGCAGCTTCCAGAGCGCTTTTTAATTCACCCGCCTGACTTCGATTATTCAGTAATTTTCCAAGGTCTCCAGTAACAATCCGGTTTAGGGTGTGGGCAGTGCAACGAAAGTGAGGCGGCAAGCAGTTTCTGTCGAAGTCCTTGTCATCTAATTCCAAGTCGATGGCCTCAACATCTTCTTTGTTTGTATCCTCAGGATCATTCTTGTTAGTAGATTTGGTAGGCATAAAGTCTACATACTCACATCCATATTCTCTGAATGCCTTACAAAAGTTTGAACCTCCGTCCGTAACCACTCCTACAACTTTCTCCTTCGGAATGTCGTAGCGGCCCATCACACTAAGCAGCAAATCCTTGACTCTGTCGAAGCTGTGAGTCCCACTAAACCTAGTTAGCGCTATGACTAGCGACTGTCGAACAAATACATCTTCCAAGTTAGGCTGAATCCAGTGTAAAGTAGCACCCAAGAAACTTCGTCCTCCTCCAGTCCAGGCATCGGTGGTTATGCAGAAGAATGCGTTTACTTTCACAATGTTCTTTGTTTTGATCACAAAATCTTGGACTCTGAATGCCCAGAATAAAAAAAAGTTAGCCGAAAATATGCATAAAAGATATGAAAAGTTTGTAGTGATTTTTTTCTATTTACCTATTGCCGATAATTTCACGCAGCGTTTCGTAAGACAGTATCGGAGCTTCTGGATGTCGCGTCATCAAACCATTGACCAAACGACGAAAAGATTTCCGTCGAACAGTACACAATGGAGCCATGGCATCAATCACGTAATTTACGATGAGGTCATTTCGTCTTCGATTCTCTGCGTCGATTCGCGTCATTTTGTATGGCAAGCCTTGCTGTGTCGAAGTAGAAGGGGTCTCCGCGGTAGGCCTACATGCTGCCACTCTCTTCTTTCCTCGTTGTGTAGGTACAGCTTTGTATTCCATTAATTTTTGCTTGTGGTCATTATCATCGGTCTCCTATGGTTTGATCAATGAAACCAAGTTATGAATATTTAATTTAAATTTTACAATCAGTATCACTGTAAAAGAAATTTAACCTTACCCGCAAATGACGGAGAAAGTTTGAAGACTGATTAGAGGACCCTTTCACTTCTTTTGAACAAATGACACATTTTGCCCTCACGGATCTTTCAGTGATCTCGATGATTTCAAAGAATGTGCCACCGGTCAAAATTGAACACAACTTAGTCGTGCCTGAGGCCATGATCAAGTCCAGTTTTCTCGTCCACAAGCTTGACCATTAGTAGGCCTAATGTAGGCTCCGGTTTTATATCAAGGCTTTAGTGATTAAATTTATCTGAGTCATGAATAATGATTAACGAATAATTTGTGGAAAGCGTGGTTAATGCTAAATGAATAACGATTAATTTCACTGAATAATACAACTGATTGATGACTCTTAAATATCCTCCACTCTAACAATTCGACTAATGAATAAATCCCCGAAATACCTACTGAATCACAATTTAAATGTTAAGAAGAAACCATTATAACAAAATAGGAATGTTAGCAATGACAATCAGCTATTAGAATACATACAATTATAATAAAAAAAATCCCAATTTTTTGGAGCAATTCATAATAAATGCATATAAAATTTTTAAATTATAATAATAATTCAAATAGCTGATTGTCATTGCTAACATTACTTAAAATTTAAATTGTTTCCCCTTAAAATTTAAAATGTGATTCAGTAATTATTTGGGGGATTTATTCATTAGTCGAATTGTTAATCAGAGTGGAGGAAATTTAAGAGTCATCATTTTTATTATTTTTATTATTCAATGAATAAGGAAATTAATCATTATTCATTGATCATTAATCACATTTTCCACAAATTATTCGTTAGTCATTATTCATGACTCAAATAATTTTAATCACTAAAGCCTTGGTATTATTCAATGAATTTAATAGTTATTCATTAATCATTAATCACACTTTCCAGAAATTATTCGTTAATCATTATTCATGACTCAAATTTTTTTAATCACTAAAGCCTTGATTAATATTAACAGCGTGAGTTAATTGTAGTTCACACAGCACTAATGAATTTTATCGATTGCGTGAAGTTGAATTGGTGAATGAAAGTGTCAAACATATTTGAAACTTTAATGATGGAATGACTTTTCAATATAAGGTTTATAATAATTCCGTTAACTTGTGACATACGGAGTTTTTGACCAAGCAGTTGACTGAAACAAACCACTGAAAGGGATAAAATAAAAACCTGTGAAACTAATAGTCAACTTTCAATAGAGCGCAAACTAACGTATTTCATGTACCCAGCGCAAATGTAAATCATGTACCTTTTTAGCATGGTTTAGTGCAAACGTTTATCGTAACAGATACCAACTTAGATGACAGCCAACGCGGTTAATGTCATGCTTGAGTTACGAGGTAATCATTGCGTATGCATTTGTTGCAAAAGAAGCATTTTAATGAGATGAAAAAACCAGTGAATCAAACGGAGCAGTTCGAATGCACCACAAACAAACGTATTTCATGTACCCTAACTGGAAATCGTAAAAAATTTTTAGGTTGGGTTAGCGCGTACATTTATCGTAACAGCTGTCGACTTAGATGACAACCAATGTGGTCAATGTCATACTTCAGTTACGAGGTAATCATTGCGTACAAATTTGTCACAAAAGAAACATTTTAATGAGACGAAAAAAACCAGAGAAACTAACGGGAGAACGTATTTCACGTAGCCTGAATGGAAATCACAAGGTTTTTTTAGCGTGGGTTAGTGCGAACATTTATTGTAACAGCTGCTGATATAGGTGGCGGTTACCTCTGGGGAATGTTATATCTGAATTACGTGATATCCTTGCGTAAGCATTGGCCAAAAAAAGGAAACAATTTTAAAGTAGTGAAAAAAACAGTGAAACAAATGGAGAAACGAATTTCACGTTGCCAGTCTGGAAATCACAAAAAACTTTTTTAGCGTGGATTACCGCAAACGTTTATCATAACACATGCTGACTTAGATGTCCGCCAGCTCGATAAATGTAATACCTGAATTACGTGAAAAACCATGGTGCAGGACACGAAATTTTACCGCTGTTACGGGCCTTTTTCTAGCAAAAAATTTTTTTTTATTCGTTTTGCTTTGGCCTTTTTCTGCGAGTAATTCTTAGCCCATTGTTGGTTTTTTATTCAGAGCTTTCTTTAAGCCTTTTTTTCTGTCTGTGTAGTTTTTTCAACAATGCTTCTTACTCGTTTGTTGCAGTGGTCTGCCCTCGTGGGCTTTCGCTTGCTTCTTGCTCGCCTGTGACTCTGTTGGTCGCGTGGTTTTATTTTTTCCTTTGACGTGCGGGTCGTTTTTGGAATCAGTTTTACAGTCGGCGGCCCTACAAGTCCATTGTGTGGAGCTCTCCTATCAATTAATTATCAATGGAGGCTGCTGCATCACGGGTTTTATTCCCTTCATCGTCTGTTCTTATGGAAGGTGGTCAGGTCTGCTGGATGTTCCGTGTGCGGCGTAGCCGAGACCATTTGTCACATTTTCTATGAGTGCCCGTTTGCTATGTCGATCTGGGATCGTTTGAGGAAGCATTATGGGCTGGTACATTACTCATATCAGTCTGTGCGCTTCCCCTAAAACGATTCTACTGGCGAGGTAATAAAACCGGACCTAGCCGTTGCGATCGCCTTCATAAATAAAGAACTCTGGCTGGCCCGTTGGAGTCGATCGCAGGGCCATCCTCTATCAACTTTGATCGTATGGAGGAAAGTGGCCATTCAGCTTCGATCCTTTTTGCTCCTTGAATGGTCATGGATAGGTCCGGTTAAGTTTAAAAAGCGCTATACGTCTTCTAAGTGCTTATGCGAGGTCATCGGAGGAGACCAGACTTTCCTTTTCACCTTCCCGATGACCTTCTGATACCTCGTCAGATGTGAACGGGCCTCGTTTTTGAGGCGTTTGTATAAGCCACGCAGCCCCATATGGGCTGCCTGCCACTTATTACATGTGCGTCTGGACGCCTAGATTCTAAGATCTGAAGATTAGGCGTCCGCTGAGGTAATTCCATCAGCCTCAGCTCCAACATCAGCTCTCCTACTGCCCTGGCACCGATGTTTCCTCACAGTTCATTTTTACTTTCAGAATAGAAACGATTTTCCATTTAGTATTTTACTTTTGTCTGTCAGTCATGGACAGCGTGATTTGAATGGGCATTGAGGAGCTTTGCCCTAACCATGTGTTTTTTCAGTTTTTGGATTTTCTTAGTTGCAAACGTTTTAGCTCATGGAGTCAACGGATTTTTATTTGTCGAGTGAGCATTATGCTGCTCCGAGTTTTTCGAGTCTTCGTCGCCTGATGTTGTGGGACTGTGTTTAACCCTCTGGAACCCCTCTGGTCGAGTTTTAACCCTTTTTCGGCAACCTTAGTTTAATAATAGAGTACAAAAGTTTGTTAATTGGGGCTGATTTGGGATAGGGGGTTTCCTTGCTAATCTGTAGCTAGTTAGTTTCTTGTTTGGGGGCCGGTAATCATTTTTATTATTAATGTTTGCTTGGGTTCAGAAAGTAACGCAAATTTAATATTAATTAACTTGCCAAGTTCTTTATGCTCCTCCCTCCATTTTGGCTGTACGTGTCACCAACTGGCATGTAACACCACAAACATTTATCGTATCAGTTGTCAATTTAGATATCAACCAACCCGGTAAATGTAATACTTGAATTCCTTGAAAACCCATGGTGCAGGACACGAAGACATTTTAGTGTAAGCATTTATCGTATAAGCTGTCGACTTGGATGGCAACCAATATGGTGAACGCCATACTTGGCTAACGTGGTAACCATTGCGTATGCATTGACCAAAAAGGAAACAGTTTTAATGAGACGAAAAACCAGACAAACTAATGGGAGAACATATTTCTCGTAGCCTAAATGGAAATCACAAAGATTTTTTAGCGCGAACGTTTATCGTAACACCTGGATACTTAGACGGCGGTCACCGCACTAACCCACGCTAAAATAAATGGCGAACGTTATATTTGAATTACGTGATAACCGTATAAACCGTGTTAGTAGAGAACGCCTACACTTTCATACCGAACGCATTAGATCTCACCCAAGCAGTCTGAAAACAGTTACGTACAAAATTTTTAATAGGAACCCACTGCATACACCTTCACGTATTCTGTTTAAATAACAATAACAACAAAGAGATAAAAAATCGTAAGCTTCATGTCAAAAGTAAAATAAGGAAAGTGTATGGTTTTTGAGTTGAAGTGTATGGAAAAAGTTAGTACAAAGGCACACGCAATCGCTGGGAAAAAAGTGAACCCCCTTCAACGTATTTGAACAATTAGCCGCTTTGAGACCGAATAAAAAGCTTTACGTTGTTCACTCCCGTGGTAGCAACCCCAGCATTTGTATGTGCGAGGACGTGAAAATTTAGGACACCGTCATTTTAGTATCCCAGAAAAACATTAAAATTAATGTTAAAATGTAAAAATAATGAATGTATGAATATAGACAATTGTTACTGAAAACCATGAAAACCCTTATTTGACTGTGTCAATGAGAACATATGTGAAAACACCTCGGCATCAACCCACTGTCTTGCTAGCAGTCTCGCGAGTCTGTGTTTGAGTGCCGTGACAATAAACACCTCGGTTGTCATAGCAGCATGGAACAACATTTAAAAGTCACATTAAAGCGTCTGAAAAACTGGTGAATGAAAAATAAACTTGTGCTGCAAGAGTATAATCAGACAAATTCAGACACAGATGCCTTGAAAAAGGTTTATTCAACGACATCAATGGCAGCTTATGTGATAACACTTAGCAATCAGTCCTATCTCTCATCAGGCAGCACGAAGACCAACACCTGAAAAAACCGAACAGGAATAAACCACGCAAATCAGCCTCTATTCACTGTTTACTGACATTAACAAAAATCAGTGCAATTGATAAACAAGAGGGGCTTAGTAAGTGTTGATATACTTTTGGCAGAGATAAAACCTCACAATATGCGGAAAATGAAATCCTTAAAACTACCCTTGTATTCGTTGGGATTGTGAAGTTTAGGTGTTCAATTTGTTCATGCAACGATTGCACAGCAACATTCTCATCACGTACATATTAACAACATTGAAGCACATTAAATTTGTTTAAATACCTCAGCAGATCAGGTGTAAAAAAATGAAAAACTCTGATAGAACACAGTCAACCGAATTCAACCTCAAATGATTGAAAAAAATATCAATCAACACTGTTGGGCACGAATACATTAGCAAGAGACTTTAAACAATGTTGTCGGTAAACACTTATCCAATCAAGTTAGGTGACGTGAACTTGAAAGAATTTGTTGTATTTGAGAAGGAAAATTCAAAATTCTACAAACTGGATTAGAACAGCAAACCCAGCAATTGAAACATGGAAACTGACAACCACTCGTGTCTGTAATACAGTACCGTGATTATTATTATTATTATTTTAACTAATACTTTATACAAATTGTACTAATGATGAACTTGCGAAAATAAGTTATTGTAAGAATGACACACCAGTGTACGCAAACAATGTAACCGACACTGTGAGATAAAAAACTTGTGATGTGAAAATAACGATTGACATTTGCCTTTAACGTCGTATTTTCTTTGAAAACAAAAAATTTCAGTTTAGAATGTTGCACGTGAGGAATAATTTGTGAAACAAAACTTGCATTTCCGAAAAAAACTGTGAAAAATTCTTGTAATCTCTTAATCATACGGTGAAAAAAAAACAGCACCCAGCACTAAGCTTTAAGCTGGAGAATGCCGTAGAGCGGAAAACGGTGACAGGATTTTTCTGCAAGTACAGAAAAAAAAGCGGTTAAAAAACTGCATTGCTCTCAGACGACAGGAAAAATACCTGTACATCACACCCAGGTATGGAAGCAAGATCAAAAAGTAATCAAAAACACCCAAATCAAGGAAAATCAAAGGTAAATAAAAAATTATTTAATTAGCCCACATTAATTAAAGGTAATTAAGACATTAACAACCCATTGTACTAACAAGGGAATCCCTCGAACATGTATGTCACAGATTTCCACCAAATTGAAATATGTTACTTATCTGAAGCTACTACAGATGCTTGCAAAATAAGAGAGTGCGATATTCTGTTTCTTTCAAAATAAACCGCGAAAACAAAAAAAATTCAGCATACATAGCCATACAAAGACTCCATTGTTAAAGCAGTTAGGCTATGTGGGGTTCCCTTGCACGTGAGGCCAAAAACAGAACGTCAGTAAGATTATAGTGCCTTTGGAATGTGGAGGGGGTGACTAAAACCTTTTGGGTGTGGCTAGGTGTAAAAACAATGGGACACCCCCTCCACATTCCATTACTCGATGTATCTGTTGTGGCCTGGTGTAAATTGGCTGGGACACCCTCTCCACATTCCATTACTCGATGTATCTGTTGTGGCCAGGTGTAAATTGGCTGTGACACCCCCCTCCATATTCCATTCTCCCTGTATACGGTAGTGTTCTGCTGATGTACGATCGCCGTTAACGACTCTATCAGCGGTCGCTCGAAGCAAAATTAGCTCCACAGAAAGAGTGCTCAACGATAATCGTTGCACAATCATCGCGATAGTCGCACCAAGGAAAACATACCTTAATCGGTTAGGCATAGGAGCAGTAACTGCACAGTTTTCTAACAGGGATTTATGACTGACCAATCGCTAAGGCTAGGGCCCCACTTGCGTAAATATCAACTGAAACATACAGCGGAATGCAGAATGCTTAAAAAATTACGCTTTTTACTACGGAAATTCCACGGAAAAAGGAGTTCAGTTTGACTTAAGTTTTCCGTGTAAGCGTAGCCAACATGATAGGGATAGCCTGTTCATTTAGCCTTCAACCTATTGCATGCACTGTCGCCGCTGCGTTTCGTCACTTTGTCAATAGAGGCGCTGCTAGTACAACAAACAACAGAGTTGCCTGCGGAGAGTTAGTGTTCGAAATTTTTTAAATCTAGCATTGCATTTAATTTTTAACAGTCCACATATTTTTTATTTAAATTTCTAACTAAACTGTACACATTGGTTCACAGGCTAAATGTTTAAAAAAAAAAAATTCAAGAGCTTTTTCAATTGTTTTATATAATACTAGAAGAGGTACCCGGCGTTGCCCGGGATAATTACTTGGATGTAAACAGAACAATCTCAAAAATTAAATTAAATTTTGCAATATCTTAAAAATAAACACATGAAAATGCTTTGAATTAATACAGTAAAAATTCTTAATGAAAATTCTAAAAAAAACATTTTAAAGGCTCACAATGGCTGGACCTCCAAGGATGCCACTGCTATTTTAAATAATTTCTTACTCATGTAATCTTACCTCAGATGTATACTTAGTGTTGTTGCAATTTCCACTCTTCTCTCGATGTGTTGAAGCAAAATTTGGCCATTCATCACTTTGTGCAGTCTAGCGGTCGCGGATTCTTCTATTTACTTGCTTCCCATTTGCTCAATACATCACGGAGCTAAAGGAGTGCTTCCTCTCTCGTCTTTCCACTCTTTCTCAATAGTCTGCTAACTCTCCATTGTCTCCATTTACTGATCATTTTTAAAGATTTTCAAGAAATTGTTAAGTACTAAGAACTCTCTTTTCTAAGAAAAGCCTGAATAACAGGAATTCTATGCATTGTTACAAATTGAAACTTATCCATATTGCATTGTTATAATTCTTGGAAAGGACTGCTTTATCATTGCATCATCATTTTGAGCTCATTGTTATTGGTGAATTGCGTGTTGAAACCATTGTTGATACCTATTGTTGCACAAACTTTTATTTGCATTGTTGGTCATGAGATATATATTGTTGGTCCGTGCAGAGTGTTTGTGAATTGCGTGTTGATACCATTGTTGCAAAAACTTTGTCTTGCATTGTTGGTCATGCGATATTTCTCATTAATATGCCCTGCTATAACCATGAATATCGATTTTTT
>JAHWFO010072600.1:0-16833 GCA_023313115.1 Rhysida immarginata
CAAATTGAGAGAATTTCAAAATAACTTGACTTGGACGCCAATACACAAACGGACTGCCAATATTGCATTGGGTGGTGGTTCTGTTAAATGTAAACGCAGACAATTCCCGTTAATACCAGCCGGGGCAATCACAGTTCACAAATCACAAGGAGCAACATTTGATGAAATTGTTTACAACTACGACAAAAGTCAGCAGAATCAGTTGGTGTATGTGGGACTAAGTAGAGTAAAAACTATTGATGGGTTATACATCACAAATGAAAAGAACGATTTCAATTTTCATCATGGCAAGGGCACCACAGCTCCGACCATCAAAGAGATAACAGACGAATATGCCAGATTAGAAAATCATAAACTTAAAACCCTTATCGATCAAGTTAGAAAGTTTACGACTATCAACGACGCAGGAGACCAGGTTACAATAATTGTTGCACATTTAAATGTTCAGAGTTGCATTGCACATCACCTAGACATCGAGACAGATGAGATATTATCAAAGTTGGATTTTCTTGTATTGAGTGAAACTTGGATGTACGAGGACGAACCGATTCAGATACAAGGGTTCGAATTAAAAGCATTCATGAACAATACTCTTCGTTTTAAGACAGCAAATGGGCAGCGTAAAGCGAGTGGCGTGGCAATTTATAGAAATTTAAATAGTGTAGCAGACTGTAAACCTGTCCAGCATCACATAAATGTAAGACGGAGAATGATTGACTATGGAGTTGGCGATTTATGTTTAGTGGACGTTACCTTAAATGGTTCTTCAAAATTTATATTGGGCTCGATATATGTACATCCAAATACTTCACGTTTCGATTTAAAAGTGTTCTTGTTTTCTGGATTAAAGAAATACACCGACAGCTGCAAGCAAATAGATGAAGAGTTTGAGGTGGATGCGAATATACCTATGATATTGATGGGCGATTTTAATATGGATGCCAAACAAAACGAAGGAGCATTTGAATTTATGAAACATCATTTCAATTTAGACATAGTCCCGACTAACTATCCAAGTACATTGGGAAATACTTACATTGATCTGTCATTTACTAGAAATATAACTCCGAAACTTTTATCATCTGTTTGTTACTTTTCATATCACAGACCCATTCATATCACAGACCCATTCTTCACAAAATTGTAATGTAATTGAATATAGTAACTTTTTTTTTTAATTTTGTTCTTTTTTTTCGCCAAAAAATACACACTAACTGTAACCAATAATAACATACAACAGTGGTAGTTCTACGCCTTAAAAACCCGCGGCTTTGGCAGTCACCAGAGCCTCCGTAAATTTTTTTTTATATTGTTGTTTAAAACCGTCCAAGATGCTTAATATTGTAAAAGCACCGATTGTTGCCAACAATGTAAGGAAAAGAAGCCACGCAACGACGCCCGTTTACGGCGAACTAAGCGATAAGAAATAGTTGAGTAAACAGTGATTTTCAGAAGACATGTGCGAATATTTTTAACGATAATGGCTCGTTATTCCCTTCTTACGTCTCCAAAGTCGTATGTTATATGAAAGTTTAAATCGAAATTAACTCGACAATGCCGATGACGTGGAGGAGCGTTTTTAGCACATTTTCGTAAAAAATATGCTTATGTGATCGGTTTGTCCAGCTGTCCGTCCGTCTGTAGACTCAATTCAAACAATGCATTATGTTGCAATCCTCCTTTTTGCTTTCGATTTCACGGGCGCCGCCATGTTTTAGTTTCGAATGCGTCCGCCATTACAACATGCCCCTGAGCGTAGCCATCGTATATTTTTACACATACGGTGGCTACGTTCTGAGCTCTCGGGTCTTCCTATTCCTCTCATCCACTCTTAAATGTCGCATCGTTAATTAAAGATACCTAAAAATCGGATATTCTGTACAACACTCTTGCTCTAATTTTAATATTTAGCGGCAAGCAATGAACATGAGTTACATCTTTATGTCGAGTTGCGATTCCATTCTTTAGTCTATTTTCAACGCGATTGTATAGGCAGCATGAAGGTAAAAAAAAATTAGACAGCATTTGTAAAAAATGTCTTTAATTGCTTACTTTAAAACCTGCCATAATTATATTTCAGATTATGAAAATAAATTAATTCTTCAGAATGTGTGATGTGAAGTGATGTGAAGTATATTTCTTCTTCCAATAATTTCTGGCTTCGGAAGGATTGGCGTAACTTTCGTTTTGGCCTCAGAGGGACGGACGGATATAAAAGAGAATTATAGTCTCACGTGCGCAGTGAAATGCGTTTAGAGTTTTTAAAGTTTATGATAAACACTAATATTTGGCATGTGTATAGTGTGAAGAGAGGGGGAACAAACAGCCAACAAAATTGAGTATCATCAGAATTTTAATGATTCAATTTAAGCTGAACATATCAATTAAAACTGAAGTCAAATAATAATCGTTAAACAGGCAGGCTCTTATACTTATGCAGGTAAGTAATTACACCGCTTCTATGCTTCTACGACCTTGCACGTCCTGTGGCAATATTCGTATAGCGGGCTCGGGGTAATCCGTTAAATTGGAGGGCGGTATCGTTGCGAGAGCAATAGGCGCTGCTGCTATAAGTAAAGAGAAACAAACAAACAGAAGGCAGCGTTAATTTTGAGGGGCGATGAGCAAGGGTAACAAAACTACTTAACGTCTACTTATATTTAGGTTCCTCTACGTTAAATTTCCTCTTACAGGGTAAACGTTTCCTGGATAGCCAGGAACGAAGCGGACGCGTATCACGTGATAACGTAAGCCCCCCGTTACCTGCTATATTTTCCGGGAATATCCGTCCGTCCGTCCCTCGCTGCGGGAGTTAGGCACTGCTACGGCGGCGATATGTGGATCCGTTGCTCCGTAGACGGTATGACTTCCGTACCGTCGTCTCTCTCGCGGCGAGCTGATGGCTGGCTGGCGGCGGGCCTTCCTCACGTCTGTCGTGTGGTGGACGCGTTGTTGAGGATTTCGTCCGTCCTCGGTTCCCCAACGTCTTTGGCGTTGCGGCGGGCTGGCTACGCACGGGCTCCCTTATTCCGGGCTTCCTCTCATTGCTGCGTAGTCCCTTGTCGCGTTATCGTGGCAGTTCTCTCGTTCTACCTCCATGGCAGCGGACGACCGTCCTTTGTCTCGTTTCTCTCGTGCTCCGACGGCTTTCTCGTCCGGCTCCCCGCTGGCTTCAGTTGCCTCGTCTCCTTTGCTCTTTTTCCTTCAGGAAACTTCTCATCAATATTCCACGTCTTCCCACCATCACGGCCATTCTTTTTCTCCACTTTCTTCTCGCTTTTCTCGCGTAAAATTTTGTATCTCCCGCGTCGCTCGCTCCTCCTCCTCATTGGCCCATTCTCTGTTCTTTCGACCAATCGTTGTTCGATGGTTCCCCATCTCGCAGCGGGGGTGGGCGGATGATGATTAATGTTATCATCTGTCTCCATCGCCCCCAAATTCGCTGACATATTCCCCCACTGCGAACGATGATTATATTCATCACGTTTTTTCCTACCATGGTACCTGGGCAGAGCGTCGGCGAAAATGTTTTTCTCTGCCCTAATATAATGTATTGTGACAGGTGGCTCCAACAGCCACTGGACCACCTTGGTTTGGAGTCTGGATAATCGGGGCTGTGTGAGTCTGGATAATCGAGATGATCCATTCTTAAGGAGTTCCTACACAATAACGACTTATCGTTGGCTATGGTGAGAGACATCTTCCTACTTTATAGTGGGTTTTGCAAAAGTTCTGTCACACATGTGAGGACCCTCGCAAAAGGGACATAACTGCGAGTGTGATGCAGTTAGACACGGTTTTTATTGTCAGAATTGATATTGGTGTGTACACAATGCATATTAATCGATGTAACCGACAAGCGTTACGGATGTAGTCTTTCTCATGGCGGTCTACACATAGTTCACAGATGCTTTCAGCTGGTCGATATTGCTGTGACGGATCTTGCAGGCCTTGTTCTTGATGTGCGCCCACATGCTGTGGTCAACAGGATTGAGGTCGAGTGACTGAGGAGGCCAAATGTCCTTCATGTATGACCCCAACCTCTCTTGAACGGTCCTGGCACTGTGGGCCTGTTGATAGACGTAGTCTGCATTCCACGTCACCTTTTTCACCCTGGGCAGCACGTTCTTGGTCAGGAAACCCTTGTAGTCAGCCACGGTAAGCCTGTAATCGCTCGGGAACCAGATTGGCGGCATTTTCATGCCATTCGACGCCACGAGGCCAAGCATCATAACTGAGGCCGGGTGCTTGGTTGTAATCACATAGCGGACCTCAGAGATGTCCTGCCAAAGTTGACCACGCGGTCGTTCTGCTTGTTGATGACCGTGTCGACTGAGATGGTTTTATCATCAGAAAAGATGACAATGCGATTGCCATGGCTCTTCTAGTCTTTGAGAAGGTGACGACAGCACTCCCGACATGTTTCTCGCATGCCATCAGTACAGGTCTTGGACACACCTCAAACTCTCCCCCCCCCTCCCCTCTTCCTTGATGGCTCTGGACACCGTGACCAGAGAAATCTTCTTTATCTTTGTGAACTGTGTCATTTTAAGAGTCGGGACACCTTCGAAGGCCTCTTCAGACACCCACACGATTGATAATGCGAGGTCTGCCTGCACGTGGGTATTCTTTGAGGCCTTCCCCTTTCTTCAGCCTCTCTGCGACTTTGTGGACAGTCATCCGGCGTAGCGAGGTTAGACTATTTGTGGCCCACACGAAGGAGCACCGAGATCTCAATTCTTAAGCGTTCCATCACTCCATTAAATTTACAGTGGAGAGAGAACAGGGAAGATCCTTGCCCTTCCTGGATGTATTGGTTTCCACAGAGAAAGGCCGGCATACCATTGACATTTACAGAAAGCTGAATTACACCCCTTCTTATATAAGACCATGATTCCAACTACTGTTACGGACATAAAACAGCAGCCTACAGACATCTAATCATTCGAGCCATTGACATACCACTAAGCAATGAGAAGAGGATGGAAGAATTCAAGAAGATCAAGGAGGCGGCACAACAAAACGGCTTTGCAATACACACCATCAACAAACTCATCAAAAAGCAAGTATTCAAGAATAGGGTCTCCGGAACTACGACATTAGAATCGGATAAGACAGACACCAAATTTTTTAGTCTCCCGTACAATTGCTCTTTGATCAGGGGATTGGAAAGAATTTTTAAAAAGTTTGATCTAAAATTATATTTAATTGCGAACTCTTACTGAAGCGACTGCTGGGAGGTCCCAAAGTTCGTATACCACCAAACGAAAGGTCCGGGATATACTTTCTTCCCTGTGGAACATGCCCCAAGATATACATAGGCCAGACCTATCGAAGATTGGAAACTAGGGCCAGAGAACACATTGAGCATGTTAGAAACAATAGACCTAACAGGTCGGTATTGGCTGACCATGTTTTACAAATGGACATGATTTTAATATTCACAAACTCCAAGTCCTACAGGTGGTTGAGGAACCCAGGAAACTAGATTTTCTGGAATCATAGGAAATCATGAGAAACTAGGATGACTCTTTGCTTAATTTGGATACTGGACCCTTGGACCTTCTTGCTTGGAAAAATTTACTGGTACCTACATGGAAAACTTCTTCCACCTAGCTGAGCCCTCTCCTAGGTCCGCGCTTTTATACCAATAACCTTCCAACTTTATGACTTTTCTTCCTACTCTTCATTTCATTGGCTTAACTTCAATATAAATAACCTAAACTGTTCTCTGTACAACGATTCATACTGCTAATGGCTACGTGGTAGCCGAAATGTACATATATGAAATGTCAAATAAAATCTTTGGGGGAAATAGTGGAATCCATCGCCTCCTCCTTCTTATCAAGATATCCTAAAATCGGCAAGTTCTGTCTCTGTTCTTATTTATATATTCTTTATATTATAGCACTCTGTTAACCATGGCCACACAGCCTACTCCTGACCTCCGGAGTAATAACCCCTTAGTTTGTAGTCTTAAGACTGTTGACCTTTTTCAACCTGATGTCCCCACTGTACCATTATGCAATTTTTACTTCAAACTCAGTCTTAGGATAAGAACCCTCAAAGCCAATATATTCTTTCTCACACAATGCAAAAAAAGCAACCACATTCCTAATTTTATTATTAAAAGCATTGAGGGCAATCTCCACAACTCTGTAGGCAGTAAAGTCATCAGGAAGGCACAACAATATTATCTCAATCTCATTCTTGAACAAAATTATAGCGACCTCGCAAACACTGAATTAGACTTGTACAACACACACTAGCAGCTTAGTTCTAAGTTACAACCCATCGAATAAGACAATATTCTGCATAAAACACATGTGGTTAATCAACACAAAAACCTTGTTAAAACTAAGATGATTATCAATAAACTTAATACTGTTAGACAGTAACGTGAAAAGAACCAACCCCCAAACCGCCACTACTTCCCACATAATGTTAAATATAGTCACCAATAAGTCCAGTATCCTCCTAAACCAAAGAGAGACAGACTTATTAAATAAAGGCCTCAAATTCGCGATAAGCAACAACCATGAAGACCTCCAAACGATAATCTGTAACATATGCAGGAGCTCCCAATTTCTCATCCCCTCTCAGAACAAACACCTTCAAACAATATGTAAGTTACAACTTACAAAGAATCTAATTAGATAAGACCTATTGCACAACCATGCCAGAAATTTAGAAATTGTTAAACATTCCAAAAAGCTTAAGAAAAAAGACTTATTATCTAAAAGATGGTAGGACTAGCCACATTGTATCTGAGAAAAAAGCACTTACTTAGAAGAAGTTAATGATTTCCTCAAACAAGCCCGTATACCACCGTCCCCCAAAATCCATTAAACTCACTTATTAGGAAGACCAAAGCTTGCATTAAAGAGTGCACAACCTTCTTTAATGATAGTCACACTAAGAACCTTATTCCGAGCAGTCCAGACTCCCCCGTTTATAGTGCCTTCCAAGGACAAACAAAGACGAAAATAAGATGCGTCCCATTGTGGTCAACACTAATTCACCCACAACCATAATACCTAGAGTATTAAACAAATTTTTCGAACACCTTGTTTTACAGGAGCAGAATTAATCGATTAAAAATAGTTTAGAATTGACTCAATATCTCACCAATGTAACAATCCCTGAGCAATACATATTGATTTCATTTCATGTAACGGCAATGTTTCCATGTATCCCTATCAATGAGACATTGTCCATTCTTGAGGTGGTCCTACAACATAATGATGTATCATTGGCTATGGTGAGAGACATTCTTCTACTTTGTAGATTAGTGAATTTCAACAGCTACTTTCAATTTGAGAAGCGATTTTTTATAATGGAAAGAGGCACACCACTGGGCAGTTGCTTATGCCGTTTTCTTGCCAACCTCTACCTTCATCGTCTCGAAAACAAGCCCATGACAGTCTCGGCTATTTCCCGGAGTTTGGTGTTTGTGGATGATATACTCGCCATCTGCAATTGATGAAACAGACCTACTCCTTGACAGAGTCAATAAATTGAGTCCAACCTTAAAATTTACAGTGGAGAGAGAACAGGGAGGATCCTTGCCCTTCCTGGATTATTGCTTTACAGAGAGGAAGACCGACTTACCTTTGACATTTACAGGAAGCCAAATTACGCTTCTTATATAAGACATGATTCCAACCACTGATACGGACGTAAAATAGCGGCCTACAACCATCTAATCGCTCGAGCCATTGATGTACCACTAAGCAATGAGAACAGGATGGAAGAATTCAAGAATATCAAGGAGGTGGCACAACAAAACGGCTTTCCAATACACACCATCGTCAACTCATCAAAAAGCAATACGCAAGAGGAGGGTCTTCAGAACTATGACACTAGAACTGGACAAGACAGACACTAAATTTTTTTAGTCTCTCGTACAATCGCCCTTTGATCAGGGGATATGAAAGAATTTTTAAAAAGTTAGATCTAAAGTTAGCTTTTAATAACGAACTCTCACTAAAGCAGCTGCTGGGAGGTCCCACAGACCGTACTCAACCACACGAAAGGTCCGGATATACCTTCTTCCCTGTGGAATATGCCCCAAGAAATACATAGGCCAGAACCCGTCGAAGATTGGAAACCAGACCTAACAGGTCGGCATTGGACATATTTTATAAAATGGACAGGATTTTAATATTCACAAACTCCAAGTCCTGTAGGTGGTTGATGAACCCATGAAACTGGATTTTCTGAAATCCTGGGATATCATGAAAAATCCAGGATGACTCTTTGCTTAATCCGGATACTAGATCCTTCGAACTTCCCCCTTGGAAAAATTTAATGGAACATAAAAAGAAAACTTCCTCCACCTTGGTGAGCCCTCTCCTAGGTCTGCACTTTTCGACCAATAACCTTCCAACTGCATGACTTTTATTCCTACTCTCCATTTATTAGCTTAACTTTACTATAAATACCCTAAACTCTTTTCTGCAAAACGGTTGTATAGGCTGGTGTCCCTCAGGATTCTGTCCTCGGGCCTGTGCTATTTAATTACTTTGTACATGATTTCCCGAAACCCGACAATTGTAATCTGTATTTTTATGCGGATGACACTGCCATTATGACATGGGCACACAAGCCGGCTCACGTTATCACTCGGCTGCAGAGCGCCTTGAAGCAGTTCGAAGACTGGTTTAACTGCTGGAAGTTGAACCTTAACGTCGGAAAGTGCAAGGCTTTGTACCTCAATAGGAAGCTCAAGCATCCCCCAGATTCTCTTGTTCTGTTCAATAAGAAACTGGACTGGGTGGACAACTACAAGTATCTGGGAGTTATCATTGACTCAAGACTCTCATGGAACCAGCATAAGTCCTATGCTCTGAATAAAGCATAATTGACAACAAGCTACTTCTGTACAAATCGATTATCCGGACCATACTCCTCTATGGCATGCCTGCGTGGGCGACTATCTGTAAAACCAGATGGAGTGAACTACAGTCATTCCAGAATGTTACCCTGAGGACCATTGCCCAGCTGGACAGAAGGACGGTGAAAAACCAATCCATCCACTTTGATTTAAATATGGCCCATATCGGAAAGTTTATACAGGATCTCCTTTTGATTATGATACAGAAGATGAAGACTCACGACAATAAGCTTGTGAAAGGGATACTGAAGAACTCAATGAATATGAACTGGCATACGAAGTATCGCAAACCGAGGCACGTTCTTGACATCAATTTTGAAGATATTAGCAACGTCTCTTTCCCAGACTACTGGAAGATGTGATAATCTTATTTTTCCTTGTATTTTTTTTATTACGTTTGTTTTTTCGTTTCTGACAATCGTCAATCTTATTTCCTTTTTTGTATAATATGGAAGACCGCTTGGGTTGGTTAGGCTTCTTGACTACCTCAGTGTATTTCATTTGGAGTTTATTCTGGTTGGATGAGCTTTGTGAAAGCGCTGCTTTCGTCCCATCCTAACAAATGTACACTTCACTGTTCGATTGTCGATTGTCTGTAAAAAACGGTTCAAACAAATGATGGCTATGTGATAGCCGAAATGTGCATTTATGAAATGTCAAATAAAGTCTTTGTGGATATAGTGAAATCCATTGCCGAGCTCGAGAAGCATATTCCAGTGGAAAAGATCACCGTTCATACGGGCAGAGCTGAAACCGTCAAAGTTAAATGTGAAGACGAAGAAACGCACAACAGGTTAGTCTCTGGAATTAAGTCTGATAATATTTTAAAAATTCAGCATCATCAACTGAAGTCGGAGAAGGTCTTGAAATACGTGATACGTAATGTGGATATTACGTATGACCTCGATGACTTCCAAGAAGACCTAAAAAGAGCCAACTACTTCCCGGAAAAATTAATTCGCTTGAGGAAAGCCAAAGAATCCATTGATATGCCGATGGTTTTGGTTCTGCTCCCGAACTCCGAACACAACCAGTCATTGAAAAACATAACACGTATTGGGCCGCTTGCAGTAACAGTGGAGGCCTTTCGAGGGAACAAGAAGCCACTACAGTGCTACAACTGCCTGCGCTTCGGACACGTATCCATGGGCTGCACATAAGATCCTCGTTGTAATAAATGTGCTGAGGGACACCAGTCAAGAGATTGCCCTAGGATCAAAGGACAAGACCCCCCAAAGTGCTTCAGATGTGATGGACAGCATACTTCAAGTTATACGAAATGTCCAAAATACCCCCAGGTTCAAAGGATGCCTAGTTCTAAAGTGACAGTAGGCAAATTCTATGCTGCTGCTGTGTCTACGCCGGAAGATAAAGGCCTCAACATCAAAGACCTACCAGATATGTATAAGCAATTAGGACTTATCTTTCATCTGTTTTCTAATCTAGGCAAAAGTTACCCACAGTTGAGTGGGCTCCTTACGACCAACTAATTTTAGTATGGCTGCACAACGTTATACTGTAATCAACAAAGGTGAACTTCGTAGCGTGATATGGAACGCTAGGGGCATTCCCCGAAAGCGTATCGAGTTTCACAATTTTCTGTTAAAGCAAGAAATCGACGTTGCTTTCCTGTGTGAAACTCATCTCAAACCAAGCCAAGACTTCAAGCTACCTGGCTATTGTGTTTACCGTAAGGATCGAATGGCTTCAAATGCTGCAAGATGTGCTTCTGGGGGTGCTGCGATCATCATTAAAAGGGAATTCAACACCAATAATTAGTCTCTAAGTCTTATGCAGGTATGGAATCGGCCTCCATCATTATCAATGACGTCTCCTGTGGTGAAGTGAAGTTCGTGGTGCTCTACAATTCACCTAAACATTATCTTGACATTAGTGAGCTTGATGAACTCTTCAGTGGTGACACTCCAGTCGTCCTAGCTGGTGACCTAAATGCCAAACACCCAAGCTGGAACTCCAGAACGCAGAATTACAACGGCATGATTCTCTATAGGTACATACAAGGTAGAGATGATGTCATCGCTGCTGGACCTGTGGAAGAGACCTACTACTGCGACCACTCCCCTAGTAGTGACGTTTTGGACATCTCGCTCTTGAAGGGTTTCTTCAAACCGTACAATATCTTTACGATTGATGCCCTTTCTTCTGACCACAGGCCTGTGGCGTTGAACTTTGACAATGTCGACATAAATTTCCGAGAGGAACTGATACATCATCAAGACTGGAAGCTCTACAAATATATTTTTAAGGAATATGGCTGCCATCTCGACGTTGCTTACTGTACAGAGGACATCAATCAACGTGTTGAAGACATCACCAGATGTATTAACAGTGCCATAGAAGCTAGTAAGTATCCATCAGAGAATAAACCTCCTCATCGAATCCAACTCACTCCTGGAATTCAACGCCTAATTTCTGAAAGAAACAGGACCAGTAGACTATGGCAACGCTATCGTGAACCTTGGCTAAAAACCAAGTATAACAGGCTAGTGCGAAGAGTCCAAGAGGATATAAAAGAGCTTCGCGACGCTAGATGGAATGAAAAACTCAAAAACTTGTCGGCTCACGACAATTCCATTTGGAGTATGGTCAGAGCTTTGCAGAAGAAGAAGAATGATACGCTTCCTCCACTACGTACTCCACAAGGTGACTATGTCCAAACTGATCAGGACAAGGCCCAAGTCATTGCAGATTCACTGGAAATGCAGTTTGTTACTCCTACCAACGATAAGCCCGAGAGCCAAATCATGTCTCAGCGTGTGGAAGAAGGCATTGTCAACTTTGATGAAGTCCCGCAGCATTTAACGAAGTACAACATCGAGGCTGGAGAGATCGCCAACATCATAAGTAAATTGAAAAAGAAGAAGGCTCCAGGAAAAGACAAGGTGAGTAATAACGCCCTTATGAATCTCCCAAAGAACTTTATTGACTTCTCACCAATATCATTAGCGACTGCTGGAAATTTTCTTACTTCCCTGTGGCTTGGAAGAAATCTATTGTGTTGAGTATCCCCAAGCAGGGGCAAAATCCTGCAATTCCCGCGAGCTCCCGACCTATTAGCTTGCTACCCTCGATGTCCAAGGTGTTGGAGAGAACGATCCTCGTCAGATTCCAAGATCACTGTCTAGCAAATGACCTTTTTCGGGAAGAGCAGTTTGGCTTTTGTGCTGCCCACTCTTGTCCGATGCAGATATGGAGGCTTGTTGAAGACCTGAACACCCCCCTGAACCTATCCAGTTACTGTGGGGTGGTATTTCTCGATGTCAGTAAAGCTTTTGACCAAGTGTGGCATGAGGGCCTTGTCTACAAAATGATCAGAGACGGGTTCCCTACCGATTTGATTTTGATGGTGAAATCCTTTCTTGACGGCAGATCCTATCAAGCCAAAGTTGGAGAAAATCTTTCCACACCCCGTTTTGTAAAGGCCGGTGTCCCTCAGGGTTCTGTCCTCGGGCCTGTGCTATTTAATTACTTTGTAGATGATTTCCCGAAACCCGATAATTGTAATCTGTTTTTTTATGCGGATGACACTGCCATTATGACATGGGCACACCAGCCGGCTCACGTTATCACTCGCCTGCAGTGCGCCTTGAAGCAGTTCGAAGACTGGTTTAACTGCTGGAAGCTGAACCTTAATGTCGGAAAGTTTAAGGCTATGTACTTCAACAAAAAGTTCAAGCGTCCCCCAGATTCTCTTGTTCTATTCAATAAGAAACTCGACTGGGTAGACAACTACAAATACCTTGGAGTTATCATCGACTCAAGACTCTCTTGGAATCGTCACGTGACCTACGCTCTGAACAAAGCGAAGAGGGCTAAGTACAGTATCAAAGCTCTCCTGGGCCGCAACAGCACCCTCAGCATCGACAATAAGTTACTTGAATACAGGTCGATTATTCGGACCATACTCTTCTACGGCATGCCTGCGTGGGCGACTATCTGTAGAAGCGGATGGAGTGAGCTACAGTCATTCCAGAATGTTACCCTGAGGACCATTGCCCAGCTGGACAGAAGGACGGTGAAAAACCAATCCATCCACATGGATTTAAAAATGGCCCATCTAGGAAAGTTTATACAGGATCTCCTTTTGATTATGATACAGAAGATGAAGACTCACGACAATAAGCTTGGGAAAGGGATTAAGAAGAACTCAATGAATATAAACTGGCATACGAAGTATCGTAAACCGAGGCACGTTCTTGACATCAATTTTGAAGATATTAGCAATGTCTCTTTCCCAGACTATTGGAAGATGTGATAATCTTATTTCTCCTTGTATTTTTTTTTATTTCGTTTGTTTTTTTGTTTCTGACAATCGTCAATCTTATTTTCTTTTTTGTATAATATGGAAGACCGCTTGGGTTGGTTAGGCTTCTTGACTACCTCAGTGTATTTCATTTGGAGTTTATTATGGTTGGATGAGCTTTGTGAAAGCGCTGCTTTTGTCCCATCCTAACAAATGTACACTTCACTGTTCGATTGTCGATTGCTGTGTACCTTGACAAAGCCGGGAATAAATGGCGAAACTAATTGGAACTCCTGATGTCCCTCTGTTATACTGTAAGGCCACCACCTGTTAAGTGCCATATGTCTGTTACAAAGCCGGAGCGATGACCAAACTGTCATAACAACCAGTCTTGAACAGCATCCCATTTCGGTAGCTCCCTTAATTTGGTGGCCACCCATGGTCCCATTTCTTCTGGCATCAGTAAGGGTATTATACGAAGGAGCGACTTTATGGGTACCTCAGTAAACAGGGCCCGTGATTCGAGTTTCTGCAATATTTCTGCCATATAATCGGTCGGTTTGAAGGTGGGAACATAGAGGATTTCTTTCCACTTGGACAGGGGACTTTCTTGAGGCTCATTTAGTCGAGTGAGGACTTGATTCTGGTTCAGTAGGGTAAGTTCATCCCTTTCTATTAGCGTATGGCCAATTCCCACAGTATATTTGATTAATCCTCCATCTACATATGCATCTACCTGGATATTCCTCCATGCGTCGATTGAGGGGTCTTTATTGTATAACGTCCTATTTTGGTTAACTTGAATTTTTTGCTTAACTATAATTTTATGCAAAAGTTTTTTAAAGTGGGCTTACATTTTAGTGTTTTATTTATTATTTTGGAACCGAAAATAGGCTTGGGGAGAGACATTGGGGAATGCTAGTAATAAATGACTGTTTATTTTAATCTTTTCGATAGACGATGGATTTTTTGGGTGTTTGAGTTGAATAGTCTTTACGTTATTGCATTGTTGCCTAGTAAGTTATTGTTAGCTTATTTTTTACTTTAACAGTTGATGTTAATTCTTATGGAATTTCAGTAATAATTTATATCTGTTTTTTTAAGCCTTTTTTTGCTTAAAACCACGGTCTATAGATATTCATGGTCATCGAGCTTTCGGCCATTTTCCATTATTTCGAGAAGCTAAGGAAAACAGATCGCGCCAGGTGCCGCATAGATCGCACTATTCCCGACCGCAACCTGCGATAGAGATTTTCATTGAAACTGAATAGGAAAGTAAAGTTTCTGTGTGCCGATAGGGTGGCGCTGCAGGCGGAGTTGGGCAGATTGTACATGCAGCGCCACTTTTCAATAGAGTTCCCGCCCTACCGGGAGCTAAAAACTTTAGCTTCGTTTTAACAATGGAGCTCGATGACATGAATATCTATAGACCGTGCTTAAAAGTTTCGCGCTCATTGTTATAGCCTCAAGAGCGAGAAGTAACAATTGACTTGAGCAAAATATTTCTAAAACATTAATTGATGGCACGCGACAAGTAAATCTTGCCGGTAATTAATTGAAAATTATTTTTCTTGGATTTCTAATATTTGTGGATTAGTCAGATTGGTTTGGGCCTCGGTCCAGACAGCATCGGCTGTTCTAGCTGAGAGGGGGTTCACCCCACCGGCCTTTAACTAATACTGATGGGACTTCGCATGGGATAGACTAGATTTGCATCAGACTTGCGTAGGATTATAGTATGCCTTCCTATTAAAGGCCTTCACGACGTCGCACTAACGAGCATTTTGCTTTCAAAATCGGACAAAAATATTTTGAGTAATTTTCAAATTGGAAATAAATGAAAATGCATGGAAAAGCTTATTAAAAGTATATTTTAGTGAAAATAAGTACATATTTAAAAAAATATACATTTATTCTTCTTCATCTTCATCCATTAATGAATCATCGTTATTTGGTTCGGGCTTGAAAAGGTCTATTGTTTCTTTTAAAACCGGCTGGCTTTTGCTGGGTTTCCTTTTTCTTCCACAGCTGATCAATGGATCTGATGTGAGAAGAAGCCTATTTAAGACGTCTTCGTTACATCGTAACCGCGAAAACTTCCTTCAAAACCGCAAAAAAAATTCCTGTTTCTGATCAAAATTTTCCCGACCTTAAAGGGTTAAAGTCCTTTAATTCAAAGTCGTGGAAAGATGTGGAAAATGTTTTTACTGTTATAGCAGGGTAATATCCTATAGAATACTATAAAAAATAAAATTTTACTCGATCTTCCTCGACACTATAACATAAACACCTTTTAAATTCCGTGAGGTTTCCGTGAGGTCGATTCTCTTTTAAATTAAGTACATACCTTGTTCCAAAGGATCCATAACTCAAACTTGTCACTTTAACTCCAAAAAAATATACTTTAACTACAAAACAAAAATAGAGCGTATCGAGAATGTAGGCGTGCGTTCTGAACGATGCATCGCGATGTCTAGATTCCGACTACCTGTGCAGCGGGGGGGTGCGGAAAGGGTCTACTTCAAACCCTTTCCCGGATAGTACGTTAACTCAGGTACAAAATAACTATGGTCTTGGTGTCATTAGCTACATTTGTATTTTTTTTACTTTTGTCCGATTTTGAAAGCAAAATGCTCGTTAGTGCGTCGTCCGTGTGTCCAGAAGTCTACTACCAATACCAACCCCCGAAGAATTTATCCAACAAGGATGTGAAGAGACACTATTACATAAATAGTCTTATAGACCCCGAGCCGTCGGAAACTAACCTGGATCCTATCCTGCAGATAGGTGTTCTTAATATATTACTGCCCAGCAGAACTTAAAGTCTTGATGTCCTTTTGAGATTAGTACGAGATCCCCAGTGATAAATGCTTTAAAGGAAAAATGCATATTTTCCGATTATTATGACAAAGGCCCCGATTATTTATTTGTTTTCAAAGGCTCCTAACGCCATCGGTTTGCCCCCCGTACATGAAGGTGTGGGAAAAAGACATCCATGAGGACCAAGTATTTTGTGTGTGTGATGTGTTATTAGCTAAATAAAACAGAAAAGAACAGCGCAATGTTCGCTGTTTGGTTTTCAAAGGCCTTAATAAAAAAATACGAAGTGCACTTTTTTTGGTTAGTCTTTTAGTGTTCTTATGATTAATCACTTAATTATGCATCAATCTGTAATGCTCTTTGATTGTAGTTTGAGTCATAAGTTTTACTTTGAATTTTTGTTGTTTAGAATATACGAAAATGATAATTTTGCAATGGTTTCCTTGATAATTGTCTTATATGAGTACTTGCATAACAGTTTTTGTGACCTGAGGATACCAGCATCCGAGACGGGAAGAAGAAGAAGGACGGAGAAGATTACACTTGAACTTGGACGAATTTTTGCGAAAAAACCAATTGGGAAATGATAAATTCTATGACTGAAAAAAAGGCAATATTTGTCAATGTAGAGAAATTAAGAGAAATGAAAATTTTAAGCGTCGGGCTTTTCTGGGAACAAGGGCACAGAGTTGGCAATAAGATTTTGATATTGCCTGAAGAAAGTTAAATTTTCAGAGAAGGTTCGGAGGTTATTAGCATTCGTTTCCCTTCTTTAAATTACCCGTTTGGCAAAAACAGCTTATTATTACGAATATACTTTTGGAATTATTCCTAACCGTGCACTCTGTGAACT
>JAHWFO010072604.1:0-12154 GCA_023313115.1 Rhysida immarginata
GATATGTCGATGACATCCTCATCCTCTTCGATTCCCGATCCACTACCCCCACTAATATTGCTAACATTTTTAACTCCTTTTCCCCACATATCCAATTTACTTTTGAACTAGAAACTAACCGATCCATCCCTTTCCTTGATATCCTCATTACCAACAACCCCCACACTAATCGCCTCTCCTTTTCCGTCTTCCGTAAACCGACCACTTCCTCCAACTTAATACACCATTCCTCCTCACATCCCCCTACCCACAAACAAGCCTCATTAAGATTCCTAATTGACCGTGCCCTGAAGCTCCCCCTCAGCCCCCAATCCAGATCATCCGAACTCCGCATAATCCGGAACCTCGCCCATGCCAATGGATATTCGACCTCCATGTTCTCCCGTATTCTTCACCGCCGCAGACGGGCACTCTTCTCCCCCTCCCCTCTTGTTTCGCCCCTTCCCAAGAAATGGACGTCCTTATTGTATCTGGGCCCTAGTTTCTCCCAGCTCTCTAACTTCCTGTCGTCCCTTGGCCTTCGAATATCTTTTCGTACTCCTTCACCATCAGCCCGCATCCTGAACCCACCCGCCGCCGTCACCACAGACAAATATTCCCAATCCGGAGTTTACCGCCTGAATTGTGCGTTTTGCGACAGATTTTATGTAGGATTATCGACCCGCAATTTTGCAGTACGATTCAAAGAACACTTTGATTCATATAGAAAACGAGATCGTACTTCCCACTACGCAAACCACCTCGAAGATTCCAGACACGCTTTAAAGACGCAAGAAGATGTTATGTCTGTCCTACATATCTGCAATAAGCCAGAAAAAACTGCTACCCTCGAAGCGATCGAGATATTCAAGGCCAAGAAGTCCTCCCCCCACCTGCTTCTCAATTATCAAACAGACTTTAATGTATATGCTATACTTAACTCTTTATCCGATCTATTATGATCCCCTTTTTTCTCGCTTTCTTTATTATGGCTTTTGTTTTCCTTTGCATTTTGTTATTTCTTGCCTGTTTATTTTTCTGTAAATCCTCTTGTCCCCAGACAACCGGATAAGTTCTCTTTTCGGTCCGCGTAAACGCGCACCATCCCTTTGTATATTTTCTTTTTGTATAATTTTTAAAAAATTAGCGTTTACACCCCTTTTTTCTATTGGCCTTTATATTTCAAAATCTGTGTTTTTTCTATTTATCTGTGTTTTTGGCCATTATTTCCTCTTTATTTTTTTTTTGTATCCTATTGGTTCTTGTATATGCATAATTTGTACCACTGTTCTGTATATAAAGGCTTGCATGCCTCTTGCTGTGTATATCCTTGACAAAGCCGGGAATAAATGGCGAAACTAGTTGGAACTCCTGATGTCCCTCTGTTATACTGTAAGGCCACCACCTGTTTAATCAATAGGAACAGTATTATGATCCACCCTTCTACCGATATAATGCCAAGGTTGTCCACCCATTCGAGTTCCTTATTGAATAAGACAAGAGAATCCGGGGGATGCTTAAGCTTTTTGTTGAAGTACACAGCTTTGCATCTTCCAACGTTAAGGTTCAGCTTCCAGCAATTAAACCAGTCTTCAAATTTCTTCAAAGCGTTCTGCAGGCGAGTGATAACGTGAGATGGTTGGTGCACCCAAGCCATGATGGCAATATCATCAACATAGAAATATAAATTACATTTTTCTGGTTTTGGGAAATCATGTACATAATAATTAAATAAAACGGGCCCAAGGACAGAGCCTTGTGGGACACCGACCTTTACCTTACGGGAAATGCAGAATTTTTCGACAACTTTAGCTGGATAGAACCTGTCACTAAGAAAGGATTTCAACATCAAAATCAAATCAGGAGGAAACTCGTCTCCAATCATCTTGTAAATTAGCCCTTCGTGTCACACATGATCGAAAGCCTTACTGACATCAAGAAAGACCATGCCACCGTATTTTGAAAGGTTCAGTGGGTTGCTCAAATCTTCAATAAGGCTCCATATCTGCATCTGATACGAATGGGCATCACGAAAGCCGAACTGTTCTTTCCGAAGTATATCAGTGCTCCTTGAACCTGGTGAGGATAGTTTTCTCCAAAACTTTGGACATCGACGGGAGTAGACTGATAGGTCGGTAGGTCGCAGGAATTGCAAGATTTTGCCCTTGCTTGGGGATACTTAACAGAATAGATTGCTTCCAAGGTGTCGGGAAATACTAAAACTTCCAGTAGTCGCGTATGATATTTGAGATGTCATTAATAATGTTGTTAGGCAGATTCCTTAGGGTGTTATTATTTACCTTGTCTCGTCCTGGAGCCTTCCTCGGTTTACGGTTTCTGATGATGGCAGCTATCTCGCCAAAGGCATACCATATGAGACCAAAGGCAGAATTTATACAATAGGACAACTATAAAAAAATTAAAATAACCGTAGTTATATAAAATGACTAAACTGATCACCATTAACTATAAAGATAATGGAGCCAATCAGTGTAAACATGATGACTCTTCACGACAAATAATCAAGTGGCAAGACTGATAATGTCAAGACAAAATTAAGTAAAAAAACTTACTACAAAATAGTTTACATATTTTTGAGTCTCTGAGGAGCCATTATCTCCATCTTGAATCCTTCTTCTTGGTCTGTATTGTCTCGGGTGCTTTTTATATGTATGCTTTTCTTTGACCTGATGTAGAAGTTTCAGATTCTCCTTATGTATGTTGTGTCCAGTATTTAAAAAATGCTTGGCTATGGAAGAGCTATCTGCACGGCCAAATCTGGCATGTGCCATACTTTGAATATTGACTCTATTCGTTGATTGGAGTCTGTCTTATAAACAAGGACGCAATTGTTAAAAGATATCTAGTAGATTCCCGATTTTAGTATGGACGGGTCCTATCTTTTGGGTTCCCCAAAATATTTCTAAGGGGGGGGGGGGTAGGATTTTAAAAGCCAATGTAAAGTCGTAACTTTTGAATTATTGCGATCCTTTGAGAAGATTATGGTTGTAGGAAAAGTGTATGATCTTCTCTTTCTACCTGATATTCGCCAAACAAGTAGAATCCCAATCAGTTTTTTGAACTTGTGTTTGCTCAAGAAATCGTCTACCAAGTCTTAACCTACTCCAATCTTACACTGAACACTATTAAAATTACAAAATATATGACATATTTATGCAACGGGTGTTTTCATGGAGAAGTCATGGGTGAATTAAATCTTATACGTTAGTCAAATCTGTCGAAAAAATCAAATTTAGTCATGAAAATTTTTACTTTAAACAATCTTTATATATTCAAGGAACCAACTTGAAGCCGGGTATTGCTCTAGTTAGTTTCTAAATTAACAACTGTGAATAGGAAAAAATAAATTTACTCTTTATAACAGTCTTTTCAGTGTCATAAAATTATAACAAACCCCTCCTAAAGATAATGGATTCAAATCTAAGCTAATAATTTGAGGAACGTTAAGAGAAGCTGATATTCATTTATATGGCACTAAACGGAGAACTTAAGACAAAAGTTTTGTTTTTCATTAAAACCCTGTCATCTTTTTTGTTTTTATTGATTGTAATCCAATACGTCCATCCAGGGCCTGTATGGCCAGAGGCCGACAAATTGGGTCCCTGGATGGACCTGGATTAACGACTGCTGTAAGATGGGTGCAGCAGCCGGAGGGGGGGGGGGGGGTTGAAGATCATGTCTCAGTGATGGTCGCCCATCCAGTGACTAGCCGTACCTGGTGTTGCTTAACTTCCTTGAAGTTTTGTGTTCAGTGGAAGCCCACCACGGCCTCTCCCTTTCTAATCCACAATAGTATTATAAACAGTAGACAAAATAGATAATTTCATCGTTCTGTCTTCAATAGTTTCAAAGTCACAGCCATTGAAATTTTTGATCTTTCTATTATAATTGATAAATAAATGTAATGGATATTTGTAAATGTTACTTTTTTATTTCTTTTGTAGAAACTGTAAATAGTTCAATAACAATAGGACATTTATTAATTTCTTAAAATGTTTAATGTAAAAAATAAAGTATCTATGTGAAAACATTTTTCACCCTTTTACAAATAAAATAGATTTAATAATTTCTTTGATTATAAATATAGATTTTTCTCATTAAGAGACATATGGATTGAATTCCTCATATATATTTCATATGACATAAAAATATTCTGCTGTACATAATAATGAGAAATCAATAAACATAAATAAAAAGTAACTAAAGGGAGAAATACGACGATATCTTTCGTCCTGGCCTCAGGACATCAAGTCATCTGGCTTGATTTAAGGGCCCTCCCCATTTTTCTGGACATTTGGTGGTGTTGAGTGTGAGGCAAGAGTTATGGCTTTTGCGGGGGAGGACTCACCTGGGGAGTGAAATGGGCCGTGTGGGATGGAGTCAGGTGGCAAAATTGTAAACAATGCGAAAATAATAGTCTATCTTCTATCTATATATATAAAGAAGGATGTTTGTGGGTCTGTGCGTCTGTGGGTCTGTGGGTGGGTCTGTGGGTGGGTCTGTGGATC
Organism: Rhysida immarginata; assembly: GCA_023313115.1. Classification (NCBI taxonomy): domain Eukaryota; kingdom Metazoa; phylum Arthropoda; class Chilopoda; order Scolopendromorpha; family Scolopendridae; genus Rhysida; species Rhysida immarginata. Next base: position 4,509 of record JAHWFO010072604.1, read on the forward strand.
TGTGTGTACGTTTTTTATACAAATCTACAGTTTTATTCCGATCTTGATGAAATTTCGCATACATGACCTTCAAAGCATGAGGAAGGTCACTGTCTACTTCAGATTTCGAAAAAATAATAATTATTGATAAAAAAATCGATATTCATGTTATTGGCGGGGCATATTAATGAGAAATATCGCATGACCAACAATGCAAGACAAAGTTTTTGCAACAATGGTATCAACACGCAATTCACAAACACTCTGCACGGACCAACAATATATATCTCATGACCAACAATGCAAATAAAAGTTTGTGCAACAATAAGTTTCAACAATGGTTTCAACACGCAATTCACCAATAACAATGAGCTCAAAATGATGATGCAATGATAAAGCAATCCTTTCCAAGAATTATAACAATGCAATATGGATAAGTTTCAATTTGTAACAATGCATAGAATTCCTGTTATTCAGGCTTTTCTTAGAAAAGAGAGTTCTTAGTACTTAACAATTTCTTGAAAATCTTTAAAAATGATCAGTAAATGGAGACAATGGAGAGTTAGCAGACTATTGAGAAAGAGTGGAAAGACGAGAGAGGAAGCACTCCTTTAGCTCCGTGATGTATTGAGCAAATGGGAAGCAAGTAAATAGAAGAATCCGCGACCGCTAGACTGCACAAAGTGATGAATGGCCAAATTTTGCTTCAACACATTGAGAGAAGAGTGCAAATTGCAACAACACTAAGTATACATCTGAGGTAAGATTACGTGAGTAAGAAATGTTTTAAAATAGCAGTGGCATCCTTGGAGGTCCAGCCATTGTGAGCCTTTAAAAAGTTTTTTTTAGAATTTTCATTAAGAATTTTTACTGTATTAATTCTAAGCATTTTCATGTGTTTATTTTTAAGATATTGCAAAATTTAATTTAATTTTTTGAGATTGTTCTGTTTACATCCAAGTAATTATCCCGGGCAACGCCGGGTACCTCTTCTAGTACATGTATAAAGAAGAATGTTTGTGGATTTTTGGGTGGGTGGGTTTGTTTCTTATACAAATCTACAGTTTTATTCCGATCTTGATGAAATTTTGTATACGTGACCTTCAAAGCATGAGGAAGGTCACTGTCTACCTCAGATTTCGAAAAAATAATAATTATTGATAAAAAAATCGATATTCCTGGTTATGGCAAGGCATATTAATGAGAAATATCTCATGACCAACAATGCAAGGCAAAGTTTGTGCAATATAGATAAGATTGAATTTTAACAATGCATAGAATTCCTGTTATTCAGGCTTTAGTTAGAAAAGAGAGTTCTTAGTACTTAACAATTTCTTGAAAATCTTTAAAAATGATCAGTAACTGGAAATAATGAGTTAACAGAATATTGAGAAAGAGTAGAAAGACGACAGAGGAAGCACTCCTTTAGCTCCGTGCTGTATTGAGCAAATGGTAAGCAAGTAAATAGAAGAATCAGCGACTACTAGATTATGCAAAGTGATGAATGACCAAGTTTTGCTTCAAGACATAGAGAGCAGAGTGGGAATTGCAACAACATCATGTGTACATTTAAAGTAATATTATGTAACTAAGAAATTATTTAGGCTAGCTGTGGCATACTTGGTAAGGTTCATCCACTGTGAGTATTTAAAAAAAAATAATTCCAATTTTCGTTAAGAATTTTTAATGTATTAATTCTAAGCGTTTTCATGTATTCATTTTTAAGATATTGCAAAATTTAATAAAAAAAAGCAAGAGTCAGAGCAACGCCGGGATTATCACCTAGCTTATTTGGTAGCACAGCAGATCCAAACATTTCATAAAAATACATTTTGACTATATTTTTCATCATTATTTCGAACAGTGAGGTAGGCGAACCATTAAAAACTCCTCACAGACCATCTAATGATATATTCTGTGTGAATGTGAATATTTTGGAAACTGAGATGGTGATAATGCATTGATTGAACGTTCGTTTCCAAGAATAATTAATAATGAACATAAAATGATGAGCAGGGACAGGACATAAATAAGGCAGGCAAAAGGAGTCAGACGTGTCTCTCTTGAGCTCCCTATCAAACATCCAGACGACTGGCAAAAATTTATGGGTCTGGAGAGTAAAGAGAAAGAAAGAGTATTGGTCAGAGAAACTCTGCAACTAAAACGGAAAAGGCTATACCGGCATTGGAAACATCTGAACAACGGGAGTTTCGAATGGAGCAAGAGGGTATTCCCCTCCTACATAAAGGGCAATAAAAACTTGGGTCTAAAGTAACCAGTGATGTTCCCCGGTGGTGAAGATTGATATAATTTTAATATCAGGCAAGTCAAAAAGAAGTGGAATAAATATTCACTAGAATTCCTGTTTTTCAGATTTTTCTAGAATGGATAGTCCCTTAGAATGGATGTTGTATTGATTGAGCTAATAGTTAACAAATTTGGAGTAATAATTTAACTTCTTGAGATTGTTCTGTTCACCTACAACTGTAATTATCCCGGGCAACGCCGGGTCCTCTGCTAGTCTATCTATATATATAAGGAAGGATGTTTGTTGGTTTGTCTGTATGTTTTTTATACAAATCTACAGTTTTATTCCGATCTTGATAAAATTTCGCATTCATGACCTTCAAAGCATGAGGAAGGTCACTGTCTAACTCAGATTTCGGAAAAAAAATAAATATCGATAAAAAATCGATATTCATGGTTATGGCAAGGCATATTAATGAGAAATATCTCATGACCAACAATGCAAGGCAAAGTTTGTACAACAATAGGTATCAACAATGGTATCAGCACGCAGTTCACAAACACACTGCATGAGCCAACAATATAGATCTCATGACCAACAATGCAAGGCAAATTTTGTGCAACAATAGGCCCATTGTGTTCGCATCAACAATGGTATCAACGCGCAATTCACCAATAACAATGAGCACAGAATGATGATGTAATGTTAAAGCAATCTTTCCAAGAATTATAACAATGAACATAAAATGATGATGTAATATGGATAAGTTTCAATTTGTAACAATGCATAGAATTCCTGTTATTCAGGCTTTTCTTAGAAAAGAGAGTTCTTAGTACTTAACAATTTCTTGATAATCTTTAAAAATGATCATACCTGGAGATAATGGAGAGTTAGCAGACTATTGAGAAAGAGTGGAAAGACGACAGAGGAAGCACTCCTTTAGCTCCGTGATGTATTGAGCAAATGGGAAGCAAGTAAATAGAAGAATCGGCGACTGCTAGACTGCACAAAGTGATGAATGGCCAAGTTTTGCTTCAACACATCGAGAGAAGAGTGGAAATTGCAACAACACTAAGTATACATCTGAGGTAAGATTACGTGAGTAAGAAATTATTTAGACTAGCAGTGGCATCCTTGGAGAGGTCCAGCACCATTGTGAGCCTTTAAAAAGATTTTTTTCGAAATTTTCATAAGAATTTTTACTGTATTAATTCTAAGCATTTTCATTTGTTTATTTTTAAGATATTGCAAAATTTAATTTAATTTTTTGAGATTGTTCTGTTTACATCCAAGTGTAATTATCCCGGGCAACGCCGGGTACCTTTGCTAGTCTATATATATAAAGAAGGATGTTTGTGGGTCTGTTTGTTTGTATGTTTTTTATACAAATCTACAGTTTTATTCCGATCTTGATGAAATTTCGCATACATGACCTTCAAAGCATGAGGAAGGTCACTGTCTACTTCAGATTTCGAAAAAATAATAATTATCGATAAAAAATCGATATTCATAGTTTTGGCAGGGCATATTAATGAGAAATATCGCATGACCTACAATGCAAGACAAAGTTTTTGCAACAATGGTATCAACACGCAATTCACAAACCTCTGCACGTACCAACAATATATATCTCATGACCAACAATGCAAATAAAAGTTTGTGCAATAATAGGTATCAACAATGGTTTCAACACACAATTCACCAATAACAATGAGCTCAAAATGATGATGCAATGATAAAGCAATCCTTTCCAAGAATTATAACAATGAACATAAAATGATGATGCAATATGGATAAGTTTCAATTTGTAACAATGCATAGAATTCCTGTTATTCAGGTTTTTCTTAGAAAAGAGAGTTCTTAGTACTTAACAATTTCTTGAAAATCTTTAAAAATGATCAGTAGCTGGAGATAATGAAGAGTTAGCAGACTATTGAGAAAGAGTGGAAAGACGACAGAGAAAGCAAACCTTTAGCTCTGTGCTGTATTGAGCAAATGGGAAGCAAGTAAATAGAAGAATTGGCGACCGCTAGACTACCCAAAGTGATGAAAGGCCAAATTTTGCTTCAACACAACGAGAGAAGAGTGGAAATTGCAACAACATCAAGTGTACATCTGAAGTAAGATTACCTGAGTAAGAAATTATTGGAGCGGTCCATCCATTGTGAGCCTTTAAAAAGATATTTTTCGAATTTTCATTAAGAATTTTTACTCTATTATTTCTAAGCATTTTCATGTGTTTATTTTTAAGATATTGCAAAATTTATTTAATTTTTTGAGATTGTTCTGTTTACATCCATGTGTAATTATCCCGGGCAACGCCGGGTACCTTTGCTAGTAGAACATAAAAACGGCATAAATATTCAGGTGAAAATAGATCTAATTATAAAATTTTTTGCCAATTTGGGTGGATTTTATATGAGCAACTTGCTAAATTGTTGTCATCTTCTTTATGTAAATTTATTCTTTGATCACTTTTTTATATAATTTTGCTCTCTCTTTTATATAGCTACCTGGTTCTATGCCACTGGGTGAACATTTGTGTAAGCATGGAGAGCAACGAGATTGTTGACATCCTTTATTCTGCATGCTTTTTTATGTTCTTGTATACGTGTTTGTAGTTGTCTTTTTGTCTGACCTATGTATGACTTGTTGCACTGGGAGAATGGTATAATAAAAATGACATCTGAGTTTTTTTCCGGACTGGAGGTGATGTGTTTAATTTGACTAGCCTGTTGAAAAGAGAGTTTGGGTAGCGAAATACTGGTTGGACTTTAGTATCATTAAAGAATTTTTTAATCTCACGATTTAATTTGTGGTGGTAATGGAAAAAGAATTTAATTTTTTACACACTTTTAGTGAACTTCACTTGCTTGTGTGTTTATGCGCAATTCTTGTAATCAATATTTTGCCCACTTCCTGACTACCTACAGCTTTGCAACTTTCCACAACGGCGTCGTATTGATGACAATGCACGTTTCAATCATTAGTTTCACTAGTCTTCCATTTATGCGCAAGATATTTAATATTTTAGTTTAATATGTATACAGTGCAATCATAAAGTAACGACTGCTTGTATTGTTGTTTATTGTTAACTAGCAAAGGTACCCGGCGTTGCCCGGGAGAAATACACTTGTAAGTAAACAGAACAATCTCAAAAAATTAAATTAAATTTTGCAATATCTTATAAATAAACACATGAAAACGCTTAGAATTAATACTGTAAAAATTCTTAATGAAAATTCGAAAAAAATCTTTTTAAAGGCTCACAATGGATGGACCGCTCCAATAAATTCTTACTCAGGTAATCTTACTTCAGATGTACACTTGATGTTGTTGCAATTTCCACTCTTCTCTCGTTGTGTTGAAGCAAAATTTGGCCTTTCATCACTTTGGGTCATGCGATATTTCTCATTAATATGCCCTGCTATAACCATGAATATCGATTTTTTATCAATAATTACTATTTTTTCGAAATCTGAAGTAGACAGTAACCTTCCTCATGCTTTGAAGGTCATGTATGCGAAATTTCATCAAGATCGGAATAAAACTGTAGATTTGTATAAAAAACATACAGACAAACAGACCCACAGACCCACAAACATCCTTCTTTATGTATATAGAAGACTAGCAAAGGTACCCGGCGTTGCCCGGGATAATTACACTTGGATGTAAACAGAACAATCTCAAAAAATTAAATTAAATTTTGCAATATCTTAAAAATAAACACATGAAAATGCTTAGAATTAATACAGTAAAAATTCTTAATGAAAATTCGAAAAAAATCTTTTTAAAGGCTCAAAATGGCTGGACCTCTCCAAGGATGCCACTGCTAGTATAAATAATTTCTAACTCACGTAATCTTACCTCAGATGTATACTTAGTGTTGTTGCAATTTTTACTATTCTCTCGATGTGTTGAAGCAAAACTTGGCCATTCATCACTTTGTGCAGTCTAGCGGTCGCCGATTCTTCTATTTACTTGCTTCCCATTTGCTCAATACATCACGGAGCTAAAGGAGTGCTTCCTCTGTCGTCTTTCCACTCTTTCTCAATAGTCTGCTAACTCTCCATTATCTCCAGTTACTGATCATTTTTAAAGATTTTCAAGAAAATGTTAAGTACTAAGAACTCTCTTTTCTAAGAAAAGCCTGAATATCAGGAATTCTTTATTCAAACTTATCCATATTACATCATCATTTTATGTTCATTGTTATAATTCTTGGAAAGATTGCTTTAACGTTACATCATCATTCTGTGCTCGTTGTTATTGGTGAATTACGCGTTGATACCATTGTTGATGCGAACACAATGGGCCTATTGTTGCACAAACTTTGCCTTGCATTGTTGGTCATGAGAAATTTCTCATTAATATGCCTTGCCATAAGCATGAATATCGATTTTTTATCGATAATTATTATTTTTCCGAAATCTGAGGTAGACAGTGACCTTCCTCATGCTTTGAAGGTCAAGTATGCAAAATTTCATCAAGATCCGAATAAAACTGTAGATTTGTATAAAAAACGTACAGACAAACAGACCCACCCACAAACATCCTTCTTTATATATATAGAAGACTAGCAAAGGTACCCGGCGTTGCCCGGGATAATTACACATGGATGTAAACAGAACAATCTCAAAAAATTAAATTAAATTTTGCAATATCTTAAAAATAAACACATGAAAATGCTTAGAATTAATACAGTAAAAATTCTTAATGAAAATTCGCAAAAAATCTTTTTAAAGGCTCACAATGGATGGACCGCTCCAATAATTTCTTAGTCAGGTAATCTTACCTCAGATGTACACTTGATGTTGTTGCATTTTCCACTCTTCTCTCGTTGTGTTGAAGCAAAATTTGGCCTTTCATCACTTTGGGTAGTCTAGCGGTCGCCAATTCTTCTATTTACTTGCTTCCCATTTGCTCAATACAGCACGGAGCTAAAGGTTTGCTTTCTCTGTCGTCTTTCCACTCTTTCTCAATAGTCTGCTAACTCTTCATTATCTCCAGCTACGTACAGACAGACCCACCCACAAACATCCTTCTTCTATCTATATATATAAAGAAGGATGTTTGTGGGTCTGTTTGTTTGTATGTTTTTTATACAAATCTGCAGTATTATTTCGATCTTGATAAAATTTCGCATACATGACCTTCAAAGCATGAGGAAGGTCACTGTCTACCTCAGATTTCGACAAAAATAATAATTATCGATAAAAAAACGATATTCATGCTATGGCAAGGCATATTAATGAGAAATATCGCATGACCAACAATGCAAGACAAAGTCTTTGCAACAATGGTATCAACACGCAATTCACAAACACTCTGCACGGACCAACAATATATATCTCATGACCAACAATGCAAAGAAAAGTTTGCGCAACAATAGGTATCAACTATGGTTTCAACACGCAAT
>JAHWFO010072605.1:0-11074 GCA_023313115.1 Rhysida immarginata
AAACAAAATTTTGAACTTCTTAAATATGATGCAGGGATCTTTAGCTCTTTTACGTGTGACCTCTACAATCTATCTATGTGTATACAAAGTAATAGGGTTTATCAAAGATACAAAATACTATCGCATAATTAATAATTTATACCCTTATTAAGTAGGTGACTTTACTGTTAAATGAAATGTTAATGAGGATATGTCTGTTAAAATACTTCCAAAATGTTATAGCAATCGGTTCTTCTGATTGTTCTCATAAATCTAAGACAAAGTGTGACACATGCATTAGGGTTTATACAATTTTATGTGTAAACAGTAAGGTTTAAGGACGAGGGTGGGGTCGCAAGTCCCACCCACGAACTTTGAACTCCCTGAAAAAAAATTCTCTTAGCTGATTATGGGTTAGCTTCTCTCTCGCTCTCCGTTACTCTAACGAGGGTTGAAGAGGGGGGCGACGTTTCGCAACCCTTCTACAACGTATCGGGTCCACTCCATAGCTGCAGTCTATGAGGAACTATTAAAATTTCAACACTTCTCAGGGCCTTCAGATTTGCTTAGTCCTAACTTCACTATATCAATTGTATACTAAGGCCTTAAAATAATATCTCCAGGTGTATGAATCACATTTCTTCACTCGGAAAACAATCCGTTTTGTTTCACAGTTTCTGGGTGATTGCTCGATTCTGTAATTCTTAATTTTGCTCCAACCATAAAAAAATTCCTAGGGAACTACCCCTTCGACACAATACTGTAACTTAATTCTAAATTGTCTGTTAAGCTATAACGACGCGCACGCGCTCGCATGAGCAACATTATTAAATGCCAAAACTAGTCTGATAAAAAAAACATTATTCATCAGCTTCTTCGGGATGACCATAAAAAGGGCATCGATTATAATTCAACTTCTCAAAAAAAATTGCTATACATGATACAATGTCCAAGTCGCTACCTCCCAAAAGTTTGCACCTGTACCCCACTAACCTTAGTAGTAGGTAACAAGCAACTCCAGAAGGCAACGGTTTAACGTTTAGCTAAACAGCTTAATTTTCCAATGATTAATATCACCAAAATGTTGCTATTACTTCTGTACTACCCTATCTGTATCACTAAATATTCCATAGTCACAAACTTCAACTCTCTGGAATCAATACGATTCAAAGTCATCCAAGGCCATAATAATGCTAATCATAAGATGAGTTTCTCATAATGTAAATAAAACTACAACTACTATTCTGACGCACTACTGCTCTACTCATTGATTCTGTGCATTATCCTTAAGTAAAAACTTAATGTTCGCAGACTATGGCTCTAATTATCTTACAGATAAGTTCTGAGAGGGGAGGGGTACCAACAGTCTCCGTAGAGGCTGGGGCGGAAAGGGTTTCTATCAGGGCGGCGACTTTATGGCGTTCGCCGGAGCTCGGCACGCGGTTGTCTTCGTTCAGACGAACTTCTTCCCTTTCCACGGTTGCTGGTAGTCTCAATAACTCGTCTATGACGTTAGTGTCATCTTCGGGTGGGTTTCTTTCTAATATTTCAGTGGTTCGTCTATCTTGAACGGACAGCAAAACCCAAGGCACTTCGGGAACGCTTCCTCTCGAACGCAACATATACGGATGGGAGGGGGGTGCATTTACTGCTCTCCCGGTCTCGTTGCTTCCTCCTGGGACGGGTGGTGGCCTCGCTGGCTCCACATTCGGCTCGGCTGCTGGCATCGCATGGGGCGGTAGGAACGAATCCTCTTCGGGACAAGTCGACGGCGCCTGGGGCTCGGGTGGCGCGGCTACTGGAGCTCGGACTCGTCTTTCCCTGCGACGTGGCTCTTGGGGCAGGTCTCCTATCTTCGGCTTTATTCGATTAGCATGGACGACCTTAGTTTTTCCCGTTTTCACATGTTTGATCAGGAAATTAACCGGGGAGTACTGGTCCATTATCAGATAGGGTCCCTCATAGGTAGGGTGCAGTTTTTTCACTAGTCCCGGTTTAATTTGTGGGACTGATAAATATACGAGGTCGTCAACCTTAAATGAATAGGGCTTGTGACGCTTATCGTGGTACTCTTTTCTTTTCTTGTCCTGTTCTTCTCGAATTTTGTCCACAAGATCGAACGCATTCTTGATGCGGGCTTCCACTTCGCATCCATAATTTTTGTCAACGCCATAATATGGTCTTCTCGGTGCGGTGATGATATCACCAGGGAGGATGGGATCTCTCCCATAAAATAATAGAAATGGGCTTTCTCCTAATGACGAGTGTGGACTGGAGTTATACGCAAACATACAGAACGACAACCATTCTGGCCAGTCTCTTTGACTTTTTTCTACGTAGTGACGTATCATCTGTATCAAAACCTTGTTCAGTCTTTCGACAATTCCGTTTCCGGCGGAATGATACGCTGTGGTGAACAGTTTCTTAATACCCAAAATCTTGCAAACTTCTCGTAAAAGTTCAGAAGTAAAGTTGGACCCTCGGTCGGTCAACAATTGGATTGGAATGGAATGACGATTAAAAACACTGGTGACTAATGCTTTAGCCACTGTTTTCGCAGTTTGATCCATCAATGGAACAGCTTCCGAATATCTCGAATAATGGTCTGTGACCACTAAAATGTACTTATAACCTTCATAAGAGGTGGTAATCGGCCCCAGAATGTCGGCGGCTATACGGTAGAATGGATGTTTCACTGGTGGAAAACTTTGTAACGGCTGTTCTTTACGTTTAGGTCGAGCTGCATGAAGCTGACAACTTTCACATTCAGCACAATATTTCTGAATATCTGCTCGCATAGTTGGCCAATAATATTGTTTGTCAATTTTGACTCGCATTTTCTTTGATCTGATGTGTCCACTGGATGGAATATCGTGAAAAAGATACAAAACGTGGTTTCTTAAACTATTCGGAATGACAACTTGTTTCCAAATCTCCTTTCCATCTTGTGATCTTTTTATATGATACAATACGTCTTCATCATCCATGAAAAAGTTTTCTTCCTTGTCTGGCCAATCGGGAGGGGATGGTTTCACGCCAATGCCCTTGAAATAGTCTCGAATCCCTCTCCACTCCTTCTCTAACTGCTGTTCCCTGGCTATTTCCTGCTTACATATCAGCGGCTCGTATTCTGCCACTGCTGAGATAGGAACTCGTGAGAGGCCATCGGCATTTGTATTTTTAATGCCGGGTTTATGTACAATGTCAAAATTAAATTCGGATAACGACAACGCCCAGCGGGCAAGTTTCGAAGTCGGGTCTCTGAGATTGAATAGCCACGAAAGAGGACGATGATCAGTTTGTAATGTGAATCTATATATCCGTACAAGTACACTCTAAATTGCTTAACGGCATGCACTACTCCCAAGCATTCTTTTTCGATCACCAAGTAATTCAGTTCACTCTTTTTTAACAAACGACTGCAATACGCAATAGGGTGTTCCTTTCCATCGAAGCGCTGGGATAATACTGCACCTAACGCATACGAGCTAGCATCTGTTGCGACTATAAATGGTTTAGAAAAATCCGGACTCTTTAATATTGGTGCTGAAACTAAGAGTTGCTTAAGGTTTAGGAATGCTTTCTCTACTTCATCGGACCAAATGAAAGGTGTGTCTAATTTAGTTAATTCAGTTAATGGCTTTGCAATGGCACTGAAAGATTTCACATGTCTCCTGTAATAATTTGCCAATCCCAAGAAAGATTGAATTTCTTTAACATTCTTTGGCCTAGGGAAGTTTTTTACAGCTGTTATTTTTTCTGGATCAGGAGCAATACCATGCTCCGAGACAACATGACCTAAGAATTTAACTTCGTCATTGAGAAATTGACACTTACGAGGTTTGAGTTTGAGATTTGCTTCCTGTAACCTTATAAACAACATCTTTAAACTGTCTAAATGTTCAGCGAATGTCTCATTAAATGTAATGAAGTCATCTAAGTAACAGAGAATACGGTCCTGTAGACCTCTGACTATGAAATTGGCGGCTCTTTGCCATAGCGCTGGTGAATTGTTTAAACCCATAGGCAACCGCTTAAACTGAAATTTCGCGTCCGGGGTACTGAACGATGTTTTGGCGGAATCACTAATTTCCAGTTGAAAATAGCCTTGATTCGCATCTAATACACTGAAATATTTCGCCTTTCCTAGCTGACTCAAAGTTTCGTTCACATTGGGTATCGGAAACGAGTCAACCGTTGTAACCTTGTTCAATCTACGATAGTCTACAACGAATCGATAAGACCCATCCTTTTTCTTTACTAATAAAGCTGGTGCATTCCAAGGGCTAGAGCTGGGTTCAATGACCTGATGTTTTAACAAGTTATCTATCATTTCCTTCATGATACCTCTCTGTGAATAAGGAATTCTGTATGGGGGCTGAGCTACAGGGGGGGATGACCCAGTATTAATCCTGTGGTGTTCGATCTTACAGCATCCCAGGTCCCACTCATGATGCGAGAATGCCCCATTAAATTCATACAACAGGTTTTCCAATGGTATTCTTTTGTCAGGTGTTAAATGATCTAAATGGAATAATTTCAAAAATTCTTCTTTTGTTAATTTAGTTTCCTTTCCTTCTTCTATGGAGGAACTTAATTCCACCTTCTCCTCCTCTGCCTCGCTCAGATGCCCAATGGTTTTATTTGCCGGTATTGTAATGGTCTCTCCTGAATAATTTAATATTCGAATTGGGATCGTATCCCTTTGCGATACTTTGACTAGTACCTTTGCTGCTAACAACCCTGACTCTGAAAGATCTTTTGGCTCCAACACTCCTATGCGCTCTTTATACTCCTGACTCGCCAACCTGCCTTCACAAACAGACTCTGTATAAGGGGGAATGGAAATTTTGCTTTTACTACGAACAGGAATGGTATCCATAAATGCTCTGATGTTTGTAATTTCCGAGGCGCCAGTCCTACAGTCTATTCTCGATTGGATGCCTACGAACGGGATATCCGTATCTATCGCCTGTAACAATCTATCGTGAAAATTGATGACAAATCCATATTTGGAGAGTGCATCTCTGCCTAATATAGCTTGATACGGTATTTCTTCTCTTCTTTTCCAAATGTAACATTTTAACACATACTTTTTGTTACCAAATTTGAATTTAATTGAATATATTCCAGTAGTGGGGAAGTTATGCCCCGTTACTCCAACCAATTTTATAGCGGGTTCTTTAACCTCGGTAACTTTATATCCCAATTCAAGTATTTTCTGTACTACATCCTCACCTAATAGAGTAACTTTTGCTCCACTATCAACCAGGAATTTTACTTTCACCTCTCCCAATGTGCCTTCAATCATTAATTCTCCGGGATCCTCCGAAATGTGTGCCATCTGTAACGTTTCTCCTGCCTCTGTTTCCTTCTCCTCCTTTCCTTGGGGAGGGGGGCTGATCGCACGCTCATGTGTCTGAGTCGCCTTTGTTAATTTCTTTCCCCTTTTTTGCTCTTTTTGTAACCTTTCCTTGCAATAACGGATCGAATGCCCTTCTTTTGAACAGTAATAACAGTTTACTCTGTGAAACGCTTTATTTACGCAATCCTTTCTTTTATGCCCTTTTAAATGGCAATTATAGCAGATGATCTCTACACGCTTTCTTCGCATGCCTCGTCCTCGCTCTGCGGTCGAACCTCGGCCTAAATGCGGCGGATTTCTCCGTGCGGGCGGTCGGTAATACTCGCTCGGCCTTCTTTCGCTTACAGTGCGCTCTCGGTAGGTATTCGTGCTTTCTTTTCTACGCAATCTGTCCTCTATACGCCGACTAATTTGTTCCTCTACTTCTGGGCTCAATGACACAATGGTTTCTTTCTCAACTGGATGGAAAACATAACCTTCTAAACCCCATTTCTTAACAATTTCCTCTTCTTCCTCCGCTTGTTCTATTGCTTGTTTCAAATTCTCTGGTTTCTTAAACATAACAACTCTTCTTACTGGTGGCAACAATTCTTCCACAAAATGCTCTAATATTTTTTCCTCTAAGATTTCTTGAGCATATGCACGCTTTATTTCTACTAGCGCTCCCTCTCCTACTATCTTATGCATTGTTTTATTTCCTAGACTCTGTACCCGGGTCGCATACTGGCGGACTGATTCTTGTACACCTTGTATACATTCTCTAAATAATCTTTCATTTTCTCCTCTCAACTCCTTTCCAAATCGCTCTTTCAATGCTTTTCTCAATGCTTCATAAGTATTTACTGATTTCATCTCTCCATCTTCCCTACAATAGAAATGTGCGTCCCCGGTTAGCTTAATTTTAGCAACATTATATCTAGTTTCCGCTCCCCAATTCATTACTTTTCCAATTTCATCTATTCGCAAAAAAAATTCCTCTGGATCCGTAGATCCATCATATGGCTTTATTTCGCCTGCTAGCGCAAATGACTGCAACACAGGGGCTTGATTCATCTTGACTTATTTTGTTAGCTTATCTCTAATATAATAATTTACCAATAGTGCCTTTCTTTCGTCTCAGGTCTTAGTTTTGCTTTAATAATTACTTCACAAATGTAGGCATGTAATTAATGCAACTATTATGCCTATGTAAATACTCTTATTTGAATATGCCTAATTAAATCGCTACAATATCTTGATATCCTGCTATCCTGCGTCAATTTAGTAGGAAGATGGTTCTATAATATCCTGATATCCTGTCGCACTGCGCCAATTTTATGTAGGTTTCCAGGGGATAATATTCATAGAATTATGGTCGAGTAACTTATTATAATTATGTTAGGTAAAAGACTGCGCCAATGAATTATACTATTCACAAAGTTTATGATAATTTAGGGTTTATCCCACTTACATAAAGATACCTCCGCTTAAACAGGCCCGGCCTGGAGGAAAGAATAGGCACTTAGACTGACTTAACAGTTTAACATATAATGTTTATTCAATATTCAACAAATGTATATAAAACAATATTGTATGGAAGGTAATGTAAATGATAATAATAATTTAAGATATGAATTTCAACTTAGTCAAGCTCTAATTAAGATTCAAGTAAAATAATGCAATTTGTAATTAAGAAATGACTTGTGGCAATATGACTAATTATACGTTTCAATGAGTAAGCACAATTCCAAATATAACTTAGCAATTAAATTATGTGGCATACAACAGAATGATTATCAATTAAGGATTCCTTTAGACTAAACTTATATGACAATGATCAGAAGTTCTTGATATAACAATAATGATGTATTAGCAATAGTGATATGTAAATTAGGTATGTATGTAATTCTCAATTGTTCGATTATACAAGTTATATCTCAAGGAAATTCGGGTTATACTGAATTTAGAAATATCTAGTGATAACAATGTTCAACAGGAACTCTAATTATAAATAGTTCTATTTCTCTCGGAATGTAAAATACAAATATGGCTTTAATAGCTCCGAAATAATAATGAATGTAAACTACTGACTGAGCAATCTGCTACATTGTTACTGAATAAAGGTCTGAACGTAAGACTTTGATAAATACAATTAAACAATTAACTGGATAAAATACGGAATTTAGATTAAATTAATCAGGGTTCTTTACGTATTATATGACTGTGCTAAGTTACGTTATAATTGTCCTTCCCACTGTTTGATAGAATAATCCTTCCCAAAATATGGATGTAATATGTAAAATAGAAAGAATGAAATCATGTGAGGGATTAAAGAATTGGCCATTGAGACATTAAATTGGAAATGGGCTACCGTGTCTTCTCAATCTGTCCGCTCTTGAATCTCTTTCGTCCTCTCTGCTACAACAGCTTGTCGGGAGGGGGGTCGTCCTCGTCCAACGGAGTGGCTCACAGGAAGATCGTCTCTGGCTTCTTGTACTGGATCTGGGTACTCCACGGGGCTCGGTACACATTCTTGCAACATCCCTCGCAAACCATGAAATTATTGGAATTGATGACGCTGGTTCTCAGCTCGATAGAAACTCTTCAAAAACACCTCGATAACGCGAGCTAACTAAATTTCAACTTGACGGTTACATTTTCATTAAACTACAACGCAAACTGGATTAATACTACACTTTTAAACTTCCCATCTGGAATCCTAAGATTACCAGATGGAGGCCGAATTAGTATATAAATTTATGAGTCGTTCGCCGCACACTTGGCTACGGGAATCGTTACATTGCTACTGACTAAACTCTTTTACTTAGCATCTCAGAACTAACAATTTCGATGTTCGATAGCCAATCAAACATCGGCATCCACGTGATCATTCCCTGTTTCTTTCCTCTCTTCAAAGATCCAAAGTTCGATCCTTACATTCATCTTTCTTGCTTTCTATCTGTTCATCCGGTTTCCAATTCACTTGTCCTACACTGCCCATACAATTTCGAACCTTGAATATGATTCTAACGATCAAAACAAGCTGTGTAAACTGACTCTTACTTGATCCCTCTGACAAACCTTAAAACGTGGCTTTATATTAACAAATCCTTACACCTACGCATAAAAAATATTTAAAACAATTAATACTTTATTTAATTCTTTCTCTGCATAAAAACTCTTCTAAACTTTATATAAACTCTTAATTTCTGACTCCAATTAGACAATCCTGAACGCGAATAATAAAATAGCTCATTTGCATAAATAATCTGAATATTCAAATTCTAGCTAATTAATTCTCAAAACCTTACAAATACCTCCCCCTGCAAGAAAAGCCTCGCCCCGAGGCGGTACCTTTACCTGGAATCCTCTGGGCGGTCTTGCTTCTCCGCAGCATCTTCCATGATGAATCGAGACAGATCGAGTCGACGCCGGCAAGCCTACATCTCAAATGGCAACTAAAATTACTCAAAAAGAAATTATTTACTGATAATGTATAATATAAGCAATCTCCTTTAACAAGAAAAATCGGTTAGGCAGTTCCTAACTATCATGAAATACTAAGGTATTATAAAGTGTATAAGGACACCAATAATATGTAACTTAATTACTACTTAAATATAAATGAAACTATAGGCCTTCTTAACGAAAATTTTGTGCACAACATTGGAAGTTTCCTATCACACAGTTCAAAAGTTCTTAATACCATATATAGTTTCTTCTCAATACACAGTTCACTAAAGTTCAAACACAACATAAAGTTCACTGAAATTCACTGAATACGGGAATTCAATACTATGTTAGAAAACACAAAGTAAAATATCACTTAAGAAATACTTCAAAGTACTTGATAGTTTGTGGCACAAACTTGCTTCTATATGATGGAGATAAAGTTCTGAGGCGGGATGCTCACGTCGGCATCATCTCTTTGCTCTGGATCTCCAGTAACATATTGGAATGCGGAATCGCTCCGAAGCGACCTTCAATGGCATTGTCTGCGACGAGGGGAGGTTGAAGTCCTCAACGTCAGCAGGTGTCTGGTGTCGGGCGTCTTCAGCGGTTTCCTCTTGGTTCCAGGGGTTGTTTCCGGAAAGCCAACTCATTTAATTGTCTCGGCCAATTTTTAAAAAAGTTTATTAAAGAATAGAAAAGAATAAAGAATAATTGGGGTAAATGTTTTTTTCCCATATGTAATGTTGAATTATATGTGAACCCTTATAAATGTTCGATACTATTTTTCTATTCAAAGCAATAAATAAATGGATAAATATGTGCAGGTAATCTTTTACTAATTCTAATTTTCGTATAAATGTATTCGCGCGCAAAATCGGTATTGTGTCGAGGAAGGGGGGGTTCGGAGCTCTTAAACAACTCTTGGACAATAGCTCAAGTACAACAATAACACATTAATAGCTAAGCACCCGCCATCCCGTCTTGTCATCTGTAGTGAACAAGGGGGTGACATTTACTTATTATTAAGCTAGAGAGTAGATAGGCTAACCCATAGTTTAACAAAAGAATCAGCTCTAAAATCAAAATATCAACTTAAAAAGATGTATCATATATCTTAAGTGTGAATCGATTGCTTATATATTGTCTGGAATAAAATGTAAACATCGTATAATCTTGTTCAATTTATCATTCGTGTAAAATGTCTACTTCTGATAAAATTTCTCTTTATTTATTTCTTTATTCGAGGAAGTTAGATTCTCTCTTCAACGCTAATCCGGGAACAATAGTTAAGACAGGTTCCATTCACAAGGAAAAAGGGTTGACTGGGTTTGTTTAGCTTTCTCTGATTATCTAGGTCACCAGCTGGTCAAGCTTATCAAATGGAATGTCGGGTATAAATCTTGAAAGAAATAAAATTTTTCAAACTGTTTCTTAAATAATAATAACAAATCAACTCTAGAGGAGGGAGGATTTCTCCATTAAATTCCTATTTAGAACATGAATCATTATCTTAGTCTCATAATCGGAAATATCTCTTAAAACTGAAGAAAATTTAACTTGAGTTGTATATGGTCTCAATAGATGGTGTTACTTCCTGAGGCTCTTCCTGTTCGAACCTTCCATTACGTTCTCCTGCTCGGACCGGCCGAAAACAAAACAACGTGTTATTCATACACTGCCACAAGGAATATTACCATCACTAATAAACGTTCCTATTAGGAATGAAGTGTTTGTTTCATGTAAATACTTTTTAATAATGAAAAATATATGCTTGTATAACCATAAGATCGATCTCGCGCCATGCGGCGAATGGAGAACAAAGACTTTGATATGAATGTATCTGCGATGTGCACTTTGACTCACGCTATTGTAACAAGGACTGGAACAATGTATACTGTTCGTTCTGGGCTGGATTTCATCGCTTCTCTTCAGAAATTTCACACGGATAATGTTCGATCGTACAAGTGAATCGCCGGAACGCCACGAAGTCGTGCCGCGGGGGTGATCAGTCCATGCTTCACGAACGACGGGCCAGGCTCTGTACGACAACGATTGACGCATCGCTATGGATCGTTTCTTCTATTCACGATATCAACACATTCTAATGTCCAGGCATCCAGGTAGGCCAAATATTTATTTACCAAGATTTAATTTCTGTTTAACTACTCTGAAAAATATTACTGTTCCAATGCTAAAACGGTCTCTTTGATCTTTCCTTAGGAATGAAGATCAGAGTGGCTCAGATCTAAATGAAAAATACAACTCTGTTTCAATGCAGCGGTGCATGTTGGGAACTAA
>JAHWFO010072611.1:493-11959 GCA_023313115.1 Rhysida immarginata
AACAGTATTGAAATTCTACTAACAAATTTAATAATAAACACATTTAACTCTTACAGGTAAATTAATAAATCAATTAATTGTTCTTAAAAATAAACAATTGCACTTTTATATTAGTAGTATTTAAAACTGTTCAAAGTAAAAAAAAAAACAAAAAAAAAACTGCCTTTATCCTATTCATATTTTGGCCTGTGTGTGCCAATCTCTAATCCTGAGATCGTCTGCTTTAGGCTCGCGTTTTTATTCGCTCGCCTGTTCACTTGTGACACTCCCGTAGTTCAGATGTTTCCGATGCCCGAATAAATTTTTGTCTACTCTGATAACAAAAATATTGTAGATTTTGTCATTACGATTTTCTTCCCATATTATATCATCCATTTTCTGTGCTATTTAATGCATTTGAAATGCAGCAGTTTTTAAATTCCCTAATGAGGCTCTCTTTAGAAATGAATTCCTATGCAGATTGAGCCATGTTCCCAACAGACTTAGATAAGGTTTCTTGATTTTTCCAGTTGGGTAAGAGGTTTATTACCTGCACTAACCCAGTCTGTATATTCTTCCTGAGATGATCTTTAAAATGTTATTTACCACAACATTTAAAACTTGGAGTTGACATGTTATAGTCCCTGGTAAAATTATAAATTTACAATTAGCATTCTTAACATCTTGTTTTACTTTTTCAGTCAAAAGCTCCCTCATGGGATCCTAAACGAGCATGCTTTTTAATAAAATTTTTGGATGTTTACACCAGTCATTTTTAATCCAGTCAGTTATCAATTCAGTTGTCATACCCATTAGCTTTGCTTATGCAGTGAAGCTAGCTGCCTAAAAGACAGGATACCCACATTTCGTTACAAGACAATTTACAGATGGCTCCGAAGAATTTGCTAGGCTCACGGATTAAAATTAAAATAATGTACCATAGATTTAATCATAAATTCCTACAGTTAAACTTTGCATATTTTAACATAAAAAAGCGAATGTAAGATCACTTTAAACTTTCATTAGCCTCAATATTATAAAAAGAAAATCCTACAATCATGCTTTTTTGTTGTTGAAACAATGAAAATATGATTTTTTCCAATTTCAAGTATACAATCAAAAAGTGAATTTTAAATGATTTAAACAATTTAGAATCTTACAATTTCCTAAGTCGACTAGTAATTGAAATTTGATTTATCATTTGAATTCCAAATTAAGTGAGGAATTATTTATTTTTTATAAACAAAGTGAAGCGAAAATTATGTCCTCTCGATTTTGACAAAAAATAGGGAAGCGAGTTTGAAATTTAACCTTGAGCTCAATGTAGAGCCTCTCATTTTTTGGAATGAGCCGTCTCGTCACAACATGTCACAGAAGTGAATTGTCTTGTAACGAAATGTCGATGTTTCCTCCTAAACAAGACAGAAAGCATTAATGGCTTATGTAGTGAACCTACTTGCATATACAGAAAGTGGCAATGGGCTTATGCAGTGAAGCCAATTGCATCACTTCTCGGGGCTAAAGATCAGATTCTAAGATGACCCCCCCCCCCCCCTTTTTTTTGCCCTCTAATTATGGGGGGGAAAACTTTGTTTATAATCAGATAAATATGGTATTACATATATTATTCATTGTATTTCTTGATTTCTACAGTGTTTATCTATTTATATATAAAAATGCCGCCTATCGTTATAAAGTGCAGTCTAGAGATAAAAGTTTATGAATTTTAATTTACAAGGCTTGAGTTACATTGGGCAAGATGTTATTATTTATGGCCACTTGTAAAAAATGTATGGCTTTTTAATATTTTTATAACTTTTGCCATGACTAAATATAAGAACCTGCCAGAGGCAGTGTTCTATGTGATAACAATTCAGGGGTCGATCTACTGCCAATTTGGTAGTGTTTAAGGGTACATACACATAATTATTTTAAATGGAAACTGTAACTTGACAAAATTATTTTGATCCGAAACGGTATCTTCACAAAATTTAACGGTGTTTATCAATGTATTACTTCAGAAACTGGCATTTATCAACCTAAATAACATTAATTCAAATAAATCAAATAGTAGTGTAACGCTTCCATGTCCACGGTGGCGCAATTGTTAGCTCATCAGCGTATTGAGCTAAAGGTCCCTGGCTTGAACCAGACTGTGGAATTTTCTTTCCTGGTTTCATTAATAATTTAGACATCTGAGATGTGGCATAGGATAAAGCCCTCATTGATCATTCTTTATTAAATATAAGTTCTTTTTTTTTTTTTTTTATAATTAAAGCCAATGTTTTATATTTTTTCTTAAAATTTTTCACAAATGGGTATGGATTTTGAAATTGTAGATAGACCTCTGCAATTAGAATTGTTTCATCCTTTTAAAGTTATGGTCATTAATACTGGAATTATATTGAATATAGTATAATTGTCTACCAATTTGTCAGTCTTAGTACTATATTTCTTAACAATATTAATAGAGAAATATAGAAATCATTATGGAATCCATTGTTTCAGCATTTATTCCTGCCTTCATCAAGATATACAGAAAAATGGCACTTGGTGCAAAAAACCACAAGCTCTTAAGGAATTAAATTTCACTAGTAGAAGATATTGCATATCAAAAGATAGTAGCTATGGAGGAAAAATGATTATTTTTGATAAAATGTTGAAGTAGAGACTAACCAAATATTGCAGATAAACAATATGACTGAAGGAAAAACAGCTCTTGCGCATGAGAAATTGTAATATAATGGAATACATAAACATATTCCAGTCACCTTATGTAATTCAAACCGAAGAATACAACAGTAGTTCATAAGCTTATAACAAAGAATATATAACAACCAGTAAATAGATTACAAGGAATTGAATAACCAATAAGTAAATAGGTACAAACAGTAAAAATTTACAATAACCAAAATGATGACTCAACATTAATAATGAAATTTACAAAACAATTAAAATAAATTACAAATTGTTAAAGTATTCTTATTTCTAAATTCATTTAGATTATGTTAATTAAATTACCTGGTATATCATAATGCTATCCTGGAAATAAATAATTTAAATTAGTTGTAAGGTGGTATGAAAAATAAAATATTAAAGATTATGATAAAGTACCAGTGTTGGAAAGTAGTGGAATACAAAGGTGTGGTTAACATCTCAGGTAACCATTCGTCCCACTCTTTAACCCTTTGCAAGCCTATGCCATAACCAACCTGGGAGCAGTTTACAGAAGGATGAGGATGCTTTTCTACAGCATTCTTGCTTTCTTAACTGTTACATTGGCTGTGTTCTTCAATATATACGAGAGTTAGTGGATGATATAGCGAGTTAAAGTGAATCATGCAATGCATGTCTCCACTCTTCTTTTTTGAACCTAGTCATGTGAAAATTTAGGTGATGATGAAAATTCCTAGAAAATGAATAAGGCTGAATGTATTTCAAATTAGAAAAGAATTGCAGAGATGAAGCTGTACTAGAATTTGTATTTGCATATAGTTTTAATTAAAACAACAAATTTATGTGCAGCATTAGATTCGCAAAATTTTTTCGTATGAGTTTTACATTTTCGTTTGAAATAAAATGCATTTGCATGCTCTTTATTTACAAGAAACGAGAAAAAGAGGAAGCTATTCAACAGTTGTCAGTTGATGTCTGTAAGCTCCTCTTCCCTCAGTTGAAGAAGGGCAGGTGAAATTCATGCTGAAAGTTGAGTCAACTGGAATTCTTTGACACAGTGGATGGTGTAAATGAATTTGAAGTGAATTTTGAAGCAGTGTGAATCAGGAAGTTGAGATTCTTGACCATAATTTGAATCTATCTGAAATCAATTAAAAAGGGTTAGACTGTCCCCAAAATCATAATCACCCCTCCATTTGTGGAGAATTGAAGATAAAATGTTTAGGAAGTTATTTATTTATTTATTTATTTATTTATTTATTTATTTATTTATTTATTTGTTAATAACAGTATACAGCTGCGACCACCTGGGACCGGTATGGTCAATAGACCGACTTGTTGGGTCCCAAGGGTCGCTAAAAATAATAATACTATAATCATGAATTTGCAACAAAAAATTTAGCATAAATATGAAAACAATGATGAACATTATAAAATAAAAAAATTAGAAAAATAACAATATAAAAAAATAATAACACCAATAGACGAGTAACAGCTACAAGAAAATATAAGATTAATAAAAAACCAAATTGATACAAATATTTAGTTTTTTAAAATTGGTTCGGGTCAGAAGAGTCGAAAGCCTGCAATAATCATCAAAATTATAAAGTGTATAATAGAAGGACTGCTTCCTTATAAAAGAAGACTTGCCTCCATTTTCTTTCCAGAAAACTAGGAATCATTCTAAATCTCAGGGCGTAATAAAAAAAATACCTTTAGTAAAATAGGAAAAGTAAAATCACAAGTAAAAAAAGATTCAGAAGTAATGACACATTTTAACTGTTATAATCTATATTTCTTCGGTTTATAAATTTGTTTATCCCCCATTAGGAGCTTAAGTTCTAAATTTTGATAGGCCATTTTCAATAAATTTTGAGGTTTAGTATGATGTAAAATTTGCATGTATGGAAAAGGAGTTTAGGAAGAGATGAGAGCTCTTGCCTGTTGGCATAGAAATTGCTGCTGACATTCCTGTTTGTTTGTTATATTTGCTTATTCTAAAGACTAAATACTTCACAGTATTACTGTTTAAGCAAAAGTTTTGGCATAATAAACCCTCATAGAACGTTCTTGAGTTTGTTGTTTTGGTAATGCTAGCTTACACATTCTCAATTGGTTTTTAATAGTTTTTAACTATACAGTATTCAGTTTTTAAAAAATTGATTTTTCATCTCCAGAATTTCATTATATATTCTTTGCTAATTACCAATACTATTGAATCTTGGAAATTCTTTTAGAAAATTATTTATATTTTACAACTTCCTAAATGGTATTTTTTTTTTGCTGTTTGGCAAAACTTTTATTATTTTACAAATCATTGAATAGTCTCTTATGAAAAAAATTTTATTATTGTTTTAAAATATTTATTAAATTTATTTATTACTTTTAAAAAATAATTACTAATTTTTAAATATTTATTGCTTATTAAGGTTTGTTTTGTCTTTCAAATTTGTTTATGCTTTTTAGCCAACTGTCTGAAAAATGACAAATTCAAATGCTTCTATAATTTATTATAAAGTTTTTAAGGTGTATTCAAGTAAAGATCTTGAATCCTATTACAGTATTTTCTGATGCATAATTTCACTTTAAATTGTTCTTAAATTTAATTGATGAAATACTTTACGATAGATTGTGTTTCATGTATCAATTAATGTAGCAAGCAATGTTTATAAACTTGGTAATGATCAGATAAATTCCTTAAGAGTCATGTTTTATCTGAAAGATACATTCCTATATTATTTTATGCAAATTGTAAAGAAAAAGTTACAGAAATATTTTTTCAATAAGTTGAGGTTTATATTTACAGAATAAATAAGCTATATACGGTACAAATATTCTCTTGAAATATAATAACACTAATAAACAATAGGATTTTTTAGATTATTGCTCAGCTATTCATTTTTTTTTTTTTTTTTTTTTGTATTGTCCATTTATTTTGCATTTCTGGCTATTTTTCTTTCATAAAACAAATAAACCAAACTAGCTGCTACACAAATATCAACATGAGAAATCATGGTCTGTCAGATATAAATTTATTGATGAATGGCAAAATAATTCAAGCAGTTTATATCAGGAATGGACAAACTGCACAAGCAGTGCTTTTTATTACTATAAGTTTCACATCTACTTATTAACAGGGAGCTATGTGATGCATTTACACTGAAATCTTTAGGAATTTTTCCATTTTTCACTATAAAAATATTGAAACTCTTGCATTTGTATGTTTGAGTTCTCTGTGATCGCCTGTGATTTTTTTTTCCTTGGTAAATTTTTCTAAACCTATCATTTATATAGAATCAGCGGTGGTGGACGTTGTCACAACAAAGAAAAAAAATCTAACAATGGGTTATTTCCGGATTATACAAACGGGTGGGTTCGCTTCTAGTAAATATTAAAAGTACATTCTGACTACAGTAATGCAATGCAATTTGTAACTGTTCAGAGGGGGAAGCAAAATAATATAATATTTAAGGGGTGATACTTTAAATGAAACCCCGAAGCTTAAGAATGAACATGGCTCGTTGAAAGACTTTTATTTTGCTTTAAAAAATGCAATATTTATTTATAAAATATCAAAATATTCTATACAAAAGAATGTTCTATACAATATGGTTTAAATTGAGGAATAGGCAATGCAATCTCAATTACAAAAAAAAAAAATTTCTCGGAATAAAAGAAACACTTGAATGTACGTTAAATACAGCATAAACACTGTAACGAGAAATATTAATCGCTACATTGAGTGAATTAACTTTAAATATAAAAAAGAATTGAGACAGACCAATTCCTTATAAAGAATAAGGAAAAGAAATTTCAAATTCCCATTAAATGTCTAAAGAAAGACTGAGAAATGATAATCAATTATTAATGGGGAATAAAAAATGAAATTGTGCAGCATGGCGTCCCATATGCGCGTTATTGTTGAAATAGCATTAAAAGAAATTTTATTATTACCTTATGGGGTAACCCGCGAAACAATGCTGCTCGATAAAGAATCATGGCTGCCGCAAGAAAGTAAGAAATTCAATAAGATACTAAACATCGAACGGCAGGGTAAGAGTAATTCGCAGAGCATTGGAATGAAAATGATAAATTGAAGATGAACGCCATGCTGCAGGCAAGGAATGACGTGGAGGACCAGAAGGAGGGACGACTGGTCAAGCCAGTGGCTGGAAGTGGTCTGTCTGAAATTAAAAAAATCAGTAACCACGGAAGGAACATCAACAATAGCGGGACACACATCCTCGTGCTCACGAAAATTATTCGCGAGGGACAACTAGCTGCAGACAGTGATAATCACGTGGAGATTTTAATTAACATTTATTAAAACAATATGTACTCAACAATCACTGTCTGCAAAACAGTAAAAAAAAACTTAAAGAATAGAAAAAATAGAAACTGAAATTATATCTATTTTTTACATAACAATCTGAGTTTTCCCGAACAGTAACAAAATATGTTTGTTTTAGATACAAAAATGTTTAATAGAAATGATTAATGCAGAAAATGATAGAATCCAGATACATCATTTGTACATGTTTATTTATTGTGAAAGTGAACAACATTTTCCTGGGTTTTGTTTTTTTTTAATTATTACAAAGCAAGAGATGATCTGTCTGCTGATCTCCAGGTACAAAGTTCTGGAAATAGTACAGCATGAATAATATGCTGCATTTTAAAATATTGAATTTATACCAAATTTAGAAGTTGTGTATTAGAAAATGTACACTGTGAGTCAAGGTGTTGAAAATAAGGTTATTTTAAATTTTATATTGTGACATTATGATAGGTTTTCATTTATTATTGGCAGCAGTGTAGAATTACCAGGGTTGTTTATTATTGCTACATGTTATTATACAGGGTACTTACTAAATATATGATAAAAATTCAAGGGGTGATTTACAACATTTACTTTTTCAAAGATACCAGGCGATAAAGGATTTTCGACAAAAACAACATTCTGATTACTAAAAGCTGTTGTATTATTGCACTCACACCAGGGTTTTTTTTCCCATGGAGCCATCTGAAGATGTTAGTTTATACTACTCCAATAGAAAACTTAGAATATTTGAGAAATCGGATAGTTGGTAAGTATAATGCAATAAGTTCATTAGTCATTGAGGAGAAGATTGGGTTCATGCATCCTAGCTGGTGGTAGTCATTTTCAGCAGTTACTGTAGATTAAGAAGCTTTACATGGCATATAGGCTAATAAAAGATTGTTTTGGTCAAAAAACCTTTATTGCTCTGTATCTTCGAAACAAAGCGGCATTCCGAAAATCATCAAAGGACAAAACATTCTTAAAATAACCCTTGAATTTTTGCCGTATGTTTAGTAACACCCTATGTATGGCATATTTCTTGTAGTAATGTTATTAATACCACGTTCATCCTGCACATGTTCAAGGTGACACGTGTTCAAGCCTTATCGACAAATACAGGTGTTCAGACTGCAAAACTCCGATCATGATCAGGGTTACAATTTTTGCTGCCAGATGATGATAGTGGTGCTTTTAGCGATAGGCCTGTTGACCCAGCCTTCTCTGTGATTATCAAACATAACTTTCTTTCTTGTTTCGCTTCATAACTGATGCTCCTGAATAAATAAGAGTTCCTTCTACACTAAAAATAAGGACATGACTGTGTTTTTGAATTCATTTAACTCTAAAATATTCAGCAAAGCTATTTTTTTTTTATTTATTTTTTTATTATAATTTTTTTTTTTTTTTGGTCATTGTGAAAAGCCTTGGCAAGTGCATTAGATTTTGGAAATTAATCAAGATGTTGGTCTGTACTGTAAGGATTCGATCACGTTTCACTTAATCGCGCTACATTTGTTTTCATGTTGAGCAAATTAATCGTGAGCTACGTATAAGGCATTTATTAGTTGTTTATTTAAATATTTCTTTATTATTGCTTTTGTTTGCCTTGTGTGTTTCTATGATTTTCATGTTGGTATTTTATTGTTGACCTTTACTTTTCTTAGGAATAAATTAATTCTCCATTAATTCTCCCAAATCATTTCCTGTTGTATATGGCATATATGATTAGCTTTAGCTAATTTTTTTTATTGAATACTTTATAGTTCTTATATGTTCCTTTTATACAGCAGGCCCTCGTTTTACGTCTTGTTTTGATTTACGTCTGCCAGTGGACATCTAATAAAAAAACAGTTTTACGTCCGCAATCGCCATTTGCTGGTGCGCGCGCGAAAATTCAAGGGCGCTGATGCAGTGTATCTGGATGTACCCTATAGCATTTTCCTGTAAAATGTTAACAGTAAAGAAAAGGCAGAAATAGTGTTTGGGGTGTGAATTCAGATGCTGAAGTAGAGAGAAGCAGACCACTCTTGACAATTTTTTTTTTTTCAAGATTTCTCCTTCAAAGAAACAAGACTGGATCAGATGTTGGACAGGAGATGGAAGTCATCAGTTCCTCTGATTCTGATGGCTAAAAAGTGAAGAAGAAAAGAACTTAAAAAAAAAATCTGTAAAAAGTTATAAAAAAGAGAAAGAAGGATAAGAGAAAAGAGGAGAAAAGAAAAGAAAGAAAGAGAAGAAAAGAGCAGGAGAGAGAATTTCTTGAGTCTGTAATAAAAAAAAACTTACTGTTAAATTTGAAGGGGGGGGGGCCCCCCCCCCACTATATGTTTTCTGCCTTTAACTGTAGGAATAATTTGGAAGGGTTCACTTTTTCTGTCCAGAACTGAATAAATTTTTTATAATTGGACCCTATGGGAAAAATGCTTTAGTTTTATGTCCGGCTAGATTTACGTCTGCCGTTCCGGAACGGATTACGGATGTAAAATGGGGGGCTACTGCATTTCCAAAAGAAGAGGAATAGAAGAAGATATTTTTAATATTCAGCTTTCAAAATAATGATCTCCAGAACCTTAAAAATGCCTATGGATGACTTGAAAAAGGAAATAAAACCATTACAGAACTAACTAGCTACTGACAGTATGTTTTTATTCCCTTGAAATAACAAATCAGTTCATTTAATTTGTTTGTTATCACATAATTTATAACTGAAATATTATCTACAAAATTTAAAAAATACCAGCAACATATGTGTATGACAACCTCTCTGATAAGACAATAATTAAGCCTTACTCACATAACTTCAACAATAGAATCTATAAACAAACCAAAATTTTCAAAAACTAAAAAATAAAATACTTAAAGAATTGATTATATAAATAAAGATACACATTATGCTGATACTAAGATTCATTCCTATATCATAAATGTATATTAATTAAACTGGATCACAAGACTCCTATTATGAAGACATGACTACAAGAAATTTTTATATATTATATATAATATATGCTCGTGGTACAGTATGTTATTACAGTATATTAGAATCGGAAAATGCTTTGGAGAAATAAGAAAACTATGGAAATCCTAAGCATGTAAAGAGCAATAAGATATAAATTATGGAACCGTAGAATATACAAGGCCAGCAAAAGCAATAACAAAGAAATAGTATGTAACCAACTTAATACATGATTTCAAGAAATATGCCATACATTAAGATTTTCTAACATACACCTCCCAACAATGACCTAACTATAGTAACTATAAGTAACGATGACCTTACATTGCTGCCAACAATAAATGATGGGCTCAGTGGAAACGGGCCATATGCCACAAAACGATGTTTTTACAGGAAAGCGGTTTTTAAACAAAAAGCTTATATTGGGAAATATAATACGATAGATATTCAGAATGCTTATATTGGATATTAGACACATGCCACTGTGCTAGAAATTCATTAAAGAGACTGTGGAGCTGACTTTTTATAACAAAAACTCAATATTCATTAATAGGAAGCTGGATGTTTTAGTTTTTATTGCTCCGCCAGAGTGTGCAAGGAACAATTTTGGTATTGGCAACATCCGGTAAGGTTAAGTTAACGCGAAAATGCCATACAATTGTTGTGTTCCACAATCCTCTGCAACTTCTAAAAAAATAAAGGATTGAAATTTTATTCCTTTACAAAAAATGGAATTATAAGTAAGCAGTGGATTCAAAAAATCAAATCTGGAAAGAAAATTTTAAATCACATGAAATTATGCAGTCTTCATTTTTCTCCTGAAGATTACACGGACACGTCTCGGGATAATTAATAGTGTTTTTTTTAAATTTAGTGTTATATTAATTTGTGTTAATCATAAATTTATGTTAATTTATAAGGTGTTAATTGAAAAATTTAACATTTTATTAATTAAACACTTATACAATTAATTACAAAATTTGAAGGAGTAAATTAATGAAATAAAACTAAAATAAAATTAAAAAGTTTTAAAACATGATCAAACCTTTAATTATTATACAATTTGTATTTTTTGTACTTTTATTAAATTACATAAAAAGTTACCTAAAACTTCAGTAACTTCAAATTTATTTTTAAGAAGATTGAAAAATACTGAATCCTGGTAGCAAATCTCCCAAAGAGGGACATAGGATTTTAAATCGGGACAAGACACTCATTTGTAGCTCTGATAATAATAGCAGTAGTGATAGTAATTTTACTGCTCTGACGTTAGTAAAAGTTATAAGGTAAACGTTTTCCACCATCACATTTGTAAGTAGTAAAAATTGTTTCCCTAAGCAGTGATCTATTTTTGTTACTTGTATATACACATATTCTTAAATATTTATCCCTTATTCAGGTTGATTCAGCACAGAAGTGTAATAGGAGAGAGGGATTTCATTTCAAGAGGGTATCCATGGCATATTTAAATTATGTACTATAAGAATTAAACAGGTGGTGGCCTTACAGTATAACAGAGGGACATCAGGAGTTC
>JAHWFO010072611.1:12359-38262 GCA_023313115.1 Rhysida immarginata
GAACTCCTGATGTCCCTCTGTTATACTGTAAGGCCACCACCTGTTTAGTTAATAGGAACAGTATTATGATCCATCCTTCCACCGATACTATAAGAATATTTAATGCTCTGAAACACTGATTTCTTTAATATGTTAAATTTAACTCTGCTTTTCTTCCACCCACTTTGGCACCAAGGACTCCAGCCCAGCTTTATTTAATCTTTATTCATTTTTCCCACTTTAAAAATATACAAAATACGCTTAGAACATTAAAAATGTTTTTAGAATATTTACATACATTTGTTCTATTTTCGACAACGACTTCTAAATAAGTTGAATATTTGTAGAATTTAAGCACGGTCAATGTTTCTTTCGCTCTCTGAAACAACCGGATGCTGCTAATAACAGTTATTGTTGCGTGCTGTGGTGATGCAACTGCAAATCCATAATATCCAACCTCCTACTGTATATGTGGCATGTGCTCCTTTTCCACTGAGCCCCTCAAATGAAAACCTATTAAAATGTCACATAGACATGAAGTTTGAAATAACCATGTTTTTAACTTAAAGTATTGTTATACTATACCTGATGATGACGAAGTGTCATTCAACTCTTGTTGCTTTGAACACAGTGTCCACAAAAGAATGTCCCTATTTTAATTTGCTGTGTTTATTATAAAATGTAATGAATATTACAAATTTCGATGTGCCCCTTCCCCCAACCAGTACCAGTCAGTCGAACAGTGTCTATACATAGTTCAAAATTCTTCCACACAGTCTGTCTTTTGTTACAGTTTCCATTGCTGCTGTGATTAAAGTTTCCTAGAAGTGGTGAACTTCATCTTTCACATATCACCATAGAAAAAAGTTACATGGAGTTATATCTAGGGCTGGGAAAGGGTGTAGCCAAGGAGATATTAAGGGGCTGCAGGCTCTCCCCCCCCCCCCCCCCGACCCCTCTCAGGGTCAAAAATTGCAATGAAAGAACCGTGTGTGATATTTTCTTTTTATTTTGGTGGACCAAATCTCATAGGGAGTGCGATATTTTATCTAAAGCTTTCCAATGGTTGCAAGCCCAAAAACGGATGAAAAATGTTGCCTACTCTTCTTAAGTAACTTCCCACCACAGCTTGCTACTGAACTGGGGTGCTAGGATGGAGAGCAATGTCCTGGTTCCCACAACATTGGGGATAGGTTTCATTCTCCTGTTTTGTGAAGGGGCAGATGAGAGGCCAGCGCTATGCGATAGATGAGGACAAGAAAAGAGCAGTGCATCAGTGCCTTCAGCGAACTGGAACGGACTTCTACCGTCAAGGGATTTTCAAACTTCCACAACGGTGGGTAAAATGTGTCCAAAGGAATGGAGATTATGTCGAGAACTAGACAAAAGTTTATAGTTTGAAATAAAGTATTCTGTATATCACAATTATTAACCTCCTTTTTATATAATGTTGCTCATTACTTTCAGTGTGCTCCTCTTAATATAAAAACAAAATAAATGTCAAAATCTGACAACAGATTTATTGTATCGCATATTTTTGTATTGTAACAACACAGTTTAACAATTTAAAATTGTAGAAGAATAATTGTAGATGGAAAACAGTAAAATCCAATTGAAGCAGTCAAGTTTCCGAATTTTAGTCCAGTGCTAAATTTTCAAGGATTTTAGACTTTGCAGCATTCATAACTTTAGTTTGATTTTAAATGTATATTTTGTATATATATATATATTTTTAAGTCCTGCGTGAGGAATTTATGAACACGGGAAGGTTCATAATTTTAAATGTAAATCTTTGTATATATGATTTTATTTTTGGGACAGTTTTAAAATTTCTTAGTTAAAATTGAAGTTATTAATTAAAAAATAAGAAGCAAATAAATAATAATTAATAAAAAATTTTACAATTAATAAAAAAAATCAAAATAAAAAGTTGACATTTTGGATAGTTATCAAAGCAAAAAGGGTAATTCTCTAAAAGCGAAGAACGTTAGAGAATTATCCTGAAGTTATGAAAAGAATATTAGGACAACTTTATATATAGTTAGTAGAGGAGGAAATAGAAAGATGGTATTGGCTGAAATACTAGAAGAGAACAAATGGGAGGCCAGGAAATTAAGAGACGTGTTGGGATAGGACTGAAAAGAGGACAAATAGGTGATAGGAGGGCGGCGAAAAAAATGCATTAGGATAACACATACAGAATTAAAATGACAGAAACTGCAGGGTTCTTACATTCTGGAAAGTCAGGGAATGTTAGGGAAATGAAGAATTATCAGAGAAAGTCAGGGAAGCAGGGCCAAATTCATACATTTGTCAGGAAAATGAGACAGTTTCTGGGAAATGTCAGGGAAATAGATTTTACTGGAGACATTGTTATTAATCGAATAACTAATACACCGAATTACGATGGGTGATCACAATTTAGAAACATGTTTCAAAAAATTACGATTTTGCCAGTGAAATAAGACTGTCGGTGTCAGGGGAAATCAGGGAAATGGGATTTAGAATTTCAGTGGGAATCCTGAAACTAACAAAACTGTTAGGAATGATAGGGCTACGTATAAAAGAGCTACAGGTCAAAGGTCACTGAAAAAAGGAGTATAGAAAGCCTACAAAACAGGGACGGACATAAAATGAACATAGAAGAAGAAAACTGTGTAAGAACATTAAAAAGAGGAAATAGCTGAGAAAAGATAAAGAGAAAGAAAAGGGCCCAGAAAGCCTACGACAAACTAGGGAATAGTTGAAGTTGTAGAGGAATATGGGAAAGGTAATGATTGAATAGTGCCTTTAAGGTTAATGCCATTGGGGGTGAGGGAATTAAATTTCCAAATAAGAAAAGACTTGAATTGCTTTCTTACTTTTTGGTTACAGAAGTTGTTGCGAAGAATATAAAGGCTGACGCCCTGCAAAGAGTGGCCAGGGGAATTAAAAGTGTTTAGCGACAGGGGTGTCAGCATTGCTAAGGATGTCGAACTTATGGCTGGCGAATCTGGTACATATGGTATTACCCGTTTCTCCAACATACTGTTTCTGGCAAACGTTGCAATGTAACAGGTAAATAAGGTTGTGAGAAGTGCAGTGGTTTATCTTGAGAGTAAAGGAGAAAGAACTACTGGAAACGAAGGTGGTAGGGTTAAGAAAATGGCAGATGCCACCACGTTTTTCATTGCAAGGAGAGCATCCCTTAGTAGAAGTGCATGGTCTAGTAATAGCAGCATGGACCAGAATATCTTTAAAATTAGATGTGTGTTTAAAAGAAACTTTTGGTGGTTCTGGTAGAATGGAATGGAGAAGAGGAGAGTTGTCAATAATATGTTGATATTTCCTAAGGACATTTTTAATACTATTGAGGGTTGGATGATAAGGAAGAACTAGCGTAGGTGTTGCCATCGCTGGAGAAGGTTTGGGATTGTTGTTAGAACGGGAATTACGATGTTTATAGATAGAAGCGTGTATGACAGATTTGGGGTAGCCTCTTACTTTAAGGGAGTGAGTAAGGGTGTTAGTGTGGAAGTCCTTGTCAGATTGATTAGTACATATTCTATGGATGCAAGTTAATTGACCTAAAGGAATGTTATCCTTGCAATGGCGCGGATGGCAGCTGTCATAATGTAAGTACTGGTGCTGGTCGGTGGGCTTCTTATAGAGATTTGTAGACAGTTTATTGTTAGTGATAGGGATAGAGACATCCAAAAATGGAACCGTCGTGGTAGAATAATTGTGAGAAATCTTAATGGAGGGATGGATGGAGTTAGAGTGGGTGATAAAAAATAGGAGTGAGTCTTCGTTATGTGGCCATATCAGGAATACACCTATACCTCGTTATACGTACTGATTGGTTCCAAAAACTTGGTACGTAACTCGAATATCCGTATAACGAATACGTACTTTTCAGGGTCAGTAGAAAAGTCGAGGCAATGGAAAAACGTGAGACGTTTTATTATGTAGCTCTCATCAGAGGTCACTACTGTACTTTTTTAAGAATAAATTTCCGTGATAACGCTTTGACAATGCACATCAATGATTTTCGTGATAACGCTATGACAATGCACATCAATGATTTTGATACAAAATATACACAAAGTAAATTGAATCTGTTTCAGTGTTTCTTTTATGATATAATACAGCAAAGTTAGTATTTATTTTTTATAATCTTTAGTTTATTATTTTTATTTTTTCATAAACATAATAATACACATGAAACAAAAATCGAAAATATATAGCCTAAATTAATTTATTAGAGTGGAAATAATGACGACGTACTTGACGAGGTCATAGTGCTGGTGCTGATGATCAGTGTATTTCCACTCTACTCTTTATTTAATCTCGTGTGACGAAATATTGGATACGTAAAACGAATTCGGGCCATAATTTGAAAAGTACGTAAATCGAAAAGTACGTACAACGAGCGTACGTATAACGAGGTATGGGTGTACATCGTCCGTATACCGCAGCCAGACCAATGGCTTCAAGGGAGATGTGGAAAGTAGTTTGGCTTCCACCTCCCCCATAAAAATGTTGGCATAGTTGGGAGCCATTTTGGAGCACATAGCAGTGCCACTGGACTGGATATAATACTCATTGTTAAAAGTGAAGAAATTGGAGGTGAGGATGGTGTGAAGGAGAAGGCAGATTGTATCAGTAGAGGGGACTTGGAAAGGTTTGTTAGCCATGAGACTGTTGTGAACAGCTTTAATCCCATCATCTTCAGGAATGTTAGTGTAGAGAGGAGACATCAAACGTGCAGAGGAAAACGTTCTTGAAATCGTAATTTGAGTCGTTAAGGCACTGGATATGGGAGAGAAAATCGTTAGTGTCTTTGATATAGGAAGAAAGACTGGATGGGATGTGGTGTATATGGTGGTCAACATAAGCTCACAGAGTGTGTTGTTACAAGAGATGATCATACGGCTGGGATTGCCGGTTTTATGAATCTTGGGAAGAAGGTAGAAACGACCAGGGGAACTGAATTTAGGAAGGAGGAAGAGGTGGTTTTTTTTATCGATTTGGGAAGAGGATTCAAGCTGAGAGAGGAGATTATTAAGTTCGGTGTTGAATGTGTTAGTAGGATATCGGTGGTTAGTTTCTTGTAGAACGTGATATCAGAGTTGTCTGTTAGTTTCGTTAATGTAGTCAGATGTGTTCATGATAACAATAGCGCCCCCTTTATCTGCGGGCTTAATTAGTTAAAATTGCTTAGTTTAATCAGGGGTTTTACTTTTTTCCATCTACAATTATTCTTCTACAATTTTAAATTGTTAAACTGTGTTGTTACTCTAGAAACTATTGTCAGTTTTTGACTTTATTTTGTTTTATATTAATTAAATCTTGTTGAAGATAAAGAGATTTTTTTGAGATTGTTCATTAACTTAGTTCATTAGCACTCTTTCACATGACTCAAACTCTCTTTCTACCGAAAATGAAAAAGCGAGTCGACCTGATAAAATTAGACTGAGTTTTTTTGTTTGTTTTTTTTAACAAAGTTTGGGAGCATTTTAACCCCTATAAACTTAAGATTTCAATATTTTCGAAGAGGAACTTTTTGCTTATTTTGGAACTTAGAATCATTCTGTTAATATTCAGTCAGCCATCTCTTTAGAAACACCCTATATTTGTGCAGGGGAGGTTCTGTAGTTTCAAGTGAATGTCAAGAAAACAGATTAACTTATTTCTGAATGAAACCTACTCCCAATGTTGTAGGAACCAGGTCATGGCTTTCCATCCTAGTACCCCAGACTAGTAGCAAGCTGTGGTGGGAAGGGAATTTTCAGCCATCTGTTTAGAAATGCCTGGTATAGGAACAGTTAAACTATCAGACAGAGGAAACTAAAATAAGGACATTATTTTTTGGACATGTATAATTTTGTTTGTTAAATAACTGACTTCCACAGGGTTAAATAATTGACAATTCAATAGTGTATATTTTTTATGCAGAGCCAAATACACTGTAAATGAAATGTTCGTTAAGCTTCTAGTTAAAAATTTTCAGAAAATTTATTACATATTTAAAAGACGATGCAAAAACAGCGATCTTTTGTTAATTTTCATAATGTCGCTCTTTGATATAACTTAAATCATTTTATAATTTTAATTTTGTTCATTATTTCATTACAAAAAAAATCCTTTGAAAAATGAAAATTTACAGTTTTCAGTCCCCATCATCACAATCACTTTTTCCGATATGAAGTATGTGGAAAAACCAATCGCAAAGCAAATAACTGCAGTCGATAGCAGCTAGTTAGTCTGCAATACTATTTCAATTGTTCAAGATGTATGTTGATTGTTAAATACAGCTTCAAACGTCACCGTACAGCTATACACATATTATGTCATGTAATGTAGCCTCTTCCATTTTAGCTTGCTAATTTTTTATATTTAGAGGTGGTTACGATACATAATGAAATATTATATGACATTTAAATTAAGTTCATCTTTCAAACAAAAGAGCCAACGAAACTGTGGATAATTCTCGAATAGCAAGAAGTTGGTAAAACCCATTAATCCACATAAAATAACTTTTATTAGGCATTTATGCACATTTCAAAGGCTATGCCTCTATCATTAGTGTGTAAGCTGGGACAAAAAAGACTACTGTGACCTATTTCATTTTGTTCTAATGTACACGCAGAAGGAGGCATAGCCCCCCAAAATGTGCATTAGTGGTGTTTGCAGACTTCTCAGTATTCATATTTCAAATTAAAGTTTTATGTGACTAGAGTTGTCCTTTAATTTTAGATTGAAATGTTTCATTTGTTTTCGATTTACAGTAATACTTTTAAAAAGATGTGATTTATTTAAAAGGAACAAATTGTCTTAAGAATTTCAATAGGAAATGATACCTTTTAAAATTAATTTTTTTATTCATATTTTATCTTTTTTATATTATTAAATCAACATTTTTGTCATAATAAAGTAGAATGATAAAATATATCATTCTTTGTTTACTTATTTTTGGTTCTTGTTAAGTTTATCAATGTGAAAAAGAAAAAAAATATGCATTTTAAAATTATTTAGGATTCTTATGTAAAACAGAAAAGTTTTTATTTTATATAATTTTTATTAACAAATTATTTAAAAAATTGCTCTAAATTTTTTTTTAAAACTTTATGTATAAATTTTTATTTGAATAAAGATTTTATAATTTCTCATTCATTGCTGCCTATTAAAATTTCTGTTCCAACAGTATCGTTGTATGTTGGTTCTACATAAGGTTGAACACCAAAAACCAGTACCTCTTTAAGGAAAAAAAGTAGTTGACATCAAAGACTGTAGGATTTCAACTTGCTTTAATACAAAAACCTTAAAGTGCCAATAAAAAAAAGTCATAGTGGGCTAAATGCAAGATAAAAGTACAAATACTGTAAATTATACAACAGTTTTAAAACTTTTCAGTTGGTGCATGAAATTCTTTTGTGATGGACTGTATATTAATGATCCATGAAAAGTAGGTTCTCTGTAACCTTTATAATAATAACAAAAACATGAAGAGATAACTTAAAATTAATATACACACTAATATGAAGGTACATCCAGAAAGTAAGTTTGTTTTGGTAGTTCAAAAAAACAAGTACACAGAAAAAATTTATTACAAAAAAATCTCCATACCTTGAACTATTTTGTTACATAGCTCCCACCATTTTGAAACCACTTACCATAGCAGGCCATGAGTTTTTGACTCCACATGTTCATAAAAAGTTGCCACCTATGATGTCAATCACGTAGTGACAGCTTCTTTTACCCCCTCAACGTTGTTGAACTTCTGGCCACTTTTTACCTAGAAACTTTCATATCTTTTTTTTGCAGCTGAAGTAGTTCCTTGATACAAAATCTCGTGGCCTGATATGATAAGTGGCTTCAAAATGATGGGAGCTATGTAGAAAAATGGTTCAAGGTATAGATTTTATTTTTGTAATAATTTTTATTTTTTTTATTTTTTATTTTTTTTTTTATTTGAGTGTGTACTTGCTTCTTTTGTACTACCAATCGGAACCTACTTTCTGGACATACCTTGTAAATGAAAATGCAGTAATGTGGATAAAACAAAGCATTACAAAATTGTATAGGTAATTGTCAAAAAAATTGTGTATTCCTCTTAGATGAGATACACTGGTGAAATTCTCTGTGGAACCTTCACTGGCAATTCTTCTTCGTTGTTTCTTTGACTGATTTTTTTGTGACTGTTTTGTGCTCATTTTAAGAAACATAAATGACTATTAGGGACAACATCTGAAACTACATTAATGAAGCACTTGTAGTATACTTTAGTGGTCTACATTATTAAGTATGGTATAACATTTTAGCATTGGGTTGGACTTTATGTAGCTGCATGTCACTGGACAATGACCCCACCAATATTCAGAATTGTTCAAGGATAGCATTCCAAAATTGCTGCAAATTGCCAGGTGATTTTCGTCAACCACCAAATGCTCAATGGGATAAAGATCTTCAGATTGCAGGGACCATGTATGGTAAGGCAAATTCTGGTCACATTCCTTGAACCACTTGGAATAAGCTCTATGGCATGTGGCATTGTTGTAATGAAAGAGACTATATCCTGTACAAAGACTATAGCCATGAATAGGTCAATGTGGTCAGCAACAACATTGCATCGTGACACTGTTCAGGATGGTACTTATACTGTCAGGGAACCTAACTCAGTGCTCTTCCCAGAAAATTTTATCAGCTGGGTGTAAAGTTAAAATAGCCGGGCGGACAAAAATTAAAAACAAATAAAACATTATGCAGTGGCGTGCAGTTTTTCGTGTATTCAGCTGGGTGGCACGGCTGTTCAAAAGGGCCTGGGGAGAACCCTGCTAACTGAAAACATTGTCCAGACCATGACTGAACCACAACCAACTTCTAACATTGATATCACACAGGATGGAAGCATGATCCATGACATTTAAACTATATTGCACTCTGCTATCAATGTGGTGAAGGAAAAAAGGCGATTCATTGGATCATTGGGCCATGGTACATTTTCTAATTGACAAAAGTCCACTCACTACAGTTGATTTTCAATTCACTGCAACTTCTTGTTTTGCACTGAAAGATGTAGTATCTATGCAGATCATCAGCCATTATAGCTAATACAGACAATTCATAATCCAGTTAATAGTTTATTTCAAATTTTCCTCTACAACTTATTTCATATGACAGCTACAATCTTCTTCAAGTGCTGTTGACCCCTGTCCTTGATGGGATGCTATCAGTCATAGGACTGCCTTTGACTTCACACCTTTGGGACTTGTGCCACTTTTAATGCCCAAGAACAACAGCTATATGAGAAAAATCCAACTCATTGGCTGTTGCAGAAATACTGGATTTAGCTCATTTGGTGCTGACTATTATGCCTGTGAAGTCACAAATCTTGGTATCATCTTGCTTAACAATTGCATGCCAGATACTAGAATTGTCTGATTAAATACACTTTTACTGCAACCAGAAAGCCACAATCGTTCTTTTAATCGGTGCCGTTTGGAATATTATGAGAGGGTGTCTATTTGGTTTCTAACAATTCCATATGGTACAGTCGAACCTCTTTAATTTGAATTAAAGGTTTCGAATAATGGATTTTTTTTCCAAGGGAACAAAAAAAATTCGAATTAAAGAGGTTCTACTGTAGTTGATTATAGCATTATTATAGCATTATTTAGTCCATATAAATTATCAGTTATTGGACATTACTTATTTTTTCACAAAGTTTTGAATAACTTTTGAGACAAGAAATTTCACAAATTAATTTGGGGAATTTGATATTTTGGACCATTCTGAATGTAATGCCATAGTTCTCATGATGAATTATCAATTTAATGCTTGTAAGCTGCTTCTGTTGAGCTATAGGCTAGAACACATTTCTAGAAAAGTGTAGATGTTTAAGTTTATTGATTGCATTATTCTTAAAATGTCATTTTGAACAAAAACATGAAAGCAATCTTTAAACCCATTATTAAGAAATTAAGGGCCATATCACCAGCATATCACTATACTTTCAAAAAAGTAAAGTGAGTTTTCAATTAACTTTAAAAAAACGAGTCTGCTTATTTTATGCATTCAACTCTTTATTTCAAATGACTAGTTGATCGGCCTCAATGGCTCAGTGGTTGCATGATCGCCTCTGATCCCCGAGGACGCGGGTTCGACCCCGGCCGAGGATGACGAGGATGTTTTCAGAGGAAAATCCTGAGATCACGCACTTCCTTCGGAGGGGAAGTAAAGCCGTTGGTCCCATGTAGTGGTTTGCTGCCTGCACGTCAAAGAACCTTTGTGAGGCATAATTTGCGGCCCCTATAACGCCATCCTGAAATGACCATGGCAGTTGAAAAGGACGTTAATACCAAAACAAAACAAACCAAATGACTAGTTGAGATATGGTCAAAAATTTCTAACTTATTTGAAATTCCTGAATGTGCTAGTGACCATCCTCAATAGAAACTTGCATGATTGTGAATGCAAGTCAACTGAAAAACACTTGTGGCAGACATCTGTGATTGTATGCAACAATTTTAACACATGAGCCTATTTGGATTTCCCATTCAAATAAAAATAGTCTTTCAATGTCTTTTGAACCTTTGATGACTAGGAATATCAAAAGCTAGTCAAAAAATAATTATTAGCAGTTTTTGGAGCCCTGTATGATCACTTGAATGGCATGAAGCATACGAGAACAAAGACTTTTTTCCTAGGACCATGGGCCATTACGTTTCTTTCTTGCTTAGCACAATAATAAAAATAGAACACAGGGTGGTAAGACCCTGAAAAAACTTGATGTTTCGAATAGAGGCTATCATTTGTCAAAGTAAAAAGGATAATAGAGAACTATCCTGAAAGTGATAATGGGACTACATTAATGAAGCTAACAAACAACTGTTCGACCTCACGTTCTACAAGAAACTAACCTCTGATCCTACTAAAGAGTTCTACGACAAACTTAAATAAAATCCTCACTCAGCTTATCAGTTCTTCTCAAATTGATATTAAAACCAGTATTTTCCTCCTTCCTAAATTTAGTTCCCCTGGTCGCTTTTCCCTTCTTTCCAAGATCCATAAACCTGGTAACCCAGGTCGTCCAATCATCTCTTGCAATAACACCTTCTGTGAGCCGCTATCTGCCTATGTTGACCACCACAAACACCACATCCCACCCACTCTTTCCTTCTACTAGTATTTTCAAAAAGTTCCCGGAATCGTGATATGCTGTGAAATTGAGGTATCGTAACTCCCGTTCTAATAACCCAAACCTTTTCCAGCCATGACAACACCTATGCTAGTTCTTCCCTATCATCCAACCCTCAATAGTATTAAAATTGTCCTAAGGAAACGTCAACGTATTATTGACAACTCCCCTCCATTCCATTCTACCAGAACCACCAAAAATTTCTTTTAAACATACTTCTAAGATATTCTTGTCCATGCTGCTGTCACTAAACCATGTGCTTTTACTAAGGGCTGTTTTCCTTGCAATGAAAAAATGTGTGGCATTTGCCATTTCCTTAATCCTGCCACCTCCATTTCCAGCAATGCTTCCTTCTTTACCCTCAAGATGTCTCGCAACTTAATACGAGGGTTGTTCAAGAATTTTTGCCTCCTGGTCCGTAACTTTATTTGTTAACCGATTTTTAAAATTCTTTTTGTATCTGATACTTGCATTTGTCCTCTATGTAATGCACTATTCACTTTTCGACATAGTCCCCATCCCTTTCCACGCATTGCGCCAATGCGTTACTAGTCAAGTGAACCCGTTGGAGAAGAATTCCAGGGTTATTGTTAACACACGAGGATTGAAAGGCATCTTTCACCTCATCGTCAGAATGCAATTCATGTCCCTTAAGGTGCTCTTTCTTCTTTGGGAAGTGGTGAAAGTTGCAAGGTACAAGTCTTTCATCTTTGAACTGTAGGTGCTGCAACGCCTCTGGTGTGTGGCAATCATGTGCGGACAGTTGTTATTGTGCTATTGAAGAGGGTCCAATGCTGCCATTCAATCCTGGTGTCGACAACCCTGGAATTCCTCTCCGACGGGTTCACCCGACTAGTCACGTGTTGATGCAAAGCGTGGAAAGGTATGGGTACTATGTCGAAAAGTGAATAGTGCATCACATAGAGGGAAAATGTAAGTAATCAGATACAAAAAGAATTTTGAAAACTGGTTAACAAATAAAGTTACGGACCAGGAGGCAAAAATTCTTGAACAACCCTCGTATATCTCTTACATTGCAAAGTTTGTCAGAAGCAGTATATTGGAGAAGCGCTGCTGCTTGGAGCGTTAGTTTCGCATTGATCGATGGTGTCATACAATAGATTAAAGAAAACATCATATAGTCATATTCTTGTGTGTTTCTTTCATCATCAAGGTAGATGTGATTCTTTCGTTATTTGTGATGTGAATGGGGCCAACAAAATAACGGGCTCCAGTGCCGCAAGGTCACCTGTCCATTAGTAGTTGGAGTAACAATGTAATCTTCATTGTTTTCATCTTCTATTTAACAATCAGTAATTTTTCATTAGTTGGAAATTATGGTGACTTTTCCGTGCTGGGGCCAGTAATTTCTTTGGCCTCGTGATGTGGATGCGGTAGAAGCAACGTGCGTTAGTGGTATGTTTAAAAATCACGTGTTTTACAATGCCTGATCAGAAAAGGCCTCTGGGTTACCAAAGAATTATGGACAGTTTCTGAAACACTCAAAACAAAAGCTTTCAGTAGACAGTTCTAATGAAGGAAACAAACATGAGGACAGTGGGTCTAAACAAAATATGGATGTGGCCCTACTAGTTTCCAACTCCGGCATAGACCTCCTGTACTTGTTTCTCATTTTATTGTCAAGAAATGCACTGAAAGTCCAACTGGAATTATTGGGGGGGGGGGGGGGGGCCGGCAGAGCCGGACAACCCTCGCTCGATTTTCCTGGGCACATCCCTGCATACGTATCAGATTCTTCACCAAACACAAAATTGGCATCCTTAACAAAGCTGACAACCCTGTCGCTAAACACTTTGATTCCCTTGGCCACTCCTTACAGGACATTAGTCTTTACATTTTTTGAAACAACTTCCATAACAAAAGAGAAAGAAAAGTAATTAGTCTTTTCTCATTTGGAAATTCAGTTCCCTAACCCCTAAAGGTGCCAACACACATACCCGACTTTGATGGGCACGGTTTTCATCCGACTTGAAGCGACACCAGAGTGCATGTGACTAGGAAAACACACATTTCCATCTTCCGCGCGCACGACTTTCAACCGACAAGCATTTTAACTCAAATTGTGTCCGTGATAGCGCTGCAGTCACACAGGAAACTGTATTCATTTCCGCCAAAATGGATTCGATTACGCGTCAAAAATACAGTTTATTAAACTAATAAATTTATTTGCAAATGGAGTTTCATGGAAGCCTCCGTTTTCATTTTTTGCATCTAGAGCGGTCACTTCCCATGATGCTAATCGTGTATATTCTCGCAACCTGATTGGTTATTGTGAACGACAAGTCGCGTGAAAGTCGGACAGAGCTGAAGTCGGAAAAACTAGTCGCACGACTCTTGCGACTGACCGTTTGAGACCGGAAGTAGTCGTTCC
Organism: Rhysida immarginata; assembly: GCA_023313115.1. Taxonomy (NCBI): domain Eukaryota; kingdom Metazoa; phylum Arthropoda; class Chilopoda; order Scolopendromorpha; family Scolopendridae; genus Rhysida; species Rhysida immarginata. Next base: position 25,910 of record JAHWFO010072611.1, read on the forward strand.
AGAGTCGCATGTGACAGCTAGTCGGATGTAAACCGTGCATGTGTGTCTCCGCCTTAATGGCATAAACTTAGCAAATGCACCATTCCTTTATTACGTTTCCCATATTCCCTTCCCACTCCAGCTATTCTCTAATTTGTCACAGGCCTTTCCAAAAGTTTCTTTTTGTACCCTTTCTACAACATCCCCCCCCCCCCCCCCCCCATCTCTCAACATATTTTCCAATTTTGCCTTTTTCTTTCATAATGTTCAGCTTTCATTTAGATTTTCATCTTTTCTCAATATTTTTTCTACATTCTTTGTCTTTTGTCTTCATTTTTATTGTTCAGTCCCATTATTTTTATTGGTAGTCGAACCTGCCTATCAGAGCTCTTATATGCGGAGTCGCTGTATCATTCCTAATTTCTTCTACAATTTCTGTTACTTTGCTTTTTATGGTTTCCTATTGCATTTTTCTCACTTGCCTTTTATCATCTTTATTTATTCCATTGGTCCTTTTCTTTTTTTTATTTTTTTTAATTTATTTTTTATTTTTTTGGTGTCCCAGTATGTCTTCTACTGTAGAACCCCATCAGTACATGTTTCAAGGAACAGAGCAAAGAGTACATATTATCTGGGATTGAAAGATTCCACTTGCTGCCTAATTTTTTCTTCATTTTTAAGAAGCTTTAACAGAGATGTGTAGGGAATCTTAAACGTCTTTGCCAACTTTGTACTTCATGGTTGATTTTCTTGCATTATCCAAAATGTCTATTTTCTGGTCCAGTGTTCTGTTACTTTGTTGCATTTCCTCTTCTGAGATGCAGACATGTCGATAATAAAAATGAAAGTTAACGAAATAAAAATGCTAACAAGTCGTATAAAAATACTGTTAATAGGATTGTAAAAAACTGAAATTCTAAATATCATTTACAAAGGAACATGTTTATATACACACTGAGAAGAAATTAAAAATTTGCTGCTATGGAAGAACACGTGAGTCATTATTGATATCCAATGGGACCAATCAGAATTCGCGGAACTTCATCGAATCTTGCATAACTAAAAAAAATTTTTGCAACCATGTTGCAAATAATTTAAGATTTCTAGAATGAATTTCTTAATTTTTTGAGCCAAAAAATTACATACTATCCTGTAAATCACCATTTTGAAACTTGATGGTATGACTAATATTTTGTACTTTTTCGCACCTCTGTATGTATATTTTAACAATAAATAAAGCAATTTGAAATTGGGTTTGGGCTTTTGAATTGCCCTGTACATATAATTGTTTTTAATAAGAGATTTTTTTATAAGAATCCCTAATAAAATACTGTTACAGCTGTGCTATAGGACCATGAGAAATGTTTAGCTTATTAAATATAATAAAGTTATTAGTAGTCTTCTGCTTTACAATAATAATTTTGGAAACATTATTGCACTATAAACCCAGCCCTTCTTTATTAATCAGCAAAACAACAAAAATTAGAGCTTAATACCATATATGTAATAATTTCATTGTTAAACTTGCTTGAATTTATTATTCTCAGTTAGGTTTTTATGACCATAATAATTGTTTGCTATTCTTTATGTATGTACATCGTAATTTACATGCTTTTCTTTTGACTTGTTTTATTTTTATTTACTTATTTATTCTTTTTGCCGGCCAGGTGGTCGAGAGGGCTAGGGCGTAGGCTTCTAGTTCTCGAGTCCGCCTGGTCGTGGGCATAATGTTTGTGTTTGTCCCGGGCTGCGTACAGATATAACTTGTGTAAAAGGCGCAAAATGACTTAGTAGTCGACGCCAAAAAGTTTAATAAACCAACCAACCATCTTTTGACTTTTCGCTGCTTATCTTTACCGTAGCAATGTAAATTATATGCAGTACTGATCATACCTTGAGAGATGACTCCTTTTTTCTATTTATAATGTAAAAATTATCTGCTTATCTCATCTGCCAACTCATGAAAGTGGTGGAAAGTACAAAAGTAGCTAGTAAATGATTCAAAAAGTTGAATGGAGTTGAGTGAGAAGCATTCAGGTGCTCTGAAAAAGTTCAGATAGTGATATATAACCTCACTTAATGCAGAGTTATGATTATTATAATTTTTGGGTAAGAACTACAGGAGTCAATCTTTATAGCATATACATGCAGAAAATTATCATCAATCCTGGAAGTTCATTTGCCAAATCTTATATTATTTGCCATTGTTAGTTATGCTGTTTTACCCTCTCAACTGTAATTTTACTTGCCTGTGGTTTGAAAATATATATTTGGTTTGATATTTTCTGTGGATTCCACTCATCTGTGGGGCAGGGTTGATAAAGGAATGTATTTCCCATGGATATGGGAAGACTGCTGTACATGTACATTTGAAATTCACTGTGTATGCTTACCTTCTGATAAAAGTAAGAAATATAACTTACTCTGTATAGTCCATCCACCAAGAAAAGACTGTCAATGTTGTGAAATTCAAGGTTGACAGTTTTTCTTTTACTGGATGGACTGTAAAGCATGTTATTTAAACTATAAACAAGGAATTCATTTGTTTATTTTTATATTTAAATTCCATATAAGGAATAATTTTAATATGATTTAAGTGAATTATATGTGACTTACCGTAAATATTATACTATAACGCGACTTCTTGTATAACGCGACTCCACTTTTTCGGCCCAAAAAATCGGCAAAAATCCTATCCTCTTGTATAACGCGACCCCCATTTTTGACTCCTCGCGAGAAATAAAATGTACGAACTTATACAGAAAAAAAAATCGATGTTGTTAGATGTTGGCGACGAGTAATTCGAATAAAAAGTGAATTAATAGATTGTATAATGAAGTGGACATTATATGCAATGTAATTAATGTATAATACACGGCAAATTCGTCTGAATGTCATCAGCACAGAAAGCGACTTCGACAAAAGCAACTGCCTCAACTTCGAGGCAGTCTGGAAGTTTATAGCCCTACATTGATACGGAAAGCTTTCTCACTCGCACATCGACAAAAAAACACAACAGTACATAAATAAAAAGACAAGTAATCTTTATTCAGTTTAATATTTTCACTACATAATATTTTCTTGTAGGCTTTGGTTCGAGGCAGTTTGGAAGTAGGCCTATTTATCAATGTTTGGGAGAAGTTATTATCGATGTTGTTAACGATGTAGTTATTATCGACGATCGGCCGCAGTCGTCGGAGGGCTGATTTTTATCCTCTAGTATAACGCGACCCAGCAAATTTAGATGCTTTTTTTGGCCAAAAAAATTCGCGTTATAGTAGAATATTTACAGTAATGTAAGATTTCAATTTATAAACTTGTGGAAATGCTCAATTTTAAGTCTAATCTAGGAATGCACATGGATGATTATCAAAATTGTTGTTGGATACATATTAAGTTGCAACAATACCAAAAACTAAAGTGAAAATGACAAAGACAAGAACATTTTAACTGTTCTGAACAAATAATAAAACTGAAATTAAAGCTTACAATAATTATAATCTGAGAGTGCAAAAAAATTATAGATTTATAATACTTATAAGAATTAAGATAGTTTCAGGTGATCATCTAAAAACAAAAGCAAGTGCTATACCCTTCCCTTTTAAAATGGATATCATTTATTCATTGAGTTTAAGAAAAGAGGCAGTAGCACAGAAATTTAGGAAGCAAGTTGGCAGAGAAAAGTATTTTTAGTGCAAATTCAATATAAAAAAAAAAAGAAAAAAAAATAGCACACAATTATATTTACTTAAAGTATGAAATTGATTTTTCTTTTTATTGCAGTTGTTGTGCAGTAATGTATACAGGGTGCCCGAATAGTCTAGCATTAAGATTTATATCACAGTCCAGAGGCGATGCATTAGATAGAACAAAAACGTCTTATAGCAAGTGGATCGTGGGCTTTCCATTTCCGATCTCAAAAGTGACCTTCAAGGTCATTCAAACTGTAACTTTTTCCCTATCAGAGATAGAAGAAAATTTCCAATTACGAACTTGCAGAGCACCCCAAAATTAGTCTAAATCCATGTTTACCTTTAACTGATTCATAGGACAATTGTGTGAGATAAATGAGGATGAAGATTGGTATGCAACCCTCCCATCATTGTGTTGAGAAGTCACAGGCAAATCAATTAGTGAGCTTTTTATTTCTAAACTCAAAAGGGTTGAATACTACATGTAATTTAAGTCCTGAGTTCCAAACTCGAACATAGGTTATTTTAAAGTATGTTCAAAGTGTTGGCCTTCGGCTGCAAGGCATAACTGTGCATGATAGATGATTGCCTTCTCGGCAGCTGTCATTGTCATGCAAGGAATTTACCTAATGGGCACTTCAATTCGTCCTTGAAGTTCACGCTGTGTCCTGGGTTCCGTGGCATACCCCAAAGGAAGAAATCTAAGGATGGGGTAGCCCACGGTCCACTTGCTATAAGATGTTTTTGTTCTATCCAATGCATCGCCTTGAACTGTGATATTCATCATAGTGGTAGACTTTTCAGACACCCTGTATATGTAAATACATTTAGCAAAGCTTTCTTTCTTTCTTTCTTATTTTTTTTATTTTTCGTTTTGTTTGGAGGGTGCCACAATCGTGGTTAGTGAATTTTATAGTGTTCTTAACTAGGTAGTAGATTAAATTTTGGGAGCTGGAATGACAGTATTTGCATTTCTATCGGTGTTTCTATGTAATCTGGCAATGGGAAATGATCTTGCCAATAAGTAGGATGATTTCCTGTTTTATTGCCCCATTTTTATTTTCTGTTCATGAGTAATTCTCATTGATTTGCACCTTCTTAAACATATATGTCTTATCCTTGTTGCTTAACCAGTAGAAATGATCCTTACCAACTTGTCCTCCCCCAGCCCCGTTTCCCTCTTTAGGTTATATAATTCATAGCTTTAAGTTTGTTTGTTTGTTTTTTTTTCCCTTTTGTCTTACACTGCTTGAGAATGAAGCCATAGTCTTTGAAATAAGTATCCAGTATTTCTGTTTTCTCTGTCTTTGTGAATTAGAAATTCTCACTTTGTTTGTTTTTCTTTATTGTTTTGAACATCTGAAATGTTTATTTAATAATAATAATAATAATAATAATAATAATAATAAGCATAAGCATATATATTATTGGACATCAAACATGCAAGCCTAATAATAATTAGAAAAATTACTTCTAAATATTAGGATTATAATGAGTTTTGCTTAATGTTGATCAGTGAGAAACAAGTCATTGAACCAAATTTTCAATGGACATATATTTAATGGCTCCTTCAGTTTAGTAATATGTATGAAGGGACCACTACATCTTATGTTGACCCTGTCTTACTCAGATAAAATATAATAAAAGAAGCAATTCAAAAGATTTTAAATTCATTTCAGGTTGTTAAATCAGCGTGTTATAGAATTAGAAAGTCAGATGGAAGATTTACAGAACAGCCAATCAGATACTCATGCACAGGTTGAAGATGGAATTAAAGAAAAGCTTACTATGGTTGTTGGTCAGCTGAAGGATTCAGAAAATGAGAAACAGCGATTAATGAACTTAAATACTGATTTGGAAGCACAGAATCAAGATAAAGGTAAATAAATTTTAATTGAAATTGTAAGTTATAATGTAAATTTTTCATTTATTTATTTATTTACTTAGTTTTATTTATTAAATTTATTTTTTAAAAACTCCTTTTTTAACAGAACAAAATTTACAAAATCTTGAAGATATCTTGAATCGAAAAGAGGAGGAAATGAAGCAGATGGAAGAAAGATATAAAAAATATTTAGAAAAGGCCAAGAGCGTAAGAATTAACATGTGGAAATTGTGAAAATAATTAATTTACTTTATTAGTTTATTACATTTATAAAATATAAATGTGATTCCCTATACAGTTGTAAACTTCAAAATTCATATTATTAAAACTGAAATTACTCTCTGGATAGAGTTCTTTCTGTATTTGTAGTTTGTTTTATTCTTCCTATTACATACAGGGTCGGGAAACATTAATATGACCACCTGCTAGCATCCAGAATATCCACCTTTGGCGGCAAGCACAGCAGCTAGTCGAAGTGGCAGAGAGTCAATATGTCCTCGGAAGGTGGTTGCAGATATCTGGGACCATTCGGTGATCAGTGCATCCCGTAATTCCATCACCGTGCATGGTGGAGGGTCCAGCTTGCAGACATGGTGATCGAGATGGTCCCACAAATGTTCAATGGGGTTGAGGTCCGGGGAGTTTGGTGGCCATGGGAGTAGCTTGAATTCATCCTCATGCTCCTCGAACCAGTCGTGGACAATTTTGGCAGTATGGCAGGGAGCATTGTCCTGTTGAAAGGCGCCATCACCCTGAGGAAACGCTGTCGACATGAAGGGGTGTACCTGGTCTGCGACGATTGTCAGGTAACGAACAGCATTCAGTGTACCCTCCAGCGGTATCAGTGGACTCAGACCCTACTAGTAAAAATCCCCCAAACAGTCACACCTCCCCTACCAGCCTGTCGTCTGCTAACTATGGTGTGGGGATGCCTGTTCTCAGATGCTTCCCAGCGTATTCTCCATCGTCCGTCCACCAGAAACCGCGACTCGTCAGAGAAAGCAATCCTTTGCCACTCGGCCGAGGTCCAGTGGCGATAGTCCATTCCAAATTGGAGGCGTTTTCGGCGATGCACAGGCGTCAACATAGGTGCTGTTACCATATACCTGCTCCGGAGCCCCAATCTCAAGAGGGATCGTTGCACTGTCTTGGTGTTGACACACCTGGTGGCCCCACTGTTCATTTGCTGTGTCAGTTGCTCAACAGTGGCACGCCGATTGGTCTTGGCCAGGCGTCGTAACCGACGCTCGTCTCTAGGATCGATGGCCCATGGGGCCCCACAGTTACCTCTTCGATTGCTCAAAACTGTCTGGTTCGTCCAGTCGCGGTACACCTTTACAACGGAAGCCCTAGAGCAGTTCACAAAGGTGGCCGTTTCTGAAATGCTGCCCCCCTTGGCCCAATAGCCAATGATCATCCCCTTTTGGAGGTCCGACAGGTCACTTGCTCTGTCCATGACGGCAACAATTGCTGTGTTAACGGATGCTACTACACGTCTGCTGTTGTCAGCTTTTAATGATATGCAATGATTTTTCATCTGCATACCATGGGACGTTCTAACATGTTCGAGGAGAGGTGGTCATATTAACGTGTCCCGACCCTGTATAATGAAGTGGAAATATTTTGTAATTTTCCTTGATCATTATAATAGGAAATGATTAATCAAATTCCAAAATTAATTGAATTATGGTTTTGAAAAACTGACCATTAAGAGTCTAATTATTACAATTAATTACGCATAGCTAATATTTAAACATATTAGCAACACAAGTTTTTTTTTTCTTACTTGCAATAGGTAATTCGTACTCTGGATCCTAAACACAATGCAGGTGCTTCTCCTGAAGTAATTATGCTTCGTAACCAGTTGCAAGAGAAGGACAGACTAATTGAAACACTAGAGGTTATTAATAAATATTATTAGTGATAATACTTTTAAGCTTGCTTCATTTTTAGCTATTATTGGTTTATTTATATCCTTGAATTAAATATAACATTGGTGATAGAGCACCATCAGTCATTAAAGATATGGATATGATAAGATTATTTTTAATGTACATTAACAGAAAGCTTCATAATCCTTTCCTCTGTCAAAGGTTTACATATATGTTTGTCTGAATAATATCAAGTCTATTTTTTTATGACTTTTAGCAAAAAGCTACTTATAAGAATGCACGCTTAGTCTGTATGTTTATCCAGCTGTCTGGCGCCGTTTGCACGATAACTTGAAAACGAATTAACTTTTTCAAATTCTGTTTTCAGAAATATGACCATCAAGGTCTTAGCTCAGCTGTATCAACTTTAAAGGCTTTTATTGTGGGCCCTTTCAAGTCGATTGCATGTGCTAAAACAGTGACTCTAAAGAATACCAAGATAATGGCATGTCATGTAACAATCGATTCATCAAAACTGAGTAGATTCAGGGATGGATGAAAGATAATGGCATCTTTCATCCATCCCTGGTAGATTATTACTTTCTGTTTATCTTTTAAGCATTGTTGACATAGGCACACGCACGTGACAATCACTTTGTCGCGGCTAAAGCTCCTTTTTGAAATGTTGCAAGATTTTATTATAGACTTTATATACTCATGTATAAGTCGAGCCCCAATTTTCGGCAGCAAGAAGTGGAAAAATGGTATGACTCGAGCATAAGTCGAGGCAAAGAAAAATTTTATAAACACTTGAGAGGAAAAAAATTTGTTATACAACACAACTATTACAAATGGTTTTGTAGCATCACACAAGACTAAATTTATGCTAACAAATTTATGTTGTGGAAAAACCTTCAAACGGATCTTCATCATCTGACTTTATAAAAGAGTTGAAGGAAATTCTCATGGACTTCGTTGTCAGTCTCACATTCGTCATCCACATAGTCTTCAGTCTCATTTTTGAAATGATACATTAATTATATACATTATGTAATAATAAATATTCATTATAATTTATTTACTCAGTGAAAGGGTTAATAAATGAATTCTAAACAGATTAATAAATTTAGTTTTTTCTAAACTCCACTGAGAAGAGCCCTTGGCTTTTAAGACCTTTCATCAACTCTGACTCGTGCATAAGTCAAATGTGGTTTTTAGGGGTCGTTAAAAAAAAAAACAAAAAAAAAAACAACATCTAACTTATACACGAGTATATACGGTAGTTAATTGGAGTGAAATCATTTAGATAATCTCTGAGGCATATCCTAAATCTAGTTTCATTTTTAAGTTAATTTAGATGTCACTGAATATTATTTGTGTTACTTTATTTACTTTTGCCTGTTTCTTGTCAGAATTGTGATTGCTTTTCTTTTAAATTTACAGAAAGAATCGGAGCGGTCACAAGTTGTTCGTGAAGTGGAAGAACGCCTAATTACTTCAGCATTTTATTCTTTGGTATGCATTTCGCTATTTATTTGTTGTTCATACATTATGCTTGACTTCAATGTATTTATTTGATATTGAGATATAATGTTATGTAATAAAATATTTCAGGGCAAACAGTTACATAGGAAAGTAGCTGAAGAGAGATTGGCCAACCATACTGCAGGTCAAACTTTTCTGGCTCGACAACGACAAGCCACTTCTCGTAAATTTGGAATTGGATTACCACAAAGGTGAACAATTAAATTAAATTTGGCTGGCGTTTATTATATGCGTAAGCCTGATCTATTTTTAAAATTGTGTAAATGTTTTATTTTCATTTTATTGTTGGATTTTATTTTCAAATAAATTGGTGTAATATTTTGAAGTTATTAAAAATCCTGCCCCATTTTGTTTTATAACTAAGCTTAATGAATGAAATTCATTTCCTTTTTGTTTTGCAGAAATTTTGCATTAATCATTTAATATTTTTCTGGCTTTTCAAGTTATTACTATGCATCTATCCCATGCATTTTATCTTTTTTTTTTTTTTTTTTTTTTATATATTTTCAGTGACTTTCTCATCTAGTGCATGCCTCATCTTTTTATTATTAGAAGAATTTCACTATGCATAACTCTTCCCTTATCCTGAAAAATTTCCCTGTGACTTTTAATTATCTAACACAAACCAAATGTTTCCACCATTTCCTCTTAATAGGTTAGATTTTTTGAGCTGTATATTAAACTATAACTAAATTAATCATATAATGGTGTGTTAAAATAATTTTTCAGTATAATTTTCATAGTGGTGCTGATCATACAATATTGGCTCAAGGGAAAAAAAACATTTTTTACCACTCCAGATTTATTAGAACGAGTCACTATTAAATACTTTGTGTTATTAAGATGATTTCTATAAAGAATTTCCCTCTTAGACCTCTATTGATCATTGCCACTTGTTATAGTCTAATTATACACTTTATTTGGCATGACTGCATTCATTGGTATTATTAATTGCTTAATTCTTTTCTTAAATAATTGCTTTGGAGTACTTAAAGCATTAATAGAGCTCTTGCAATGCTGTCTGCTTAAATTGAAAAAGAGAAAAATGCAACTTATGCAAATTTCTTTCCATTGCTATAAATTAATAAAATTAAATAATTTACTCTTTTTCTTGCTTTGTGAGTTTAAAAAAAAAAATTATAAAAGGCATATTGCAAATGGATTTTATATGGATTTGTTCCCATAAATTAATTAATAATGAATTAACAAAACTGTCAAAGATGTAAACCAGTTTGCCAATGCTTTTGTTATATTTTGCATATGGGGAAAAATTACACAATGAATTGTCCAAAAATCTTGAATTGTGGTGTTTGTTGCAGAAATTACAACTGCATTGTCATGTTATCAAGCATGTGATAACAATATGAAAATAGTGCAAGTCATTTGAGATTTCTATTTATTTATTATTTTATGAATTTTCTTTTGCTTTTTTCCTGGGCTTTCTTTGCATCTTTATTTCTCTTTTCTTAATTATATTAATTCTAATAATGTTTAGTTCACAGCCTAATTTTAAATCCATTATTTTTCAATTTTGTAAGTTACAATGAACTTTCATTTATTTTTATTGCAATGATAAAAATGCTGATTAAAAATAGAAAGTTCCTATTAATTCAGTGCATAACTTTAGTGAATGTCACTTTTTATTCTGCATTTAATATTCGGGTCTAGTGTTTACCTCAATTTCAAAAAAATGTTATTACTTTAATGTATATTGCACACACATTAAAGTACTGTTTTTCAAAATCCTGCTGAACTGTTGAAAAGCTTTATATTTCATCATTTTTTTTTTTTTTAATTTGTCTAGTTTAACAAAAATTATGAAGAAAAGTTAATTCTTAAAAATGCCCTTTTTAGGTCTTAAATACACTTGCATAAGAAAATGGAGTGTGTAGGGGGAGGTTCTTATTTGATGATCTAAATAAATGAAAGTTATAATGTATGTTTTTAAACCATTATTCTGTGTCTATCTTTTGATTTCATTAAAAATGTGCTCACAGGGTATCCCTTAAGAATGGGTTAAACTTTGTTCATAGATACTGGTAAAATCAATATATCTGGAAAATTTTGTGATACGTATTTTAAAAGCTTTATATTACTTCCATCTAGTATTATACACGTTACCAATATGTAAACCCCTGCATATGAACAGTCTCAATTAATAAACTTTGTTTAACCAAGGTTCCATGTTTCTGAGGTGAATTATCCAAAACAAGTTGTGAATTTTGTGAATTTATTTATTTATTTATTTTTTTTTTTTTATTATTATTTTTTTTTAAGTTACTTTTAAAGTACCGGTATATCAAAGCTTTATAGCCTGTCCAACTGAAGAAACACTGATGTTTAATTAAATGCCCAATTTCAGTTCCCATACATTGCTTAATTTTTATTGCAACAAGTCCAACAATTGAAATTGGAAACTTAATTGGATGCATCCAGCCTTGGTTTATTTTTTTTCCAATTCCATATTTATTTATTTATTTATGTTGTGGATGGATATGATAAATTATTGACAAGTTTCTTATATAATATGTATTAAGAGTAGATTAGGTTAAATGGAATAATTTAGAAACCAATAAATTATTAAAATAGAAAAAAAAATTAAAAATCTTTTTTGTTAATAAATCAATACATTCTGCAGACATTTAACCTGAAAACGTACAAATTTGATGATTATACATCATCAAACTAATGTTTTCAAATTCATTTTACTTAATGATTTACCAATCTTTATATATACTGTATTAGCTGAGACTGGAATTATCTGAGGTTTCCCAAGTTGCTTGTTTTGGATAACTGGAGTCTGCTATATTAAGAAGCAATTCTGGAAGTATCTTCTTTTACAGTTCTTTGGACTTCGTCAAATTTTTATGTTATCCTACCTAATATTATTGTTCTGCATTTCATATTATTGGTATAATATAAAGCTTTCAAAATTTAACATTTGACCAATTGTGGACCAAGGAGAGATAGAATAAATACCCTTATAGAACCAACCTTTTTTTTTTTTTGTTGTTTTTTTTTTTTTTTTTTTTGTTCTCTAGTGTATTTCAGGACAAATGAAGGTCTAATATTTTTTAAACTTACAAAGTTTAAAGCATTTCTGTAGGGATACCTTTTATATCATTCTATTCTATTTTTTATTTAAATGTTTCTTTGCTTTTAGGTTTTGGAATAGAGCTCCTCACTAGACTTCTTGCTTATTCTTCGGTGGTGGTGGTGATTTTGTCTTCCCATATTCCCTTCTTTCCCATTCTTTGTTTGCTCAGTGTGTGAAACTTAAAAAAAAAAAAAAAAAAAAAAAAAGGCTAATTCTCTTTTTCTCCTGTATTTTAATTTTCTCATAATTTTTTTTTTCAAACCATAGAATTAATAAGATCTATG